>JAOANR010000012.1:8262241-8435070 GCA_030278955.1 Hygrophila difformis
CGGGATGTCACCGCCACATCTCCCTAGTAAGGACACGGTTTCTTCGAGCTTACTAAAGAGATGCAAGGCTAGGTATTGCAGTATTTAAACATTTAAATCATTCAAAAAAACAGCCCATACAATATAATTCCGAAAATAATAATATCATAGCACACCAGCGGAAATAATATTTAAGTATAGTATTGCAGCGGAAAATGTAAATAGGGCCGACATGGCCAAAACACGGGTTAAACAGGCCCGTTCATCAACATAGTCTAATGTAAGAATTTAAAAAAAACAAAATAATGTTTTCCCAAAATCCCATGCATGAATCGTGCTCATACATGCTCATTCCAACATACTCTGTAAGAAAAAGGAATAAAAATGGTTTGGTTCAGCACAACTTGCTGAGTAAGTTAACCTCTACGCAAACCACCCCCTGCATGATCGTAGGGTTTAAAAGTCATTAATTTAAATTATTAACATAAAAGCATGATAATACATAATATTCAATTCAATCTAATCAACTATCCAATTGCATAATTTATTTCAGGCTTTATTTCACAACACATTTCGCATGATTTAAAATAATAGCCCATAATTTAAATAAAGCATTTAAATAATTTATTGGGCAACAAACATAATTTAATCTAATTTAGTTTAATTTAATATCCCCATTACATCCCAGAGATTTAGTATTTCAAGTATTTCACGATGGCATCGCAATCTCAACAAGTTTAGCCGGTAGCCGGTGGAGGCGGCCGCAACCGTATCAGATCAATACCCGTTACACTCGGAGCCTCGGGAAAACCATGTGGATATTCTCGAGAGTGGTAAGGCTCTATATCTCATGCCGTTTTGGCAATATCATATCTCAAGTTTAGCGCGCGGGGTCACCATCGTCCATTAAGAGCACAAAGTGAATCGTTAGGGGGCACCCTGAGAAAACACTCACCCCTAATTTTAATTATCAAGTTTGTAAAGGGGATTTAATTTCAGAAATCTGACCTCAGTTATATTTATTTAAAAATTAATATCTCAACTCATTTCAACCCTAAAGGTTAATTTCATGTTTCAACAAGATTTCAAGATTTGATTTCCGGTAAACCACAGTTTACTCTAAAAATTCGTCTAAAATCAGATTTAATTCCAAATTCCAAAATTTCACAACTGACTTAGAAACGTCGAGATCTACAACTTTCGTTGTTTTAACTTTTTCAATCCGAGATACCGAAATAGGTCAAAAACACCAAATTTTCACAGAAGCACATTCTGTCCGAATTTCATATGTCACAGTTTAAAAGATTTCGAATTCTACCATAGCAATTCAACTCCGAATTTGATGAAATTTTACAGAGACCATCTGAAGACAATTATCTACAACTTTCATGTTCGGCCAAAGATCTAAATCGGTCTGGAACCTATGTCAAAAAACGTGATCAAGATCAGACCTAAGTTCTGTCAAGAATTTCAAGATCTAGATTCTAGCAGTTCGGTTTCGATTGGGTTTCACATATCAAAACCGTCTCTAAAAATTCTGAAAATTTTACAGTAGATAGATCTAAGCCTTAGGGGTTTTTCGTGTTTTAAGTTTTTCCGTTTTGAAGTAGGTTTAAGGTTCGGAAAAATTTGTCAAAACTGTTGCGCCGGTAGAAAACATAAGTTGGCAGATTTACGATTTCTTGTTAAATCTTTTAGTTTCGAACGTTTTAATTCCTCCCAAAACTATGTAAGAGTTAAACTTACAGAGTTGTGATGTCCGGGATCGTCTATTTCAAAGGCGTGGCTTCCAGTCCACGTTTTTTTTTCTCCTCTCCGTTCGTCGGGTTCTACGATCTAGATCCAGTACGGGGTTATGTAGAAGGGAAAATGAGAAGATTATGATTCGTTTTCGAATCATATATTGAACATGGATTGGATCGGGACTTACCACAACGTTGGAGATCTTGAAATTTTCGTCCAACAGTCCAAGCTTTGGTTTCGTGCCTCCGACGACTCCGGATTTAGGGTTTCGAATGTGTAGAGAGTTGTAGGGTTTTGTAAAATTGTTCGGGGCTTCCAAGGGAGCTTATTTATAGATAGCTAAGACCTAGGGCGTCCAAATCTGACCCTAAGGGTCTTGAGTCGAAAGACGTTCAACCGAAAGTCGAAAAATCCGCGTTCGGGCGAGAGATTCACGCAACGGGCGAATCTGTCGCGTGGCGCGGTCCTGGAGCGCCCCATGCCTATGGACCGCGCGGCCACCGCGCCGACTTCGCCAGGACTTCAGTCCGGGCGGGTTATATTTCGTGCGATCCGTCGTGCTTTTCCTCCTCTCTCTTTCGGATTTCTATCCCTCTATGCTCCCGATTTCCGGGGTATCTTCGGGTTCCTACTTTCTCTCTAAATTCTTACTCGGGTCTAATTGGATGTTTTGGACTCGAATTCTCGAGTTCATTGGTGTCGTGTTCCGGTGTATAATTTATTTACCTTTAATCCATCCTTTTATTTAATTAATTTCCTTTAATCCCTTTTTAAGTAAAATCTCATTTCCTATCTTTATTTATTTATTGGCTGGATTTATTTATTTATTTATGGTATTTATTTTATTTATTATTTATTTATTTAATTATTGTTTTATTTTATGTTGGAAAATTCTCGGGTATTACAACCCTTACTAATTAATCCATGGACCGTGCTTCCTAACCCAGGTTCCGTATACGAACCAACACACGAACCAGGGCCTTTTGCCTTTTCGGGTACAAAAGTTAAGGAATTTTGGCGGTGGCAAAAAAGAGTTTTGCCAGTACCTTTCCGGGCACATCTTAGTTCTTGAACTTGAACACATAAACTACTTGTTGATTTACTTTAAATTTTCCCTTCTTTCTATCGCCCCCCCCCCCCCCCCCCCCCCCCCCCCCCCCCCCCCCGGTACAACCCTACCAAAAAATGGATGCAGAGAATGATACCAGAGAATAGAATTGCAGAGAAAGAAGTGGGTTAAAGGAAAGACAATTCATTTCTCCTGTTTGGTAACACGGAGAAGTTGGAACAGAGAATAGAGAGAGTATAATTCTTTGTTTGTTTTAATACATAGAGAATTGAAATATTTTTTTCATCAAACCCAATTCACAGCGACTTTTATTCATCAAACCATGTTACTCAAGCATAAAGATTATTATTCATGAAGCAATGACACAACCGATTAAAGTTTGTCCTCCCAGACACACACACAAACCCAGACTGAATAGCAAAAAGAATTCTCAGTCAAATAAGAAAACAAATCCATTCATTTGAACCTGTTGATCAATTTGTTTTTTTAAAACAAACTTCATATAAATAAAATTGTTGGTTCTATAATAAAAAGAACATATGCAATAAGGAAAAATACATATAAAAATGTCTGTAAAGCAAGCTAATTATTGGTATGCCTAGCGTTCCAATCATTAAACATTTCATCAGCAAGAGCATCTCTGTTATTAGTCCATGCTTGTGAAGTCTCCACGGTAGAAATGATATTGTCATGATCGTCTCTTGGTTGTGTATGATTTAGTTAAACTCTATCCTCAGCAGGGTCTTCAGTCATTCTTGCCATCTACACATTAAAATATAAATAATTGATAAAAGTATTTTCACAAGAATAACATGAGAGCAGTTAGCAATTGGGTGTGTGATCTACAAATCCTCAAACAAGTATGCCAAATCCTCGTTCAAAAGAATCTAACAAGTATGCCAAATCCACATAATAAAAATTCTACCAATTAAACTATGCAACTGGTTGCCAAATCCACATAATAAAAATTCTACTCGTACTATGCAACAGGACTCGAACGGACATGCCAAATCCCATTCAAAATTTAAGACTCAATAATCAAAATTGCCCAACATTCTAACCAAAAATGAATGTTCTAAATTATATGAAACCAACAATTAAACATTCAATCATGAGTTAAACATGGTTTTTTAGTCTAAACAGGAATAAAAGTACTCACCCAACATTTAAACAACTAAATTGCCCTAAAATGAAGAATCTTGATTTGCCCTAGGAAGTACAAACTACAAAGTAATTCAATTTAAACAAGGGATCAGCCCAGCTCCACAATCCAATTTAAACATGCTTAAGAGTATTCGATCACTATCCATCTATTCTCTGTTTTCTACTAACAAAAGTGGCTCCTTAAGAATTAGTTCACAGGAAATTGTTATTCACATTCTATTGAGCATAAGGTTTTCTCAAACCAGCATAGTGGTTACCCACGCAATAGCTCCCATTCAACGCTCTCAACACATTTGTCATTGTTTTTATTGTTACTCACAAGTCACAACCACCTTATGGATTGCATTCTCTCTCTCACTACTTTCATTAGGCTTACACTACTGTAACTTCCATAGTAGTCTACTTCCACTAGAAACTTATCATTATAGTAACTAATGTTAAAAACTAATGAACCACGACCTTGAATAGTTGTATAAACAAATACAGTCCAAACATATTCTACTAAACTAATGTAATTAGATTGCAAGTCACAAAAACTCTTGCCTTAAACAAACTTATCCATGTTAAAATGTACAGCTCCACAACAATTACTTCTATTTGATAAACACACTACACACATATAAACTCATATTACTCAACCCATTTTTCATCTCGCCACTAAACAAGGTTAAATGCCCCCATATCTTTTTTTATTGAATTTGAATCCAATTCCAAACCAACTTCTTCTGATGTGAAAGCAAAATAAAATTTAAAATTGAAGATATGAAGATTAGACTCACAACAAATGCCAGAATTATAGATTCCTTCCGAGAACAGTGAAAATATAAAGATTAGACTCGCAACAAGATGATTCATTCCAATTGCGACAATTCACATTCAAGAGCAGAACAAAAAAACAAAAGACCATACCGGAAGGGGTGACGGCGGTACGAATGGGGAGTAGTAGAAGGGGCGACAGTTCAGAGCGACAGAGCAGAGGGCGATGGCGCCGATGAACGGAGAAGAGACAGTTCAAAGATAGCGATGGCGACGGTTCAGAGAGCGATAGCGCCGATGAACTGACAGCTTGTCGTATAGCTGCAAAATAAAAATTGATTCCAATGTCACAAAGTACAAAATAGATATAGTATAGCAGTGACAAGGGCCGAGTCCTCAGGGATTGGATTACAATATTTTCATAATATATACAATAGTTAAAAAGGGGGATTTTGACATTGTCACAAGATTTGATATCAAAGTTAAAAAGATTAAAGAAATGCACAAGCAAATAAATACCAAGATGAGTTCAAGAGCACAAGATTAACAATATTGGAATTTATGGAATTAAAAACCTCTAGTTCAAAGAATGATATGGAATGGCATTTGGGATAGATCATCGATGCATAAACATGATACAAATTGATAAACCAGTTATAGTTGTCAGGTCCGCTTAGACAACCAACTTTTCCTTATAGATTAGACAATTAAGGTACGCCCGTTAATTATCCCTAAGCGAATCAACATTCCTAGGTACGCACATAGAAAATATTGTTCAATTGCATTACAATTTAGAAAAGCCCGATTCAAACCAATTACTACCTACGCGGAGTAATTCCCAATTTGATTACACAATTCCCCGGGAAGGAACTAATCAACCCGGTTACCACCTATTCAATTCAAGTACAATTACGGATACCCAAATTAAATTGGCATTCAACTATTAATCTAGACAAACATTTGGATCCAAAAACATTCATCCAAATTAATAATCATAAACCCTAGATATAGGAATTGCATAAATATCAACAAACATCAAGTTTCATAGTCACAAAATAAACCATCTCCCAAATTCCAAAAGCCATTCTCAATCAACTCTTTAAACTAGAGAAAAAGGAAAACTACTCTAAATCAATGGAATAGAAAACAAGGTAAAAGAGATTATAACTAATTTCTCCAAGGATTAGAGAAAATAAAAAGCAAAGTTGAAGGATCTTCTCCCAAAATTGGCCTCTGCTCTGCATCTGTTTTCTTCTCCTCCTTTTTCTCTCTTGGGCGTTTTCTTTCTTTTTCTTGTTTTCAAAAAGTTAATCTGGCCAATTTCTTTTTTCTTCCTCCACGTTCTGCTTTTTCTTTCTTTTCCAAAAGCCCTTTTCTAAAAATAGCACTCTAGATGAATCCAAAAAATGTCTCTGTAAAGTGAATTCTCAAAAGTCTCAATATGTCTCTTCAGCCGTCCACTTTCTCTATCCAATTTTTTGAATTGTGTAATGGGCCTAATACATGGACTTGGGCTTGGTTGGCCAACTTGTTTCATTTTTTAGCTTCCCTCATCCTTGCTAGTCATGGCCATGACTAATAAAGTCATGCCAAGCTGCCATCTTCATTCTTTTCTTCTCTTTTGTTATTCCTTTTCCATTTACATTGCCATCTCCTACAATCAACAAAACCAACAAAACAAGAGTAAAGTGCTACCAAAATCACCACAAAGATATCCACAATTTATATCATTATCAAGCACAAAATCCACACTATCAAATTCCCCCACACCTAAAGTATGCTTGCCCTCAAGCATAGAGTCAAAGAAGCCAAATTGAATCTTAGAGAATTTAAAATCAACAAGTCAATTCAAGTACAATCAAATCAATCCAACATCAAACACATTGAGCCAACAACCTCCCAAGGATATAGTGTATGCACTCCTCTCAATATCAAAGTGTGGGTAAACATACAAGCACTCAAGTGATAAAGCAAAATGACAATCCCATATGCTTGAATGAAAATCAAATTTCCCATGCAAAGATATATCATCCAACATTAAGAATCAAAAGGTCTTTCAAAAAGGGTTATAACGGGGCCAAGGTTAGGGTAGGAAGAAAAAGGAAATAGAAAGGCTAAAGTGAATGAGAGCACTTTCAAAGAGTCATCATAGAAAAATCATAGCACATCATGGTTGTTATACCAAAACAAAACCAAGAGGTTAAAAAAAAAACAAAAATTACTTCTATTCTATCCTCCCAAGGTTTTCCAAAATAAACACAAAACCAAAAGATCATCCCATATACAACTTCCAAACTATCCCAAAATTTCCCAAGCAAATGAACCCATCAAAACCAAAAATTTCCAAACAATTTCTCACAACTATCATATATCTCCTTTTGATTTTCTTTTTTTTTCTTTTTTTTTTCTTTTTTTTCGTGGGCTTCAATAACTTGGTCACGTTTATTAGAGGAATTCAACAATCTGAAAAGTGCAGACGGAACTTCAACTCTATGTTCATACACTGAGGTCAAAGGAACACGTGTCAAGCTATATCCATCCACTGCCCTTATATTTTTTTCTCTTTTTTTTATATAGGGCTGTTTCTTTTTTTCTTTTTTTTTTCTTTTTTTTAATAGGAGAATATGTATATACAAACATTCCACAAATCATTCCAATAAAAATCCAACAAAATAGCTTGAGAATCCCAAAAACCAATTTCTAAGCTCTTTTTTCTTTCTTCTTGCAACCAACACAAAGATTCAACCATGATGACTTATGAAAGCATTTCAATCACTAGAGTTCAAAAGCAATGGGTATGACAAAAAAGAAAAGGCTAAATAGGCTAAGGGTTATATATAAACAAAGAAAATGGATATAAGGCTCAAAGTGGCTAACTAGGGATAAAAGTATGGGTTAAGGCCAAAAAGAAGGCTAAAAGGGTTATCCTAATGCTGTAACACCCCGGCTTTTGGTTACCCAGGTCGGGATGTCACCGCCACACCTCCCTAGTAAGACACGGTTTCTCCGAGCTTACTAAAAATATGCAAGGCTAGGTATTGCAGTGTTTAAAATATTTAAAACAATTAAAATAGCCCATTCAATATAAATTCAAAATAAATATTATAATGCAGCGGAATAATAGTATCTAAGTATAAGTATTGCAGCGGAAAATATAAATAGGGCCAACATGGCCAAAACACGGGTTAAACATGCCCGTTCATACTATAGTCTAATGCAAGAAATTAAAATGTAAAGTTTCCCAAAAATTCCCCATGCATATACGTGCTCATGCTCATTCCACATACTCTGTAAGAAAAAAGAAAATAAATGGTTTGGTCAGCACAACTTGCTGATTAAGTTAATACATACATGATCATGGGGTTTCAAAGCCATTAATCAATATTTAAATAAAAGCATGACAATAATTCAAAAACAATTTAATTTAATTAACTAACCAACTTGCATAATTAATTCATGACTCTAATTAATAATACATTTAGAATAATTTAAAATAAAGGCCATAAATAATTTAAATAAAGCATTTAATAATTTAAATGGACAACAAATAAATATTTTAACTATCCCCATTACACCCAAGTTTTAGTATTTCAAGTATTTCACGATTGCATCGCAATCTCGTCAAGTTTAGCCGGTAGCCCCGCGGCCGCAGCTGTATCTGCCATACCCAGTACCACTCCGGAGCCTCGGGAAACCCAAATGGATATTCTCGAGAGTGTAGGCCATATATCTCATGCCGTTTTGGCAACATATCTCAAATTTGCGTGGGTCACCATCGTCCATAAAGGCACGAAGTGAATCGTTAGGAGGGCGCCCTGCAGAGTACTCACCCCCTAATTTTAAATGATCAAGTTTGTAAGGGGATTTCCCAAAATTCTGATTTCATACATTTATTTCAAAAGAGTTTTCTATACGTTTAAACCTTAAAGCCTAATTTCATCGTTTCAACAAGATTTCAAGATTTGACTTGGTCAAAACCACTGTTTACTCTAAAATTAACTAAACATCAGGTTTAAGTCCAAAAATTATGAAATTTGACCAGTGACTCAAAAACACAGAGATGAACAAGTTTTCTGTTTTAAGTTTTTATCCGAGATACGGAAGTAAGTGAAAAACGTTAATTTTTAACAGGATGATAATCTGTCCGAATTTTCTACACAGCAGTTTTAAAATTTCAAGATTTACCAAAGCAAACTAACTCCAAATCTGACGAAATTTTACAAGGAGATACTTAAGACATATATCTACAACTTTCATGTTCGACTAAAGTTATGAATCGGTCTAGATCTATTGTCAAAAACATCTACAAGATCGGACTAAAGTTCTATCAAGATTTCAAGATCTAATTTTAGAACACTTCGGTTTGGGATCGATTTCAGATATCAAAACTTAATGAAAAAATATGAAATTTTTACAGGATATAGATCTATGTCTTAGGAACGTTTTTTATGTTTTAAGTTCTCCCGTTTGAATAGGTTTAAGGGTTCGGAAAAATCGTCCAAGAATGCTGCACCGTGGGTTTTCGTCGTGTTGACAGATTTTAGGTTTTTTGATTAGATCGTTACGTTAGGAATGTTTTAATCCGCCCAAAATCATAGTAAGATTAAATTACTGATTTGTGATTGTCCCGGCTCGTCGATTCGGAGGCGTGGCTTCCAGTCCACCGTTTATCTCCTCGGTTCATCGGGTTCTTCGTTCTAGATCCGGTTCGGGGTGTAGAAAAGAAAAGGGATGAAGTTAGGATTCGTTTTCAAATCAAGAATGGAAAAGAACTAGCGGATCAGAACTTACCACGATGATAGAAGACTCCGAGTTCGTCCAAAGCAGTCCCTCTCTTGGTTTCGTGCCTCCGATGACTCCGGAATTAGGGTTTATCGGGTAGAGAGATTTCATAGGGTTTGGAAAGTGTTCGGGGTTACTTGAGAGGGTTATTTATAGATGTGAAGGACTCTAAGGGCGTCCAAAGTCTGCCCCAATGAGTCTTGAGCCGCAAGGTGAGCAACCGAAGTCGAAAAATCCGGATTCGGGCGAGAAAATCTCGCACGGGTTGTTACTGCCCGTGGCGCGGGGTTGGCGCGCCGAATAGGGGAAACCCCGCGCGGTCTCCCCCTGCACTTTGGTCCGGGCGGATCGTGCGATCCGTCGGGCATTTCCTCCTCTCTTTCGGACTTCTATCCCTCTATGTTCTCGCATTCGGATTTCCGGAATATTTTTGGGCTCCTATTTCCTATCTTAATTTTTACTCGGGTCTAGATTTAATATTAGCCTCGAATTCTCGAGTCCATTTGTGTCGGGTTCCCTTGTACAATTTATTTGATTAATTTATCTTTGGCTTTACGGGTATTGGAAATTTAATTCATTCTTAAATTAAATTCCATTTCTCATTTCCTTGTCTATGTATTATGTTTATTCGTTTATTATATTTATTTATTTTTATTGTTTTGTTTATTGTTTATTTATTTATTTATTTTATTTATTTATGTTATTTATTTATTTATTTTATGTTGCAAAATTCTCTGGTATTACAGTCTACCCTCCTTAAGAATCAACTTCGTCCTCGAAGTTGTGTTTCGGCTTTTCTCGTGTTAAGAACGAATCCTTTTGTTTGTTCTATTATTTTGCGACTGAACTTAGAATTAAAATTTCTAGGCTGCAGTTATGTCTCCATAACTGTGTCGGTGTCGGTTTGGAACAGTGTCGGGTGGCGTTCCCTCATGTCCGATTCTAACTCCCATGTTGTTGTCTCGCTTTCATGGTTCGACCAAAGAACCTTGACCATCTTGACAGTTTTATTCCTCGTTACTCGCTCCTTAGCGTCTAGAATTTGCATTGGGACTTCTTCATAAGTCAGATCCTCATCGAGTTCGATTACTTCCGGTTGAAGTACATGTGTCGGGTCTGGCACATATTTCTTTAGTTGTAAGACATGGAAGACATTATGAACTTGATCTAATTGTGGGGGTAAAGCCAGTCGGTAGGCCAAATTTCTGACTCGTTCTAGAATCTCGTAAGGTCCTATGTATCGAGGACTCAACTTTCCTCGTTTGCCAAAGCGCATCACCCCCTTCATGGGTGATATCTTTAGCATGACCCTATCTCCCACTTGAAATTCTAGGTCTCGTCGTCTCACGTCAGCATAACCCTTCTGACCGTCTTGAGCGGCTTTCATTTTTCCTTGAATCACCTTTATCTGTTGAGCCATATCTTCGACAAGTTGTGGTCCCACTACCACAGACTTATCGTTTTCTTCCCAGCTCAACGGGCTCCGGCACTTTCGTCCATACAATGCCTCGAAAGGTGCCATGCCAATGCTAGCATGGTAGCTATTGTTATAGGAAAACTCAATTAAGGGTAAATGAGCTTCCCAATTTCCCTTAAACTCCAACACACATGCTCTCAGCATGTCTTCTAGTGTTTGGATCGTTCTCTCGGTTTGTCCATCCGTCATTAGGTGGAATGCGGTGCTCATTTTGATTTGTGTACCGAGAGCTTTTTGTAACTCCGTCCAAAAATGAGAGACAAATCTACTGTCTCTGTCAGAAATGATGTCATGTGGTACTTCATGTCGTCGTACCACGTTATCAATGTAGGCTCGGGCCAATTGGTCCATAGTCCACGTGTCCTTTATCGGGATAAATATGGCCGTCTTCGTTAGCCTATCCACAATCACCCAAATCTTGTTCATGCCTTTAGGTGATTGGGGTAATCCCGAGACAAAGTCCATCGAGATGCTATCCCACTTCCAACTTGGAATCTCTAGTGGTTGCATCAGTCCTAAGGGTTTATGTCTCACTGCCTTAACCCTTTGGCAGGTGAGGCACTTCGCCACGAAGTCTGCCACTTCCTTTTTCATTCCCGGCCACCAGTAGATCTTCTTCAGGTCCTTATAAAGCTTGTCACCTCCGGGATGCACTGAATATGGTGTGTTGTGTCCTTCATTCATCAACCTCTGCTTCAACTCGGCACACTTCTGAGGCACACACCATCTCCCTTTGAAGCAAATGCTTCCATCCTCATGGATAGCAAATCCTATTGCCTTACCCTCGGTAATATACTCCTTTATCCTCTCCAACTTCGCGTTGCCCGGTTGAGCGAGCCTAATCTCGTCCAATATTGGAGTTTCTACGATCATGGCATTGATCGTTTCACTCACGGTGCCCGGGTGCACAAGTTCCACAGCTAATCTCGCCAAATCCATGTACAATGCCGGCGGAATTACCAACGAGTTTGTCACGTGTTGGGTTTTCCGGCTTAGGGCATCGGCTACCACATTCGCCTTCCCCTCATGGTAGGATATCTCCAAATCATAATCTTGAATAAGTTCCAACCACCTTCGCTGTCTCAAATTCAACTCCTTCTGAGTGAATATATATTTCAAGCTCTTGTGGTCGGTGAACATTCGACACTTTCGCCCGTACAGATAATGTCTCCATATCTTTAGAGCGAAAACGACCGCTGCCAACTCCAGGTCGTGTGTCGGATAATTTTCCTCGTGAGGTTTCAGTTGGCGTGATGCATATGCAACGACCCTCGAGTCTTGCATCAAGACACAACCTAGACCTTCCTTCGAAGCATCGGTGTAAACTTCGAAGTCACCATTCTCTGATGGTAGCGTCAATACGGGTGTGGTTGTGAGTCGTTTCTTCAGCTCTTGAAATGCAGTCTCACACGCCTCTGACCACACGTATTTTACTCCCTTCTTCAGTAGCTGGATTAAAGTTTGTGCGATTTTTGAAAAATTCTTCACGAACCGTCTATAGTACCCGGCTAATCCAAGGAAACTCCTTATCTCAGTTGGGATCTTTGGCGCTGCCCATTCTGTCACGGCAGAAACTTTTGCCGGATCCACTGAAACTCCATCAGCGGATACTATGTGTCCAAGAAATGCTACCTCCTTCAGCCAAAAATCGTATTTAGACAATTTGCCGTACAGTCGATTGTGTAAAACAATAGAAAATAAGGAAAATAAAATTAAAAAAAAAACTTTTTTCGTGGCCCTCGCGGTGTCCGCGCGGCTACAGCAGTTCGGGAAAAAGGGGCTCGTGCCCCGCGCGAGTCACTCTGCCCATTTCCACATCCGAGGCTTCTTCTAGCTTGTTCCCAAATTCGTTCTCCCATTCTCAAATTCTCCCGTTCCCGACTTCGATTTTGCTTTGCAAGGTATGTATCTACTACTTCCACTTGCCAATTTCAATTTTTATGCTTTGAATAATTTGATTTTTGGACGGATTTTGAGATTAGGGTTTATGTGTTAGAATTGGGGATTTGTCATTCCTAGGCTTGATTCGTGCAAATTAGTGAGTTTATGTGATACTTGATGCTATTTTTGTTGATTAGGAAGTGTTTGTGCATCAATGTATACCTATTTTGGGGAAGTTCTTACTAGATTTTTGGTTTTAGGATGAATATGAAATTTCTCGATTTATGTCGGTATTGCGGCATGAAAATGAGTTCATTGTGGTTGTTTTGTGCCATATTATGATGATGAGTCGTTGCCTAAGTAATCGTTTCGATTTGGGGATGATTTCAATGTGTTTGTAAGTAAACTCTGAATTTGGTTTATTGCGCACAAAACGTGTTCGACTAAATGCCACCAAAGGTTTTGAAATTTGTTTGACATGTTCTTTGTTTTGGTTACCTTCCGGGTTGTATTGACAAAACATTGGATTTGATACCCTCTTGGATTGCTCACATTGGAGCCTATACTTGATGTTCTTGCGTAATTCAGCTCGATAATTATTGTGTAAGAATTAACCTTCTAATTGGTATTGGTTGGGTGTTTGCAGGATGTTGCTTTTCTTGTGGGTTGTCTGGGCGTCTCTTATGGTTCTTACGGGGGCCAAGAGACGAGCCACTCGGCGTGACGCAACTCGCCCTAGTACTGCTGCTCCGGTGATACCGGATACTGATGACAGTGAGTCTGAGGAGGACGAGGTGCAGCGGGGCCCGAGACTCAGGGGTCTTCCTGACGAGGTGCGTCCCAGCCGACACGATAGGCATCGGTTTGCGACGATGGCCTCTCAGGAGTTCTATTTTGACGAGCTTTGTCGGAACAGGGCTTATGTTCCGGAGATAGGCATGTATCCTTGTCATGTAGACGATGACAGGGTTAGGGCGGTTTTGGACCATCTTCAGTGGACTGGGCTTGCGCGCCTTCCCGAGGGCATTGCTTCTGGTTATTTAGCTATGGAGGTCGTTGCCAGCATTGGCGGTCTTGGGGAGAACAACGACTTATCTCGAGTCAGGGTTCAGGGTCACTACCTAGACTTCATTGCTCGGGCGATCAACATCTACTTCGGTGTCAGCTTGTCGTATAGCTGCAAAAGATAATTTAATTCCTGTGTCACAAAGTACAAAATAAATATAGTATAGCAGTGACAAGGGTCGAGTCCTCAGGGATTGGATTACAACATTTTCATAATATATACAATAGTTTAAAAGGGGGGTTTTGGCATTGTCACAAAGTTTGATATCAAAGTTAAAAAGATTAAAGAAACGCACAAGCAAATAAATACCAAGATGAGTTCAAGAGCACAAGATTAACAATATTGGATTTAACTTATGGAATTAAAGGCCTCTAGTTTAAAGAATGATTTGGAATGACATTTGGGATAAATCATCGATGCATAAACATGATACAAGTTAATAAACCGGTTATAGTTGTCAGGTCCGCTTAGACAACCAACTTTTCCTTACAGATTAGACAATTAAGGTACGCCCGTTAATTATCCCTAATCGAATCAACATTCCTAGGTACGCCCATAGAAAATATTGTTCAATTGCATTAGAGTTTAGAAAAGCCCGATTCAAACCAATTACAACCTACGCGAAGTAATTCCCAATTTGATTACACAATTCCCCGGGAAGGAACTGATCAACCCGGTTGCCACCTATTCAATTCAAGTACAATTACGGATACCCAAATTAAATTGGCATTCAACTATTAATCTAGACAAACATTTGGATCCAAAAACATTCATCCAAATTAATAATCATCAACCCTAGATATAGGAATTGCATAAATATCAACAAACATCAAGTTTCATAGTCACTAAATACATCATCTCCCAAATTCCAAAAGCCATTCTCAATCAAGTCTTTAAACTAGAGGAAATGAAAGTTTAAATCCATAGAAGAGAAAACAAATAGAGAAGGGATACAACCAAAACCAAATTCCAAGGATTAGAGATGGAAATCAGCTTGATCGGTCTGCTCTTCGTCGAATGTCCCTTGCTTCTTCTTGGGTGTTTTCTTCTTTTTATTCTTCCTTCCTCCTTCTTTTTTTTTTCTTCCTTCTTCTTTAATATCCACTCTTTCTTGCTTTTTCTTTCTTCTTCTCTCTCTTGCGTCCCTTTCTTCCTTTCTTTTTTTCTTGCCCGTCCCTTTCCTCTTTTTTTCAGAAGTCTTTCATCTCTCCTCAAAGTCTTCTGCCGTCCTTTTCAAGTGGAAGTGAAATGAATGGGCTTGTATACCAACTTTGCTTCTTTCGTCCACTTTTGTTCTCCCTTTTCCAATTACATTGTCATCTTCCTACAATCAACAAAACAAGCACAACAAGAGTAAAGAGGTACCAAACCACCACATAAACATCCAAAACAAATGTCATTAACAAGCACAAAATTCACACTATCAAATTCCCCCACACCTAAAGTATGCTTGCCCTCAAGCATAAGTCTAAAGATAGCCAAATCGAGTCATAACAGTTTATATCAACAAGTCAATCTAAGCACAACCAAATCAACCCAATATCAAACATATTAAGCCAACAACCTCCCATGGGTAAAGTGTAAACACTCCTCTCAATATCAAGTGTGGTTAAATAAATAAGCACTCAAGTGGTAAAGCAAAGTGACAATCCCATAGGCTTGAATGAAAATCACATCTTCCCTACCAAGATTTTATCCATCATAAAGAATCAAAGGGTCTTCCAAAAGGGTTATAACGTGGCCATGGTTGGGGTAGGAAGAAAAGGATATAGAAAGGGTTAAAGTGAATGAAAATACTTCCAAAGAGTCATCATAGACAAATCATATCACATCATGGTTGCAATACCAAAACAAAATCGTAAGAGGTTCAAAAGACCAAAAATTACTTCTATTCTACCCTTTTAAGGTTTTCCAAAATAAACACAAAACCAAAAGCTCATCCCTATACAACTTCCAAACTATCCCAAAATTTCCAAAACAATTGAACCAAGCAAAACCAAAACTTTCCAAACAATTTCTCACAACTATCATATATCCCCTTTTGATTTTCTTTTTTTTTTTCTCTTTTTTTTTTTCGTGGGCTTCAATACCTTGGTCACGTTTATTAGAGGAATTCAACAATCTGAAAAGTGCAGACGGAACTTCAACTCTATGTTCATAACACTAAGGTCAGAGGAACACGTTTCAAGCTATATTCATCCACTGCCCTTATCTATATATATTTTTTTTAAAGGGCTGTTTCTTTTTTTTTAAATGCTTTTTTTTAGGGGAATATGTATATACAAACATTTTTGACAATCAACCAAGTATTACAAGAATCCAACAAAATATCTTGAGAATTCCAAAAGAAAACAATTTCTAAGCTCTTTTTTTTTTTGCAACCAACACAAAAATTCAACCATAATGACTTATGAAAGTACTTCAATCACTAGGGTTCGAAAGCAATGGTATGACAAAAAGAAAAGGCTTAATAGGCTAAGGGTTATATATAAACAAAAAAATGGATATAAGGCTCAAAGTGGAAAACTAGGGATAGAAGTATGGGTTAAGGCCAACAAGAAGGCTAAAAAGGTTTATCCTAATGCCCTTATCATGTTCAAAATATTGGATTCAATCAATGCAAGTTCAACATGTATAATCATTCAAATTCTAGAATGTCAAAATGATTACCACATAATTCACACAAGAAAGAAATTTCCAAAAGCTTGAGATAAGTGTATTTTTCTTTTAAAAACAATCAAGCATTTTGGAAAGAGGCTCAGATTCTCACATGGTTCACAAAATAGTTGGCTTCACATGTTCAATGTCAGAAATCATCAATCATACTCAAAAGATTTGTCAAGTTAAACCTCATAGACTCAATTCAGTCACCTATTCACATCAAATTCACAAAAAAATTCACATAAAACAGCTTGAATTTTTTATTTATTTATTTTTTTAAAATTTTCACAGAAAATTGCAAGCAATACTATTTCCTCCCCCACACCTAAAATCAACATTGTCCTCAATGTAATAAGAAAAGAAAGAGAATAGGACTTCCCTGGAGTCGGTGGGGGAGCCGAGGTTGACTCACTGGCGAGCATGGGGTGGTGGTGGTGGGATGTTGAAGTGGTGGACGATCGCATTCAAAGCATCTTTCATTTCCTTCAACTCTTCTTTCACTCCCTTTAGCTCTTCTTTTTGTTGAGCTAACTCCTCGCTTAATTGATCAAATCTCACCTGGAAGTAGGTGGAAGTTGGGCTTGGAGTGTCGTCCTCCGATGGAGAGGGATGTGCAGGAGCTGGAAGTGTAAGAAGTGGTGGTGCATCACGGCTTGAGGAAGGTGTGCCTGTGCTAGTGCCTGGAATTGGTTGGTCATTGAAGTACAATTGGCCTTTTTCAGCTGTAATCACTTGCAATGTCTTCAGGCAAGCGATGTCAAGGGGTGCTGGAGAGCATGCCCTGTGCAAGAAAAGAGAAGCAAGATAGGAATCAGAAACATCAGAAATTAAGCCTAAATTAAGTGCCAAATGTGTGATATAAGAGCCATGAATTAGATTCCTCGCTTTCGTAGTGAGAACAGTAGCAAATTCCATAGCAATCCAATAGGCAAGATTGAGACGAACTTTATGTACCATTGCCCACAATACATATAGCCCCGCTTTGGCTACATTACCGGCGCCTTCTTTCCTGCCCAAAAGATTGAATGCAATGAATTTGTGCATAAATTTTAATGCTCCATTTTTAATAGTGTTAGATTTTGCAAGATTATAAGTGAAAGGGAATAAAGGCTCTGAGGAGATGGCATTCCAGAAATCATAAAATTTATATGAAAAGTTATCATGGTAATCACACAAGCTTCCTAAGTAATCCACACTCGTGGCTTCCTCTTCAGTAATCACTCCCGAAGCCAGATTGAAATCAGTTAATGAATGAGAGAAAGTTTTGTTCATCAATCTAAATTGTATAACATCGGGAGTGTTAAGATCAAATCTAGGGGGCAAATTGAACTCAAAAGTAGAATAAAACTCAAGCACAAGTTCAGAAATTGCCGGCGCATTCATGGATGCAAGCCTTGACCAACCTATGTTAGATAAATATGTGTGTACCTGGTCGGTGATTTGCAACTTCTCAAGAGTGGGGTAATGGAGACTTTTACCTGTGATGATGCTCCTTTTACTCTCTTGGCACTTTACATACCTGTCTTGATCTTTCTGCTTTGTGAATCTAAGGAACCCTCCAATGGTTTGTTCAACTGCCATTTGCCTAGCCTTGGCACGTGACCGTTGTCCAGTTGTAGAAGTAGAGGGTCCTTGGACAAGGATGGTGGATATTAGATTTAGTGGTGTGGTTATCTTTTTGACCGGTGCCTTCTTTTTCTGAATGGTGCCCTTGGACTTGGCAATTTGTGGACCACTTTTTTGAGAAGTGGCCTGAGCTTTTCCTTTTTCTTTACCCATGTGTCCTGCACGCAGAAAATTCACCACACAACAAAGTAGTCCCCACACACAATAAACAAATTCCATTTCCTTCTTTCAATTATCACAACTTGCACAAGACAGGTTCTCAATTAATTCTCACTACTTGCACAAAACGACAAAGACAGAGACAGATTCCCAACTTCCACCTTTCACCAGAAAACAATAGAATTTTCACAATTAACAATGACTAATGGATGCACTTTTCACATTTATCAATTCACACAAAATGGACAGATATTCCCACAAGTAATTCACACGAAGGCAACAGAATACTCACAATTACAGTAAACTCAGACATGCTCTTTTCACGCAAAATAAAAAACCACAGAACCATTCATTACCAAAGCTCAGTGCTTCAAAAATTGAAAAGAGTTTACCAAGCAACACAGTGGAGGTGGTAGGATTCGCGCTGCTCGGAACAGGGGTGGAGTCGGCGGCGGCACAAAACAGAGAGATGGTGCGAGTGCTCGCGAGGCAGCGGCGGTGGCAGGAGCGAGCGGCGGTGGCGGCGACTGAACCAGTGGCTGTGACTGAGAACAGAGAAAGAGGCGCTCGCTCGCTGGTGGTGCTGCGGTGGTCGGAGGTGGCTCGGGCAGGCGGTGCGGCGACGGGCGAATCCGGGTGCAGCGGCGAAGGGAGTGGCGGCGCTGCTAGGGTTCAGGCGACGGACAGAGGCGGCGCCGCTTCGCGACTGCGACTGAAGATGAGAGGGAGACAGAGGCGTTCGACTGAGAGAGAGAGCGGGAGAGAGAGAGAACGAGAGAGATGGTGGCGGCGGCCGGCAGTGGTGCGGCGACGGGCGGTGACTGGAGGTGGCCGGCGGGATTGGGGAAGGAAGGGTGAAAATGAAATTGGGTGAAGGAAGAGTAAATTGATGTAAGATGATTAATTTAGGATTTGGGAAAAGTGATAGTGTTTGAGTTATATTTCAGGAAAGTTGGGGTGAGTTAATCATGGGCATGAATAAAGATAGTGGGGTGCCCAGAAAAATATACCTCAATTCATTTTGATACAGTGGAGTAAGTGAGGCTTAATCATGACCATGAATAAGAGTAGGGAGGTTTCCTGAAAATTAAAGCTAAAAAAGGGACCAAATACAGGTAGACAAATGGAGTTTATCCATGGCCATGACTAAGGGTACAGAGGGTTCCTGAATTTTTGGTTTCCAACACAGGCTTCTATCAAGGTCTTAAACATGGGCATGATTAACATGTATGTTCCTTCCTGAATTCAACTTGAAATTTTCTTTAAAATTCAGCAAGTTATATACTAGTTAATCATGCTCATGACTACCCATGGCCTTCTTCACTGAAAATTCCCCCTTCACACATCACCACTTGTTTCTCGATCCAAAGTTCCATCTTCACATCTACAAAATCATTGACAAAATGCTATTAGATATCAAATTTATACCAAAATATATTCATCAATATAGCAAAATATATAGTATCAAAATAGTTAAATTGCTTGGGTTGTCTCCCAAGAAGCGCTTTGTTTAAAGTCCTTGAGCTAGACTTCTTCCAAATTTATCTTCCAATTTGTGCATCAACAAGGGACACCAACTCTATAGGCTCAATTGGAAATCCCTCATAATATGGTTTGAGACGGTGCCCATTGACAACAAATTTCTTCTCCGTCTTCAAGCTTTGAATTTCAACTGCACCATAAGAAAATACTTTAGTAACAACAAATGGACCAATCCATCTAGAACTTAACTTACCAGGAAAAAGTTTAAGTCTTGAATGATATAAAAGAACTTTTTGGCCAACTTCAAAACTTTTTCTAGAAATTTGTTGATCATGGAAGACTCTATTTTTCTCCTTATAGAGCATAGCATTGTCAAATGCCTCATTTCTTATTTCTTCCAATTCTTGAATTTGCAACTTCCTTTGGATCCCGGCCTCTTGAAGACTCATGTTGCACTTTTGTACCGCCCAAAATGCCTTGTGTTGTAACTCCACAGGTAAATGACATGGTTTCCCAAACACCAACCTATAGGGAGACATCCCTATTGGTGTCTTGTAAGCTGTGCGGTAGGCCCATAATGCATCATCTAGTCTCAAGCTCCAATCTTTTCGATTTGGTTGGACCGTTTTCTCTAAAATTGACTTGATCTCTCGGTTTGACACTTCTGCTTGTCCATTGGTCTGTGGATGATATGAAGTTGACACTTTATGCAAAACACCATATTTCTTGAAAAGAGTTGTGATGGTCTTGTTGCAAAAATGAGTCCCTCTATCACTCACAATGGCTCTTGGCATCCCAAACCTAGCAAAGATGTTAGACCTAAGGAAATCTGCAACCACTTTCGAATCATTAGTCCGGGTGGCTTTAGCTTCAACCCATTTAGACACATAATCCACAGACAAGAGAATATACAAATAACCATGTGAATTAGGGAAAGGACCCATAAAGTCTATACCCCAAACATCAAATATTTCAAGAAACATCATAGGAGTTTGAGGCATTTGATCACGGGAAGAAATATTACCTACTCTTTGACATCTATCACATGACTTACAGAATATATATGCATCTTTGAATAGAGTATGCCAAAAAAATCCACTTTCTAATACCTTCTTCACAGTTCTTTGAGGTCCAAAATGTCCACCACATGCCATGGAATGACAAAATGCTAAAATGGATTGAAATTCACCTTCATCAACACACCTTCGAATAACTTGATCAGCGCAACATTTCCAAAGGTAGGGATCATCCCAAATGTAGTATTTTGCATCACTCTTAAGCTTGTCTCTTTTTGCCTTAGGCCAACCTGTAGGAAATTCATTAGTAACTGGAACTTTTGCACCCATGCCAAGTTTCATGGTGCAGCCGGGGTAAATAATTCAATCTTACCAGACACCATTGTTCAATACTTAATAAAGTATTATTTATTACAACTGTCTGCGTATCCCCGGCAACGGCGCCATGAAACTTTTGACGAGTTTCATTAACACGAGTAATTTTCTGAAATCTCAGGTGTGGATTTATTAAATGAAAAGAGTTATGATTTAGGGAATGGGTTTAAGGATATATTAAGATTTCCCTTTTTATTACTCATGTGGGGTGTTTTAGTCACAAATGGCGCTGTGGTCCTTCCCGCCATGAAACTTTTGACAAATATCACGGTGCAACCGGGATTGACTTTCAGTCTGTCACCCTGAAAGTCCTTGGTATCTGCGCCATGATACTTCTCATAATTTCATGTCACGAAAGCACCTACCATGAAGCTTTTGAACATCTTCCCACTGTATGAGTATTTTCCCAAAATATTGTGTTTTTATTTACTCGTGTCAAGAAACTGTGCTCCCGAAAGCGCACGGAGTCAAAAATTGCAGTAATTTATAGTAAGTACCGGATCGTTCACTGGAGGATGTGCGATGGAAGCAGGGCCCACGTCGTTTACTAAGATTTTCCACTCGGTTACTCGTTTCAAGTTTTGCAAGGTTTTCTAACAACTACTTGACATAATTTAAATCCAGATCATGAAAGCAGTAAAAATCATTCTACAAAGCATGGTAAACTAGATCGAAGAAAGCAATTAAATCTATACTACGAAAGCAATGTAAAATTATGCTACACTATCTAGAAAGCAGGTTTAAATAGTGACAGAAGGGACAGGGAGGAAATAATAAAGATTGGACAAGATTCAGATGAAACACAATTAAACTTCCAATTTTAATACACAGATCTTAGCTTGGGATAATCCTCTAGTTAGCTAACTCTCATGCTTTCTACACCATGTTCCCTTTAACAGACAGGTACTTATGGTGAGAATTTACATGCTCTTAAGACAACAATTTCTAAGATACCACAGACTTATAACTCCCTTCACAGGCCTTGTGAAGTTACATTATATATCTGTGGTGGATAAGCAACACCTAACATATCATTAGTTGACATGCCAAGTACTCCTATCACCCCCCATGTCACACCCGAAGTTTCAAATCAAGCCCCAAACCATTCCATAACTCTCAAACCTTTTAACAGATGGACAGCCCCTAATTCTTCCGAGTGACCTCTATGAAAGCATTTAAAGGAAAGCAGTAAGAAAGCTGTAAAGAAAGCATTTAAATCTATCACTCGGAATCGTTAAAAACGTCTCTTTCCATTAGTATAAAAGAGCCCCTGGTTTTGGTGACCAGATGCAGATCAAGAACCCCCTAGATATCAATAAGCCACAGGGCTTACAACGTCTGGGTAGTTATGAGATACAAACTAAATGAAATAAATCCATAAATGAACCTATTCCGGATGTACTCACTCAAGACTCAATTCTAGACTTTGGCAGAAGAAGATAGCAGTCGAAGGAATACTCGACCTTACCTTATAAATTCACCAAGGCCTACATGTTGTTCCTCTAGTATTATTTATCACATCTCATCTACACCCAAGTGGATATTGACTTAATGCGATATCTAATATCAGATTTCCAACACACAGCAATTTTGAGAAACCAATTGATATCTGAAAATTATTCCCTAGACAGGTGCTAGATTCTCAATTAAAACACAGATCCTTTCAGTCTAGACGAGACCTAATCGCTGACTCTGCTTCTAAGCTCTCAAAATCAACCCCCAGTGGAATATGAATTAGTCATAACTGTTGAATTTATCCCTTACTCAGATCCCGATTTTATAAAGGAATTTTTGTTGGAAGTTTATTATGCAACATCCGATTTAAATCAAAACTTCTGTGTCCAAGGGGAAAGGATCCCCAAAATAGCAATAAGACCAGAACATCTACATAATAGTATCATGCATACAAGTATATGAAAAGGAAAATAAGGTACCCCAAAATATATGGTAGGGTTAGACAGAATGCGATACACAAAGGTGGATTAGCCTGAGATGAGAAGAAATAGGCTAAAAGGGGTGCCAGAGATAATTGAGGTTTTCCGGACTGCAAACATCTGCTGTCCGGTTCCCAATTTTCCCAGATGACTGATTTTAGACAAAAAGAATTCCAAACAACGGTGACCGCCGTCATTCAGTTTTCTTTTGTCTGTGAGTGGAAGAAAAACCCACATATTTTCTTGCTGTAATATGTCTTAACTGATGTTGGTCGGCATCAGTTAATACTATTGCAACTTGAATTCAGGTTGAGAAATTAAGATAAAGAAAATTAAAACTGTATCTGATTAGGAATTGGCTGAGTGACTAATCAAAACTCTTAGTGAAGAGAACGCTCGCCGAAGCTTCCACCAACCACTAACCAGATCATGCAAAATAACAGATAATGATTGACACACAGAAGACGGGTTAGTCGATATCCCTGTGAAGGGACCTTTCACCAACATTAATCTGTGGTGTTTCTCATTATCCGTTCATACACACACTGAAAGAGAAAAACATAAAAGTAAGAAAATATTTTTGGTATTGTGTGGGTGTTAAGCACACAATAAGTGGACACTAATGGGTTGAAATGTGTAATGGATAAAGTTAGGTGAAATGGGCCTAGGCCCACTACACCCATGCAACTTACACAAATCAAGAAAGAAAATGTTTTGGAGTTTTCAAAATAGAAGGGATAGTTCAATTCGAATTATTGGGGTAATTCGAATTGAGAATGCATGAAGGATGAAGTATTACTTTACCCAATTGATCATTGCTAGAAATTGGAGCATCATCTAATTCGAATTATTGACCAATTCGAATTAATTCGAATTGGACAACTCGAATTGGCGAAGTCCTTTTCTTGCTCAAATTGACTAAGGCATTTACCTCAAGGGGAAGGTGAATTCGAATTGTCCAGCAATTCGAATTAATTCGAATTGGACAATTCGAATTGGTAAGAGATGGAAAAAAAATAAACTAAGGCATGAATGGATGGTATGCAATACAATGTGGTTTCCCTTCCCAATTCGAATTGTTGAACCAATTCGAATTAATTCGAATTAGAGAATCCGAATTGGTTGAAAACCACATGAGGGAACTTTTTGGATGTGCAATTCGAATTTCTTGGGCAATTCGAGATAATTCGAATTGCCTCAATTCGAATTACACATTTTCGAGCAACAACAATTTTTGTTCTCACAAGTATGGGTTAGGTGAACACTGTGCTGTAATGATGGTTTTAGATTTACTAAATCCTTCGTCTCACATCAATGTCATTTCACAGCCACCCTAGTGAAATTTCCAAGTAAGAAGTAAATACATGTCCAGTGGGTATTGGCAAGATTCAAACCCTATTTCTACAAACAAAGGATCAAAGATCAAAAAACCTAAAACATCTAGTTATCTAAGAACTACATGAATAAACTAAGAACACTCACGTTATCTAAGGCAGCATGAAATAGGATCAAGGCAGGAAAAATAAAGCATAAAAATAAATATCAACAAACCTAAAAACATCTAAAATCTAAGAACACTTATTTGAAGCTCTAAGGTACAAAATCAAACCAAAAACCCACCAAACATGCATTTATTAAGTTTGAATGTCAACTAGGACATAATAAATGTAACCTAGTTGGAACAAACAAACATACTAAGCATTTATTTCTAGAGAAAGCATTAAAGAGTGCCAAAACACATGAATAATACCATTTCTGGAAATTTTCCTTGTATTTGACACTTTGAAAGCAAAATAAAGAACCCAAGACCATCATTAACTTGAAGGTAGGGTTTATTCTAACTAAAAAGCTTGTAAAAATTCTGGAAAATGGCTACTCTAGGGGTTGCACAAATTGCTTCTATACTAAACTAAAATTAAAGCATGTAAAGATTACACTACTTGCAAGAAAATAAACTAAACTAAACTAACTACCTACCTAACCTTTAAGGGGTGTGGAACCTCCTGCTGTTCTTTTTGTCCCAAGCTGCTTTTTGGCAAAATTCTTGATCTCCTTATTCTGTTGTGGAAGGTCTGCTTTTATAGATAAATTTCGAAACCTTAGGCCCACCAATGTTGTGCACAGCTTTCTTTGGATGAATTGTTGAGTGAAGTTCGAATTATCTCAACCAATTCGAATTAATTCGAATTGTGAGATCTCTTCCTTAAGCTGGAATTGTAGCCTTCAGTAATCAATTCGAATTGTTGTGAAGAATTCGAATTGGTCTTTTCTCGAACTGGATGAGGGTTTCTGCTTGGCCTCCTTGCACCTATGGCAATTCGAATTGTTTGTGCTAATTCGAATTAATTCGAACTAGACAATTCGAATTGCATCTCCCTCTTGCCTTTGGGTTTCTTCTTTCTTCATTCCCTAATTCGAATTAATTCGAACTTGAACAATTCGAATTAGGCTTCTGCATTCCTTCCAACACTTAACCATTTCTTTGCTCTCTTTAGCAATTCGAATTGTTGTGCAATTCGAATTAATTCGAATTGCACACAATTCGAATTGTGCTTCAACCAAATTTCTGTTGTGGGATTTTCAATCTTTTTCCCATCTTTTTGGATTTTTGTGAGCTCTTTTATTCTTTTGCCCATCTTTTCATTCCTTTTTCTTTTCTTTTTCCTTTTTTCATGTTTTTGGATTTTTCTAACACAAATACAATTAAAAATTGTATGTTTTGTGTCTTTTTATTACCGGCTTGATGTTTTTACAAACTAGCATTAATCTGTCAAATTCAACTGCTTTCTTATTACAATAAGATGGAAACACGATCAAAATGTCCGTCTCAGACACGGAAATGGATTGGAAATAATGGACAATTTTGGCCATTATCAACATCCTCACATTTAATACTGATCGTCCCCGAGCAGTCAGAGTCAGTGCTCCTAAGAGCTTGGACTCTGCATATTCAATCCATTTGCGTGGCCTCAAAAATTTCATTCTTTTTATATTGGGATAAGACAATCAAAATTACAAGTATTAAATTCTCTTAGTTGCAGTGTTTAATGGAATGATACTTCTCACTTGAGTGAACATACAAACCAATCATTATTGTTAATTCTTCTTGAATAAGTGTTTAGAAAAACTCATTGGCTTACTTCTTGAATTCAAGCATGACATGATCATTGATTAATAGAAACAGAGCCTCACCTATAGTAGAGTCGGAAATTTCACTCACTCTCAAAGTTGGCTTTTAAACAATACGCTCATAATCAAATTCAAATAAATTCTCCCATAAGCTTGCAACTGGACCAACTCGCTACCGGTTCATTTCCTCAAACCGAGATCCCGAGGTCTTATTCAAGGTTATAACGGGGCATACGGTTGTAACATTTGGTAGGAAAAGGAATTATTGGGCCAAAAAGTGACATGACACCATTCCACCATAACTTGGCATGTTGTAGAATCTATGATCATCGCTATTTCTTTCTTTCTTTTGTTTTTTCTTTCTTTTTCTATTGCATGACATTAGACTTTGTCTAATTTGCTTTGTCATTTGCAATTTATTCTTGTTGAATAGATCTCAACTTCTTCTTCTCTTTTTTTTTTCTTTTCCTTTCTTTTCTTTTCTTCTCTTTTTTTTTGAATCGGTTTTTGAATGCCGATTGATAATTTTGATGATCATAAATTATAATTCCTTGATGGAATAGCTCATGTACACTTGGGTTTGATTTTCCTGGTCTTTTTTTGTGAGGTTGGAAAAATATAGTGGCTTCAAAGAAAAATTAGGCTTAAAGGCTCAACTTGGTTAATCCTAAAGGGAAAATATTTTTGGGTTTGGATTTCAAACGAAGGCCAAAATTTTGGGTTTTCTAAGTGCCTCGATCATCTGCTCAATTTCGGGAATATGGCATGGTCTTGAATCGATCCCAATTGCAAGTTCTAGTGTCCTTTAATCGAATTGATTCACACAATCAAAGAAATATTGAGTAAAAATGACTCGGCTCAGATCTCACATGGACGGTTTGATCATGTCACACCATTATTCTCAAACTTAACCTTTGAAAAATTCTTACAACTTATTCAATCAAATTCTCAACATGAAAGTTTGTTAGTCTTTCAAGTGATCATATCATTGGATTTTTATAGCTCAAAACTTCAAGAATTCATGTCATGCATATTTTTAATTGTTTTATCCCAATGTAATAGTTTGAAAATTTCATCATCAGCCTAAATTCAACATGTGAACTTAGGTGACAGATTTATGCTTGTTTTATGCCGGTTTGTTTGATTGAAAGCAGTAAAAAGACACTGTGAACATGCAAGCATGTCACAGCTTGTTTTTGGCGTGACAGTCACTTATTCATCTTGGACTGCCACACATCTTTCTTTCTTTTTTTTTTTTTTACTGGAGAACTCAAGACGAAATTCTCTTGTGGAAAGCAGTAAATGTACATCAGTTACAATAGATTTCCATGATGAGGATTGAAAGTGCAATGAATGAATGGAAAATCTAATGCATGATGTTTACAATGGGGCTCGCACGAATGTGATCACTTAGCTCAGTCCTTCTTCTCCGTGGGATGTGTGGAGGATCCGGTAGCATCTCCTGGATGTGATGGGAACTTGCTGAGGATGGTCTTCATCATTTCGGCTTGATTGTCGAACATCCTGGCTTGACTGGCGAACACTGCTTCGAACATTTTTCTATTCTTTTCCTCATTCACAATCCTTTCTTGATGCTGCCTGGCTGCTTCCTTTCTGAACTCCTCTTCTCTCTCAAACATTCTCAGCCTAAACTCTTCCTCTTTCTGCATTTGTTTCTCGTGAGTCGAAACAATGGCATCGGCCAAAGATCTGACACTCTGCATCATTGACTCCCCCATTCTGCTCACTGCTTCTAGAGTTTGAGCTCAGCTGGGTATTGAGACACAGTTGGGCTTCTGCGCGAGGGTCGGACTGGATGTCTTCGTGATAAGCTTGGAGTGGAAACATCAGTTCCAGGATGAGTGGCAGTGGGAGCAGGTTCTGTTGGTGCGACTGCAGCTTCTTCTGTTGAAGGTACCGCTTCAGGACGGTCCTTCTTCTTGTGCCCTTTGCGTCCGGCTGTTGGTGTCCTAGGAGTGTATCTGGATTGAGCGTCTGATTCTTCCAGTATAATGTATGTAACTGGTTCAGTTATCCTCGTCTTTGGGACTGGGATCGGCCGGCTCATATCAATAAGATCGCTCTCTGCAAAAACTGTTAGATCTACTCCTTGGGCTTCACAAATTCTCCTGATGAGGTTGGGATAGCATAAAGCAGCAGCTCTGGTGCCTGTGACTTTTGTTGTCATGACATGGAAAATCTGCTCCCCCACGTTGATCTTTAGTCCATGCCAAATCTTGGCAAAACCCTTCAACATTCGACCAGATGTTTCATGTGCATGAGGATTTGGCCTAATCTTCGACATGTAGAAGTCATAGGAGGGTTGAAATCCCAGCTTCAGGTGCTTTGCTTTGAAAGGGATTTCACCAGTGTAGCTCTCAGCAGTAAGGGACCTAGTGATGTTGTCGTGATATTGCCTGTCAGCTGCCCTGCTTGCTCCCTTCTCGAAATGTTCAGATGTCGGGATTTCTGACCTCCAGTTGGGTGTGCCAAGGAAGTTGTTCAAGTATTCCCCCGAGATGTTTATGTCAACTCCTCGCACCCAACTTGTCTTTCGTGTGGCATTAATGTTGCAATAAAATTCCCGAACCAATTCTGCTATCCCGGGTTCAGCGTGATGCTTAAGGAACTCAGTCCATCCGTGGTTTTCTTTCAATGTAAGTAGCATTGGATGATCAATCAATTCTGGACTGAACCCTTTATCAGGGACAAATACTCCGCTTAGTGCCATGTATCGTCCTGCATTCTGCTCATTCCCGTTGAACCTCCTCATTATGTCAGCATCATCCGTGATGCGGAATTTTTTGAACTTCTTTGTAGATACACCCAGTCTGCCCCTTGAAGTTGAGTTGACCCAATAACCAGCCGATCGCACTGATCCGGTCGATTCTTGGGTTCCTTCAGTTCCTGCTTGTTCTCCATCGGAGTCAGAACTTTCCCTTGGCTGTTCCCTCTGTTCAGTTTGTTCGTGCTGTTCTGACTCGACCTGTGTATTCGGTTGTGGCTCCTCCTCAGTTTGTCTCAACTCAGTCTCTTCACCTTCTTGAGTAGCTCCCTGCTCGCGTGCAGTACAAGGATATTCATGGAATACAGAATTTAAGAAATCCTCGGGAAGATAGGGATCGGCAACATGCTGATATTCTTGTTGTGATGCCTCAACTTCCCTCCCTATGTTAAGATCTCCCAATTGCTCTTCCGTGTCATCTCCTTGCTCTATGGGAATATTGAGATCGTAATGGAGGATCTGCTGAAATGTCTTGTCTTTGAAGATATCTTCTATGGTATCCATTTCTGCTTGCTCACCTCCACTGCTACCTTCAGTTCTTATTGTTTCTTGCATTGTGGGTAGAGGTTGAGTAGTGGCTGCCGCTAGAGTTTGTGCAGTTATGTCATTCAAATCACTCGCAAGCTCGGCGAACTTCTTCTTTGATTCTTCAAATCTGACATTGCCCTCGTGCACCATTTCCTCTATCTCCTCTGTGGGCCGCATTGCCTCCTTTGTTTTCTCAACATCCGCGTTTGCGTCATTTCTGCGAGCAGTTGATCTTTTTACTTGTTCCTCCCTCTCCCTTGCCCATTCTGCTGGCTCAGCTTTTACCTTAACAGGAATAATGTCGGTTCCGCTGATTATCTGACAATCATCGTCCCCGACCTCAACCTGTGTTTCAGTGTCAGCTCTCTTCTTCTTCTCCAGCTCAGCCTGCAATTTCTCAGCAGCTTTTCTATTCTCCTCTTCAGCTGCCTTGGCCATTTGTTCTTTCCAAAGTCGATTTTTCTCGACCCTTGCAGCTTCCATTTTCTGCTTCCACTCCTCCGTCTCTTTTGCCATTTCGATCTCAGCCTCCTCCTTTTCCCTTCTTGCTCTTACAGCTTGTCGGGCATCGTACTCGGCTTTCCTCTGTGCCTCAATCCTATCCATCTCAGCTTCCTCTTGAGCTATCCTTGCTGCTTCTGCATCGGCTTCTTCCTGAGCCTTCTTTGCCAATTCTGCATCAGCTTGCACTTGGGCCTCACGCTGTTGTTCCTTCTTGGATAACTCAATGGCTTGATCCTTGCCTCTGTCTTTTTGTTTGGGAGGCTCATCATAGAATTTGGGCACAGGGGGAATGATCCTTGGCTGATTCGGAGGTTCTTGGATTCTGATCTGAGGTTCAGCAGACTTTTCAGAATTTTCTTTATCTGCCAACCTTATCAGTTTTCTCTTCTTCTTGGGTGGCTCTGGTTCGGATTCAGTCTGGGAGGGTTCAGATTCGGCAGGCTCAGATTGCTCGGAGGTCGGATCAACATAGTCATCAATGATCTGTTCTTCATCCTCAACATTCAGTCCCAATTCCGGTCCTTTGATCTTCAGAAATTTTTGGATGAATTTAGGTTTAGACATGGATGTGAGTTGCGCAGTCCATTTTAGTGTGAAATATCTGCCTAGGACACCTTGGAATCCCGTGTTATACTGCAGACGAGGCCGGTGTTCTTGACAGTGCCTCAGACCTTCTGCATCCATTTCACGTAGCAGGTCGAGGAACCTCTTTTTCATTTCCGTGTACAAGGTGTCCACGATGTCTGCCTCTTTCTCCTGTCTGCCTCTTTCTCCTTTAGATGTCCTAAGTCTCGGACTGGTGGGATGTTGAGATACTCTAAACACTTGTTTTTGCCCATGACTGAGATCTGTTTCCTCTTGCGTCCCATTCTGTCCCATGATATGTTTGAATCATCGCGATGCATTCAGCTCTCATCAGCTTGAAATTGGGCATCCCCTTCATTGTGGTCTCTCGGGGTTCAACTGCCGGAATCCTTTGTGGTAAGAAGACTGGCAGAATCTCCACTTTTCCCGGAGGTATTATGATTCCCGGTTTTAGTACAGACTCCCTGATGTCCTTTTCTCATTTTCCCCATGCAGTCATGTATTCCCCCCACAGTTTCCTGGCTGCTTTTGTTTTCTCAATGATCGAATCCAGCATTGGAGTGTGGTGGGCTTGTCCGTAGTTTAGTACCGCCTGGAGAGAATCCCTGAAGTTGAATGTCATTTCAGTGTGACGCTCTTTTGCACGCAATGTCAGCCATAGCTGCTCCTCCGGTCCGCAAATGGTCCCATTGTCGAATAATTCCTTCTTGTATGTAAATGGAAAGGTCTCCGGCATGGAGAGTACACCAGTTGACGCAACTAAGTATGGTGGAGGCGTCTTGGGGGCATAGTGCATTTTCACTTCCCTAGAAATGGGTGGTTGGATGAGGACTGGCTCAAAGGCTGCAGCTCTCCTATCTCCGAAGTGGATTTCAAGCATTCTGTTCCAATAAGCCTTCTGTCGTTTCATCCTCCAAACCATCCGCTCATAGTGAACTCTCGGCTCATTAAACCGTTGATCATACCTTGCCTCATCGAACTCTTGGTTCCAGAAGTTACATACATGTTGGCAAAAGTCTCTTTCGAGGCCTGTTGCTCTATCATTTCTTTCTTCCTCTGGAATCGTATTCCACCAATGGTCCTTCATTTCGAACCTCCATTCAATCTGGTGGTCCATAGGCAAGTTATGCTCATTCCTTATGGCCACCCTATTTTCCTCTGCCTCTTTCTTCAGCCTCTCAATTTCCAAGAAGGCAAGATCTGGAGTTGTCTTTGGAAGCCCCATCAGGGAATCTATAATGAATTGATCCCTGGAGAGAAGAGAGTTGGAACTATTTTTAACAGATTTTTGATAAGTGGATCCGAGTTGAAAGTCAACATCCTCACATTTAGAGCTAAGCTTTAAATGTGAGTTAATTGGTTTCTAATCGAATTTATAGAAAGAAAAACATAGAGCTGGATTGTTAAATCTAACTCTTATTACAGCAAAAATAAAGAAAGCAAGAGAGAGATAAGGATCTTGGATCCTTAGAAATTTTTCTTAGACTATAAATAGTCTAAGATGTTTTTGGGTGGTCAATTGACCAAAAAGAGGAATTTCGTGGGCTATTGAGCTTACGAAAGAATTTGATTTTTATCACTTGAAAAGTGATTGAAATCAGATGAGATATGGGAGATGAGAGATTAATGATGAAAAGCAAATGCAAGTGACAACTTATGCAATTACTAGTATGTAACGATGGACCATGACTAAAAATAAGAATAAAATAATAATAAAAAAATGAAATTAAAAGTAGACATGCATACATACAAAAGGTAATTTTTGAATTTTTATGAAAAAGTGTTGACTTGTTTATTTAATGAAATTGGGGGTGTAAGTGGTCCCCCATTTGGATTTTGTTTTGGAAGGTGGGTTTTTAAGGAATAAAACAAAGCATTCCTTACAAGCATTTCCCACTTGTTCCAAGGTGACAAAGGTCACACACTTTTAAAGCAAAGAACAGTCTACCATTTTGTCTTTTTACACATAAATGCCATACCAAAAGTGTTGGAAAAATTTTGGCATGGCTTCGTCTGTACCATGTGTCCCGGATGTGCAAACATCAACTTCTAGAGTTGAGTTTGCAAAATGTGGGGAACATGTGCCCAATAACAACATTTATTACCAATACACTCATATAATAATATACATGAAAACACCAAAACAACCAGACAAAATTGGTCCATCTACACCACTGTAATGTACTAATGTTACCAACAAAACTCATGCTTTAAAAACATAAATTTTGTAGCTATCATCAGTATGCATTTTCAGTCATCATAATCAAACATCTACTGAACAAAGCAATAAAGCAACTAAAAAACAAAATCACAGTGCTCTCCCTACATTCACAGAATCACAAAAATATGAGAAGAACATTAAAACACTACACGAAAACAAACAAAAACAGATTTTTGGGGGTTTTGCAACTCTCATTTTTCAAAATGAACATCCCTCATATCACCAAAAATATTCGAACCCTAGAGTGGCAGTTTCAACAAAAAGCCCTCGAAACTTGGGTTCTGCCCTAAGCGGTTCTACCCCTTATTATGCTACTCCCAATCATTTCCGACCACTTTCCGGCTCTCTTTGATGTAAAATCAACATGCGTTCCCCCCCTTTGTCCCGATTTCGCAGGGAATATGAAAAGACAGAACTGTAAACTTGAAACCAAGCGCGAAAACAAAACAGAGACACTTACCCCCGACTCCCACTAGGGTTTGACGACGGCGAAGCCATTTCCGAAATGGTTTGGCCGGAGGAACGCTTGAAATGAGCGACTGGCTTCGCGAGGAAGAAGGGTTTGCGAGAGAGAGAACGGAGGATTTTTGGAAATGCGAAAAGTGAAAGTGAGGGAACTGAGAGGGAAAAAGGGTATAAAAAGGGTTCGGAAGGGGGGTTCGAATTATTGCATCAATTCGAATTAATTCGAATTGATGCATTTTGTGAGGGATGCGAGTTATTCAGGCCAATTCGAATTAATTCGAATAGCCATTCGAATTAATTCGAATTGGCTATTCGAATTAATTCGAATTGGCTTGAATAACAAAATACACGAACAAGTTCGAATTCTGAATCTATTCGAATTAATTCGAATTGACTCATCATTCGAACCTGGTGGTGGGGAGTGACTTCGCATGGAAATGCTTTTGTGAGCTAATTCGAATTATTGGTGTGGTTCGAATTAACTCGAACTTCCCCACAATTCGAATTGCTCACTTGCATAAGAGAATGCCTTTTGTGTGCCAATTCGAATTAGTCAGGCAATTCGAATTAATTCGAATTGCCTTATAATTCGAATTGCAACACTTGGCCAAATAAAATATCCGAAAATTCTGCCTTGGGTGCCAATTCGAATTTGCATGGTAATTCGAATTAATTCGAATTGCCTGCATAATTCGAATTAACTAATCCGAATGTGAAAATTTCCAAGGCAAAATGTCTTATGTGGTATGTTCCAAGCAATTCGAATTAATTCGAACTTTCTTGAAATGAAAAATAAACCACATTCAAGACTTAGGAAAGTTTTTAGGTTTTCAAAAATTTGTGTTCATCAAGATGAACTCAAGAGCAAACATATTGACACAGACTTGGAATTTAAAACATATTGCTTGCATAAATTAGGTTGGGTTAACAATTTTATTTTATGAATTTATTCTGGATTTTAGATTTCTCTAAATTCCATAATTAGCCTCCATTAAATATAATGTTAACCCAACCGGGAACCTGGTTTTTGGAAGCTTTATCTTTCTTTTTGTTGGTTCCTCGAATTCCTGCAAAACAATTATGAAAAGGTATTAGGTTTTCTCCAAATATCAACATCCTCACATTTAGAGTCTTAGTACTCTAAATGTTCCATTGATTTTTGGATACTTTGTCCCGATAAAAATAAGTGGAGTAAATAATAAATAAGTAAGTAAACATAGATATATGTATAATATTTATTGAGCATAAGCCGGTTCTGTTGTCATGTGAGCTTCTTTTTCGGGGTCGAACTGCCCAAGATACTCCTTCAATCTGTGTCCATTCACCACCAGCTCTCCTTTGTCAGTCCGAATCCTGACAGCTCCACTTTCAAACACGTGCACCACTTCGTATGGCCCTTCCCATCTGGATTTAAGCTTTCCGGGGAACAGCTTCAACCTGGAATTGAATAACAAGACTTTCTGGCCAACATAAAAGTGTTTAGACTTAATACGACGATCATGTAACTTCTGGGTCCGCTATTTATAAATCCTCGAGCTTTCATAAGCTTGCGCACGTATTTCCTCAATTTCATTGAGGTCCAACTTGCGCTTACTCTGAGCAACTCGTGAGTCAAAATTGAGCATTCGTACGGCCCAGTAAGCCTTATGCTCTAGTTCTACGGGCAAATGACAGACTTTTCCGAAGATGAGTCTGTATGGAGACATCCCAATGGGAGTCTTGAATGCAGTGCGGTATGCCCATAAAGCATCATTGAGCTTACGTGACCAATCTTTGCGAGTTGTCCCCACAGTGGCCTCGAGTATGTGTTTGATTTCGCGGTTAGAGACCTCGACTTGACCACTGGTTTGGGGATGGTAAGGCGTGCCGATCTTGTGGAGAATCCCATTTTTGCTCATAAGATTTGCAAATGCTTTATTAACAAAATGGGTTCCTCCATCTGATATGATCACCCTGGGTACACCAAATCTATTGAAAATGTTATTTTTCAAAAATTTGACGACCTGGTTGCCATCATTGGTTGGCAGTGCAGCGGCCTCAACCCACTTGGAAACGTAATCGACAGCTACCAAGATGTAATGGTTCCCATCAGATGTCGGGAATGGTCCCATGAAGTCAATACCCCATACATCGAAAATCTCGAGAGTGAGAATTCCTTGTTGAGGCATCTCATCCCTCTTGGAGATATTCCCTAGTCTTTGGCATCTGTCGCAAGCTTTAACAAACGCTTTGCAATCCTCGTAAATGGTAGGCCAATAAAAACCGCACTCGAGCACCTTATGGGCTGTTCGAGTGGGGCCATGGTGACCTCCATATTCCGATTCATGGCATTTCTTAGCGATTTGATAAGCCTCGTGCTCAGTTACACATCGTCTAATAATAGAATCTGCACAATGCTTGAAGAGGTAAGGGTCTTCCCAGAAGTAGTTAACTACATCTCGGTTGAACCTCGCTTTGTGGCCCCTGCTTTGAAATGGTGGGGTTATTCCGCATGCTAAAAAGTTAGCAATATCGGAAAACCACGGACAAGCTTGATCATGAAGATGCAAGGCAAACAGTTGCTCATCCGGAAAATTCTCATTTACGGCTAGCTCATTTTTATCATTTTCTAGTCGAGACAAATGGTCAGCAGCACCATTGTCTCTGCCTTTTCTATCTTTTATTATAATGTCGAATTCTTGCAGCAAAAGTACCCACCTGATTAATCGAGGTTCGGCGTCTTGTTTGCTAAACAAGTATCTTAGTGCAGAGTGATCTGTGTACACTGTGGTTTTCGTACCAATAAGATATTGTCTGAATTTATCAAACGCAAAAACCACAGCATACATCTCCTTCTCCGTGGTGGTGTAGTTAATTTGGGCCTCATTCAGGGCATGACTTGCGTAATGAATCACGCAATGCTTCCCTTCCTTATATTGCCCAAGAACTGCACCCACGGCGAGATCACTTGCATCACACATTACCTCGAAAGGCATTGACCAATCGGGTGGTTGTACTATTGGAGCAGAAATCAACATTTCTTTGAGCGTGTCAAAGGCTTGAACACACGCTTCATTTATTACAAAAGGATTTTCTTTACACAGCAAGTTAGTGAGCGGCTTGGCAATTTTAGAAAAGTCTTTAATGAATCTCCGGTAGAAACCGGCATGCCCTAAGAAACTCCTAACTGCTTTTATTGAATTAGGCAATGGTAGGTTTGAGATAACTGAGACCTTAGCCCTGTCGACTTCGATACCTGCGCGCGAGATGCGGTGACCCAACACTATTCCTTCGGTGACCATGAAATGGCACTTCTCCCAGTTCAAAACTAGGTTGGTGTCCTCACATCTTTTCAAAATTTGTGCAAGATTAGTCAAGCATTCATCAAAAGTATCTCCATACACAGAGAAGTCATCCATGAAAACTTCAATGCATTTTTCGATAAATTCTGAGAAAATTGACATCATGCATCGTTGAAATGTGGCAGGCGCATTACAAAGTCCAAAAGGCATGCGCCTGTACGCAAAAGTTCCATATGGGCAAGTGAATGTGGTCTTGTCATGATCCTCGCTAGCTATTACAATCTGATTATAGCCAGAGTACCCATCCAAAAAGCAGTAATACTCCCTTCCGGCCAACCTCTCCAGCATCTGATCAATGAATGGCAAGGGGAAATGGTCCTTCCTGGTAGCGGTATTGAGCTTCCGGTAGTCGATGCAAACTCTCCAACCGGTCACTGGACGCGTCGCCACTTCTTCTCCTTGCTCATTAATCGTTACACAGATCCCCCCACGTTTCGGTACGACCTGCACTGGGCTAACCCATTTGCTATCAGAGATAGGATAGATGATACCAGCATCTAAGAGCTTGATAACTTCTTTCCTTACCACTTCCTGCATATGGGGGTTCAGACGCCTTTGTGGTTGCCTTGAGGGCTTGTACTCCTCTTTCATTAAAATTCTGTGCATGCAAACAGAGGGGCTTATTCCTTTTAGATCAGAAATGGTCCATCCGATTGCATGTACGTATTTCTTTAGAATGTCTACCAGAGCTTTTTCTTGTTCTTGTGTCAGCTTGGCTGACAAAATCACCGGTAATCTTTTATGTTCAGCGAGAAAGACGTACTTAAGATGATCCGGAAGTGTTTTAAGTTCAAGCTCTGGTGGGCATTCAACGGAAGGCAGTAATTTGCGAGAAATGGATGGGAGAGAGAGATCAGATTTACCTTCAGGATCCTGTGTCAGTACAGGATCCACTTCCTCCTCAGCAGTGCTTTCTTCTTCCTCCGGGATGAACTCAACCCCATCGAATTCTTCAAGGTCCCCCGAGATAGGGTCCTCGAAGTGGACAGCGTTGCAGCTCCTTGGTTGCTCCGCACCTTTAGGCTTCAGTACCTGTTTTGAAACTTTGCTTGGCTCATCAGTCACAGAGTCTATGCTCTCATCCTCACTCCTACTATCTATTACATCAAATATGGAACAAGTTTCCTTAGACGGAAACTTCTGCAGCTTTCCCATGTTGAAATCCAATTCTTCTTCTCCGACTCGGAGCTTGATTTGATTTGAACGCGCGTCTATAAGTGCACCACCAGTTGAGAGAAAGGGGCGGCCTAAGATCAGTGGCATCTCGTAGTCCTCCTCTATATCTAGAATAATGAAGTCGACGGGAAAGAGGGTCCCTCCTGTCTTGACAATTACGTCCTTGAGGATTCCGATTGGATGGGTAATTGATCGGTCTGCCAGCTGTAGCTTCCTTGTAACCGGTTCAATTGTTCCCAAGTGAAGACGTTTCACCATGGCAAGTGGCATAACGTTGATGCTCGAACCCAGATCGCACAATCCTTTTCCAACATTAGTTTTCCCAATGTGGATCGGCAGTGTAATACATCCTGGATCTTCCTTCTTTTCCGGTAGCACTCTTTGGATAATGGCACTGCAACTGCTGTTCAAAATCACTACTTCCTCCTGCTCAATTTTTCTCCTCCCTGAAATCATTTCTTTAAGAAATTTAGCATAGACGGGCATTTCTGAAATCATTTCGACCAATGGAATAGTGATCTCGACAGCTTTCAGTCTTTCTAAAAACTTTTTAAATTTTTCATCTTGTTCCTTATTTTTAAGACGTGCCGGGTATGGCACCCTTGGCATGTACTTATTATTGTTTGTTTTTGGTGGTAAAGAGAAGGAAGTTGTACCTTCAACCCTACCCTTTTCAGCTCCCTTTGCAGCTTCAGCCTGCGAAATAGCTGCTTCTGATTTGTCCTCGACCAGTCCAATACCATCTCCTCCTTCAATCCTTTCATTTCCTGTTTCACCCTCCACTGGATCCTTTTCCTTCTCGGCCGTCTCTTTTCCATATCCAACAATTCCCTTTAGAGTCTTGCCTCCCCGTAGTGTGATTGCTTTACACTGCGGGTTAGCTTCAGTACTGCTTGGAAGTGTTCCTTTCCCCCTGTTCTGAAGTTCCTTGGCCAACTGGGTGACTTGCGTCTCCACATTCTTGATTGATGACTGTAGTTGTTGGTTTATATCCTTCTGATTGGCTATAAACTCAGTCATCAGATTCTCCAGACGAGATGGTGGCCTTTGGTTATATTGTTGAGTCTGATCAGGTTGGGATTGGAAATTCTGGAAATTCTGGCCTTGGTTCTGATTAGGCCTCTGTTGGATTTCAGGTTGGAAATTCTGATTCTGATTTTGAAAGTTCTGCACTCTTTGCTGGACGAATCCTTGATTCTGAGGTCTGAAGTTTTGCTGTGGGTTTTGATTTGCGAACTGGTTGGGCTGGTTTGGCTGCAACAAATGCGCGTTAAGTGCATTGTTGTTGGAATAAGAGAGGTTGGGATGGCGATTTTGGTAGTTCCCGGCATAATTACAACTCTCGGTAGCTATCTGTTGGCATGTATCAGTTGGATGAGGTCCCTGACACAATCCACAGACAACTCCCGATTGATGTGTTTGAACTTGGTCAGATGATGTTCCTGCCTGAGGAGCGTCTATTCCCTTCCCTTTATCCTGACTCAGCTTTATCGCAGCTACCTATTCCTGCAATTTTTCAAAATTTGTTTTCCCTTCACTTACAGCAAAGACTTTTCTGGGAGGATCCTCCTTCCTATCATCTGTGTTTAGGATGGATCTGTTGACAGACATTGTCTCAATCTTCTCCCAAGCTTGGTCCATAGGCAAGTGGAGTAAATGTCGTCCGCCAGCAGCGTCTAACATTGTTCTCCATGGATGGGTGAGTCCTCCGTAGAATTTCCTCAACTGCTCCCAGGGTGTGTACCCATGTTGGGGGCATCGCCTGATGAGGCCCAAGAATCTTTCTTTCGCATCATATAATGATTCGTCTGGCTTCATTTTAAAATCTCCAATCTTAGCTCGTCCTTCCTCAATCTTTGATTCCGGAAAATATTTCAGCAAAAAGCTCCTCACCAAGTCTGCCCAAGTGCTCCTCAGATTGATAGGCAATGACTTATACCAGTCCCTGGCACCACTATATAAAGAAAATGGAAACAACATTAGTCTTATAGCATCAGGAGAGACTCCCTGATTTTTTATCGTGTCGCAGAGCTCCAGGAAGGTCTGGAGATGATCATGAGGGTCCTCATGATTTGCACCGCAGAACTGATTGTTTTGCACCAAATTGATGAGTGCCGGCTTGAGCTCGAAATTGCGCGCAGGAAAATGTGCTCTCCCAGGTCCATCCAGATAGGGCTCTACTATTGGTTGCATGAAGTCTGCTGCTGCTTGCTGCTGTTGTTGATTTCCTTGTTCAGCTTGGTTCTGGTACTGTTGGTGGTAATTGGGAAATTGCTGGAAGTTATGTGGATCTTGTGGGTTGTTCTGAAACTCATCTGGATTGAAAGCTTGGTTTTGGTATTGTTGGTTTGGTATATTTTGGTTTTGGTGAAATTGGTTCAAGGGTGGTGGTGGTTGTTGGTGGAATTGCTGGTATTGTTGCTGATTGGGATTTGGTAGATTCTCCTCTTCGTTGGCACGATTAGGATGCTCTACCATTCCTCCGTCAGCTCCATTACCAGGGTTATTTTGTGGTTGGTCTATGGGTAAGATCGGGGGAATGTTCTGGTTTTCTGCCATGTCTGATAGATCGCTGCTCGATGTTTCAGGTGAAGTGCGGGTCCGATGCTCCTGCTCTTTCCGTCTTCTGGCTTCTGCCCTCAGTTGGCGAGCGGTCCTTTCTATTTCTAGATCGAACGGTAGCTCCGGTAATGTGTTCCTTCTCCGTTGCATAAGCAGTTGGTATCAAGCTTTTGACAGTACCTGTACAACCCCCAGGTTAGTAACGGTTCAAGAATATATACAAAAACTATCTATGAGTAAATCAGGAATGTAATTCTCCTAGTAAACGGCGCTGCATCCTCCCCGGCAACGGCGCCATGGAACTTTTGCACCCATGCCAAGTTTCATGGTGCATCCGGGGTAAATAATTCAATCTTACCAGACACCATTGTTCAATACTTAATAAAGTATTATTTATTACAACTATCTGCGTATCCCCGGCAACGGCGCCATGAAACTTTTGACGAGTTTCATTAACACGAGTAATTTTCTGAAATCTCAGGTGTGGATTTATTAAATGAAAAGAGTTATGATTTAGGGAATGGGTTTAAGGATGTATTAAGATTTCCCTTTTTATTACTCATGTGGGGTGTTTTAGTCACAAATGGCGCTGTGGTCCTTCCCGCCATGAAACTTTTGACAAATATCACGGTGCAACCGGGATTGACTTTCAGTCTGTCACCCTGAAAGTCCCTGGTATCTGCGCCATGATACTTCTCATAATTTCATGTCACGAAAGCACCTGCCATGAAGCTTTTGAACATCTTCCCACTGTATGAGTATTTTCCCAAAATATTGTGTTTTTATTTACTCGTGTCAAGAAACTGTGCTCCCGAAAGCGCACGGAGTCAAAAATTGCAGTAATTTATAGTAAGTACCGGATCGTTCACTGGAGGATGTGCGATGGAAGCAGGGCCCACGTCGTTTACTAAGATTTTCCACTCGGTTACTCGTTTCAAGTTTTGCAAGGTTTTCTAACAACTACTTGACATAATTTAAATCCAGATCATGAAAGCAGTAAAAATCATTCTACAAAGCATGGTAAACTAGATCGAAGAAAGCAATTAAATCTATACTACGAAAGCAATGTAAAATTATGCTACACTATCTAGAAAGCAGGTTTAAATAGTGACAGAAGGGACAGGGAGGAAATAATAAAGATTGGACAAGATTCAGATGAAACACAATTAAACTTCCAATTTTAATACACAGATCTTAACTTGGGATAATCCTCTAGTTAGCTAACTCTCATGCTTTCTACACCATGTTCCCTTTAACAGACAGGTACTTATGGTGAGAATTTACATGCTCTTAAGACAACAATTTCTAAGATACCACAGACTTATAACTCCCTTCACAGGCCTTGTGAAGTTACATTATATATCTGTGGTGGATAAGCAACACCTAACATATCATTAGTTGACATGCCAAGTACTCCTATCACCCCCCATGTCACACCCGAAGTTTCAAATCAAGCCCCAAACCATTCCATAACTCTCATACCTTTTAACAGATGGACAGCCCCTAATTCTTCCGAGTGACCTCTATGAAAGCATTTAAAGGAAAGCAGTAAGAAAGCTGTAAAGAAAGCATTTAAATCTATCACTCGGAATCGTTAAAAACGTCTCTTTCCGTTAGTATAAAAGAGCCCCTGGTTTTGGTGACCAGATGCAGATCAAGAACCCCCGAGATATCAATAAGCCACAGGGCTTACAACGTCTGGGTAGTTATGAGATACAAACTAAATGAAATAAATCCATAAATAAACCTATTCCGGATGTACTCACTCAAGACTCAATTCTAGACTTTGGCAGAAGAAGATAGCAGTCAAAGGAATACTCGACCTTACCTTATAAATTCACCAAGGCCTACATGTTGTTCCTCTAGTATTATTTATCACATCTCATCTACACCCAAGTGGATATTGACTTAATGCGATATCTAATATCAGATTTCCAACACACAGCAATTTTGAGAAACCAATTGATATCTGAAAATCATTCCCTAGACAGGTGCTAGATTCTCAATTAAAACACAGATCCTTTCAGTCTAGACGAGACCTAATCGCTGACTCTGCTTCTAAGCTCTCAAAATCAACCCCCAGTGGAATATGAATTAGTCATAACTGTTGAATTTATCCCTTACTCAGATCCGGATTTTATAAAGGAATTTTTGTTGGAAGTTTATTATGCAACATCCGATTTAAATCAAAACTTCTGTGTCCAAGGGGAAAGGATCCCCAAAATAGCAATAAGACCAGAACATCTACATAATAGTATCATGCATACAAGTATATGAAAAGGAAAATAAGGTACCCCAAAATATATGGTAGGGTTAGACAGAATGCGATACACAAAGGTGGATTAGCCTGAGATGAGAAGAAATAGGCTAAAAGGGGTGCCAGAGATAATTGAGGTTTTCCGGACTGCAAACATCTGCTGTCCGGTTCCCAATTTTCCCAGATGACTGATTTTAGACAAAGAATTCCAAACAACGGTGACCGCCGTCATTCAGTTTTCTTTTGTCTGTGAGTGGAAGAAAAACCCACATATTTTCTTGCTGTAATATGTCTTAACTGATGTTGGTCGGCATCAGTTAATACTATTGCAACTTGAATTCAGGTTGAGAAATTAAGATAAAGAAAATTAAAACTGTATCTGATTAGGAATTGGCTGAGTGACTAATCGAAACTCTTAGTGAAGAGAACGCTCGCCGAAGCTTCCACCAACCACTAACCAGATCATGCAAAATAACAGATAATGATTGACACACAGAAGACGGGTTAGTCGATATCCCTGTGAAGGGACCTTTCACCAACATTAATCTGTGGTGTTTCTCATTATCCGTTCATACATACACTGAAAGAGAAAAACATAAAAGTAAGAAAATATTTTTGGTATTGTGTGGGTGTTAAGCACACAATAAGTGGACACTAATGGGTTGAAATGTGTAATGGATAAAGTTAGGTGAAATGGGCCTAGGCCCACTACACCCATGCAACTTACACAAATCAAGAAAGAAAATATTTTGGAGTTTTCAAAATAGAAGGGATAGTTCAATTCGAATTATTGGGGTAATTCGAATTGAGAATGCATGAAGGATGAAGTATTACTTTACCCAATTGATCATTGCTAGAAATTGGAGCATCATCTAATTCGAATTATTGACCAATTCGAATTAATTCGAATTGGACAACTCGAATTGGCGAAGTCCTTTTCTTGCTCAAATTGACTAAGGCATTTACCTCAAGGGGAAGGTGAATTCGAATTGTCCAGCAATTCGAATTAATTCGAATTGGACAATTCGAATTGGTAAGAGATGGAAAAAAAATAAACTAAGGCATGAATGGATGGTATGCAATACAATGTGGTTTCCCTTCCCAATTCGAATTGTTGAACCAATTCGAATTAATTAGAATTAGAGAATTCGAATTGGTTGAAAACCACATGAGGGAACTTTTTGGATGTGCAATTCGAATTTCTTGGGCAATTCGAGATAATTCGAATTGCCTCAATTCGAATTACACATTTTCGAGCAACAACAATTTTTGTTCTCACAAGTATGGGTTAGGTGAACACTGTGCTGTAATGATGGTTTTAGATTTACTAAATCCTTCATCTCACATCAATGTCATTTCACAGCCACCCTAGTGAAATTTCCAAGTAAGAAGCAAATGCATGTCCAGTGGGTATTGGCAAGATTCAAACCCTATTTCTACAAACAAATGATCAAAGATCAAAAAACCTAAAACATCTAGTTATCTAAGAACTACATGAATAAACTAAGAACACTCACGTTATCTAAGGCAGCATGAAATAGGATCAAGGCAGGAAAAATAAAGCATAAAAATAAATATCAACAAACCTAAAAACATCTAAAATCTAAGAACACTTATTTGAAGCTCTAAGGTACAAAATCAAACCAAAAACCCACCAAACATGCATTTATTAAGTTTGAATGTCAACTAGGACATAATAAATGTAACCTAGTTGGAACAAACAAACATACTAAGCATTTATTTCTAGAGAAAGCATTAAAGAGTGCCAAAACACATGAATAATACCATTTCTGGAAATTTTCCTTGTATTTGACACTTTGAAAGCAAAATAAAGAACCCAAGACCATCATTAACTTGAAGGTAGGGTTTATTCTAACTAAAAAGCTTGTAAAAATTCTGGAAAATGGCTACTCTAGGGGTTGCACAAACTGCTTCTATACTAAACTAAAATCAAAGCATGTAAAGATTACACTACTTGCAAGAAAATAAACTAAACTAAACTAACTACCTACCTAACCCTTAAGGGGTGTGGGACCTCCTGCTGTTCTTTTTGTCCCAAGCTGCTTTTTGGCAAAATTCTTGATCTCCTTATTCTGTTGTGGAAGGTCTGCTTTTATAGATAAATTTCGAAACCTTAGGCCCACCAATGTTGTGCACAGCTTTCTTTGGATGAATTGTTGAGTGAAGTTCGAATTATCTCAACCAATTCGAATTAATTCGAATTGTGAGATCTCTTCCTTAAGCTGGAATTGTAGCCTTCAGTAGTCAATTCGAATTGTTGTGAAGAATTCGAATTGGTCTTTTCTTGAACTGGATGAGGGTTTCTGCTTGGCCTCCTTGCAGCTATGGCAATTCGAATTGTTTGTGCTAATTCGAATTAATTCGAACTAGACAATTCGAATTGCATCTCCCTCTTGCCTTTGGGTTTCTTCTTTCTTCATTCCCTAATTCGAATTAATTCGAACTTGAACAATTCGAATTAGGCTTCTGCATTCCTTCCAACACTTAACCATTTCTTTGCTCTCTTTAGCAATTCGAATTGCACACAATTCGAATTGTGCTTCAACCAAATTTCAGTTGTGGGATTTTCAATCTTTTTCCCATCTTTTGGATTTTTGTGGGCTCTTTTATTCTTTTGCCCATCTTTTCATTCCTTTTTCTTTTCATTTTCCTTTTTTCATGTTTTTGGATTTTTCTAACACAAATACAATTAAAAATTGTATGTTTTGTGTCTTTTTATTACCGGCTTGATGTTTTTACAAACTAGCATTAATCTGTCAAATTCAACTGCTTTCTTATTACAATAAGATGGAAACACGATCAAAATGTCCGTCTCAGACACGGAAATGATTGGAAATAATGGACAATTTTGGCCATTATCAGTAACCAAGAAATTGACTATATCAGCATACCAAGGAGAAATAACAGAGATAGAAAGAAGTTGCTCATCAGGAAAGGATTCCCGAATAGGAATCTCATTAGGCTCAGTGATTATACGACTCAAATGATCAGCAACTAAGTTCTCTGTTCCCTTTTTGTCACGAATTTCAATATCAAACTCCTGTAAAAGCAAAATACATCTAATCAATATTGGCTTGGCCTCTTTCTTTGCCATCAAATATCTCAATGCTGCATGATCAGAAAAAACAACTACTTTAGTTCCTAAAAGATATGATCTAAATTATCCAAAGCAAAAACAACAGCAAGCATTTTTTTTCCAGTTGTTGAGCCCCATTCAATGCTCGGGAAGCATAATAAATGACATGGGATGCTCTTCCAATTCTTTGTCCCAAAACAGCCCCTACAGCAGTGTCACTTGCATCGCACATCAACTCAAATTGTAGTTCCCAATTTGGTGGTTGAATCACTGGAGAGGTTGTGAGATGTTCCTTCAACTTGTTAAAGGCTTGCTTGCATTGATCATTGAACTCAAATGGCATATCTTTCTGCAGCAATCGAAATAATGGTGCTCCAATCTTGGAAAAGTCCTTGATGAATCGCCTATAGAAACCTGCATGGCCTAAAAATCCACGAAGTTCTCGCACAGAACAAGGATAAGGTAGAGCATCAATTAAATCAACTTTCGACTTATCTACCTCTATACCTTGTGATGACACTTTATGACCTAAAACAATGCCTTGTTCAACCATAAATTGACATTTTTCCCAATTCAACACAAGATTAGTTTCAATGCATCGATTTAGAATCAAAGCCAAATTTCCTAGACATTCATCAAAACTATTACCATGAACACTAAAGTCATCCATAAATACCTCAATGATTTTCTCAACATATTCAGAAAAAATGCTCATCATACACCTTTGAAATGTGGCTGGGGCGTTGCTAAGTCCAAAAGGCATTCTTCTATAAGCAAACACTCCAAATGGGCATGTGAAAGAAGTCTTTTCCTGGTCCTCCGGTGCTATCGCAATCTGAAAATACCCTGAAAAACCATCTAGAAAGCAATAATAAGCATGTCCAGACAATCTTTCAATCATTTGATCAATGAAAGGGAGAGGAAAATGATCCTTCTTTGTTACACCATTTAGCTTACGGTAATCTATGCACTGTCTCCACCCAGTTTGCTTACGAACATGAAGTTTCTCACCATCTTTGTTCTCTTCTACAGTCACTCCAGCTTTCTTTGGGACAACTTGAACAGGACTCACCCAACTACTATCTGAGATAGGGTAGATGATGTCCGCATCAAGTAGTTTCATGACTTCTTTCTTCACTACCTCAGTCATAATTGGATTCAACTTCCTTTGAGCTTGTCTGACTGGCTTGGCATTTTCTTCAAGTGTGATCCTGTGAGTACAAAAGGAGGGATCTATGCCTCTTATATCTGCTATTGTCCATCCAATAGCTGTTTTGTGATCTCTAAGCACACGAACCAATTTCTCCTCTTGTTCAGTTGTCAACTTTAAAGAGATGATTACCGGCAAAGTCTCTTCATCACCCAAGAATACATATTTCAAATTCTCTGGTAAAGGCTTTAACTCCAATTTAGGTGCCTGCATCACAGATGGATATAAACGTTCATTAGTTTCAGGAATGAAAATTGGAGCTACTTCATACCTTTGTGGCTCTTGAGGAAGTGAGCCTAATTCTTGTATAGCCCTTTGTATTTTCTTGCTCACAGCTATCTCCATTTCATTCTCTAGCTTGTGATGATTTGTCAAAGCAATTTCCAATTCATCCTTGTTGGCTAATTCAAAGGTTTCCTGCACCAAAGGATCAATAACATCAATAGAATATAGAGCTTCAGAATCATCATGATGTTTAATAGCTTCAAAAAGATTGAAATGAATTTATTCTCCATCAAATTCCAAGGTAAGTGTGCCTTTCTTCACATCAATCTTTGCTCCTGCAGTGTACATAAAAGGTCTTCCCAACAAAAGAGGAGGTGGGTTAAAGCAATGAGCATCATTCATGTCCAAAACATAAAAATCAATAGGAAATATAACATCATTAACTTGCACTAACACGTCTTCTAACATACCATCCGGATAAGCATTTGTTCTATCAGCAAGTTGAATAATAATTCCTGTTTCTTTCAATGGACCTAGATTAAGGGAATCATACATTGATCTTGGCATGACATTTATTGCAGCACCTAAATCTAACATGGCTTTGCTCACCTCTTTTGTTCCAATTTTGCAAGGAATTGAAAACATACCCGAATCACCTGTTTTGGGTGGGATTTTTCTCTTTATGACTGCAGGGACACTCTCACCTGCTATTATATACTCATCTCCCCGAAGTTTCCTTTTGTTGGTATATAATTCCTTCAAGGACTTTGCATACTTGGGGATTTGATTTATAGCTTCCAAAAGTGGAATGTTCAACTCAACTTTTTTGAAGATTTCAAGCATCTCTTTCCTTTTGTCAACCTTTGGGGGCTTCTTTAACTTGTCAGGAAAAGGAGGTACTTTAGTTTGATATGAAGGAATTGAATTAGAATTTACATTGTTAGAAGTTTCTGCCTCCTTTTCAATCTCCTTCTCAATTTGTTCTTCATTTTGCTCCTTTGAAATTGGAGGTGGACCTTGAACTTCCTTTCCACTCCTCAAGATCATGGCACTCACGTTCTTTGGGTTTGGCTCGGGTTGAGCTGGCCACTTTCCTTTCTCTCGAATTTGCCTAACTTCCTCAGACACTTGATTCATTGGCTTTGTAATTTTTCAATACTTGCCTTCGTGTCTTGTTGAAATTGCAAATTTGATGTAGCCATGGATTTCACCAATTCTTCCAAAGATGGACTTGAACTTGTTGTGGCCTGAGGTGGTTGCCTTTCATATTGACGAGGAGGGTGCACTTGTTGTGGTGCTGCAGATGGATAATTTTGTTGTTGATGTTGATTGCCATACCGAAGATTTGGATGATCTCTCCAACCTGGATTGTAGGTATTGGAATAGGGATTATACTGTGGACGTCTGTTGGAATATTCAAGTGCATTCACATCCACCGGTGTATCTTCTTGCAAGGTTGGGCAGGCATCAGTTTGATGTTCTGGACTTGTACAAATACCACATGCCTTCACCTGGACAGTTGGCTTTATACTTCTCGTGGCCATCTTTCGAACAAAGCTTGTCAACTCTGAAAGTTGTTGCTGCATTGTTTGCTTTGAAGAATCGCCACTTGATATATTGGTTGGCATTGCATCCCTTGTGCCAAACTGTTGAGTATTCTCTGCCATTCGATCAATCAACTCCCAGGCTTGTGTTGGGGTCTTATTCACCAAAGCTCCTCCACTTGCAGCATCAATGATGTTCCTGTCCATCAACAACAAACCATCATAGAAGTATTGAATTAACAATTGGGGTGGGATTTGATGTTGAGGACATTTAATTATAAGCCTGTTAAACCGCTCCCAGTATTCATGGAGCGTTTCACCTGATTGTTGTTTGATGCCACATATTTCCTTCCTCAAATTTGCAGCTCTTGAGGCTGGGAAATACTTCTCCAAGAACTTTCTTTTCATGTCCGTCCATGTTGTAATGCTACCTGCCGGAAGATAGTAGAGCCAATCTTTTGCACTCCCCTTCAATGAAAATGGAAATGCCCTCAATTTGATTTGTTCATCTGTTACTCCAGGGGGCTTCATGCTTGAACATACTACATCAAATTCCTGGAGATGCTTGTGAGGCTCTTCACCTGCAAGACCATTAAATTCAGGCAACAAATGGATCAATCCAGATTTTAATTCAAAGGGAGTTTCATCATCAATTGTAGGAAATGTAATGCATAAAGGCTACTGTGTTAATTCAGGAGCAGCCAACTCCCTCAATGTGCGGTTATCTTCAGCCATGACAATGTTTTTCTCTTCTAAAGATTCTGTATCACTTCCTTCACCACTGGAACTAGAAGTGACCAGCTCTGTAGCCAATGACAAACCAGAAGTTGATGTAGAAACTTTAGATTCTTTTCTTATCTTGGCTTCCCTTGTCAATCTACGAGCTGTCTTCTCAATTTCTGGATCAAATATCAATTCACCTGTACGAGAAGAGCGAGGCATAAACAAGGGAAATACCAATTACAAACTAAAAAGATAGAAAATATCACAGAATGTAATGGTTGAACGCCAATTCCCAGCAACGACGCCAAAATTTGTCAGCTTGTCGTATAGCTGCAAAAGATAATTTAATTCCTGTGTCACAAAGTACAAAATAAATATAGTATAGCAGTGACAAGGGTCGAGTCCTCAGGGATTGGATTACAATATTTTCATAATATATACAATACTTTAAAAGGGGGGTTTTGGCATTGTCACAAAGTTTGATATCAAAGTTAAAAAGATTAAAGAAACGCACAAGCAAATAAATACCAAGATGAGTTCAAGAGCAGAAGATTAACAATATTGGATTTAACTTATGGAATTAAAGGCCTCTAGTTTAAAGAATGATTTGGAATGGCATTTGGGATAGATCATCGATGCATAAACATGATACAAGTTAATAAACCGGTTATAGTTGTCAGGTCCGCTTAGACAACCAACTTTTCCTTACAGATTAGACAATTAAGGTACGCCGTTAATTATCCCTAATCGAATCAACATTCCTAGGTACGCCCCATAGAAAATATTGTTCAATTGCATTAGAATTTAGAAAAGCCCGATTCAAACCAATTACTGCCTACGCGGAGTAATTCCCAATTTGATTACACAATTCCCCGGGAAGGAACTAATCAACCCGGTTGCCACCTATTCAATTCAAGTACAATTACGGATACCCAAATTAAATTGGCATTCAACTATTAATCTAGACAAACATTTGGATCCAAAAACATTCATCCAAATTAATAATCATCAACCCTAGATATAGGAATTGCATAAATATCAACAAACATCAAGTTTCATAGTCACAAAATACATCATCTCCCAAATTCCGAAAGTCATTCTCAATCAAGTCTTTAAACTAGAGGAAATGAAAGTTTACACTAAATCCATAAAAGAGAAAACAAATAGAGAAGGGATACAACCAAAACCAAATTCCAAGGATTAGAGATGGAAATCAGCTTGATCGGTCTGCTCTTCGTCGAACGTCCCTTGCTTCTTCTTGGGTGTTTTCTTCTTTTTCTTCTTCCTTCCTCCTCCTTTTTTTTTTCTTCCTTCTTTAATATCCACTCTTTCTTGCTTTTTCTTTCTTCTTCTCTCTCTTGCGTCCCTTTCTTCCTTTCTTTTTTTCTTGCCCGTCCCTTTCCTCTTTTTTTCAAAAGTCTTTCATCTCTCCTCAAAGTCTTCTGCCGTCCTTTTCAAGTGGAAGTGAAATGGATGGGCTTGTCTACCAACTTTGCTTCTTTCGTCCACTTTTGTTCTCCCTTTTCCAATTACATTGTCATCTTCCTACCATCAACAAAACAATCACAACAAGAGTAAAGAGGTACCAAACCACCACATAAACATCCAAAAAAAATGTCATTAACAAGCACAAAATTCACACTATCATTCGGTCTCCCCGACGAAGGCGTATTTCGGCCACAGCCTGAGGGTCGTATACCCCCGCCTGCGTGGGGTGTTTTGTACATTGAGGTGGCACCTCGACTCGAGCACGATCACGAGCTGCGGTTGACGACGATGGACTCACCGTGGCGTGAGCTCACTCAGATATGGTTAGGGCGCGTCCGGCCGATTACCCGAGCCATATCGTCCTAGATCATGTCTATGAGACTATTTGTTTTATCGCCCGAGGTGGTAGGGTGAATGTTGGGGCTTGTATCGAGGACAATCTAAGGGGTATGCGCCGAGGACAAGGGAGTAGGGTGATCACTCATGTTCACCTTATTTGTGGTTTGTGTGCGGCTCAGGGGATCCGTACGACACCGGCGACGGATCCTTACGAGTTAGTTGCTAGTGACTACTACCGTATCCCTACCTACGCTGCTCGACGCAGTGCCTTGCGACGTGGGGCTCCTCGGGCTGTCCTTCGCCCGGAGCCCGATGGTGATGGTTTGATTCTAGTTGTTCCTCCTGAGCAGCCACCTCCACCTCCCGTGGCTCCCCAGCAGGGTCCGGAGATGCCGCAAATATTTCAGATGATGCAGGGTATGCAGCTTAGTATAGATGCTGGGTTCGCAGCCGGGCAGGCTCGTTATGATGCTTTGGATGCCAGGATGGATCTATACCAGGCTTGCATGGATATGATCACTACGAGGCAGCTGGAGCAGCATACCACCATGACCGACATGTATGCCTACATGCGTCAGATGGACGAGTATATGCGTCGTCAGTTTCCACCTCCCGACCAGTGATCTTTCATCTCTGCATCTCCGTTTAGGCTCGTAGTGGTAGTTTTCTATTCGGTTGTTTTCTTTGAGATTGTATGACGATGATCTTGCTGATTATGTTTAGTAGTTTATGCTTCCATTGTACCCTTGCTTGGTTGTTTGGTTTGACTGTTATCGTTTAGAGAAAATGTGGTTGGACCATTCCGTCCTCATTCTATGATTTCACTTTTTTTTTTCATCGACTTATTTAGGGTTAAAGAGTTTCAAATAATCAAACTTGTATTTTATTCCTTAAAAGAAATTTAATACAAGTAATAGGATGCGCAAAATAAATGTACTATCTAAGACAGAGTATCTAAAAAGATATATGCCCCCTCTGGCGGAGTAGTGGGGTCTTCCATTGGATCATCCTCATCAGAGACTTGGCCGGTGCCCAAAGGTCCATAAAACACTGGGGACGGTGGATCGACGGCTTCTGGAGCTGGTTCTTGTAGTTCCTCCAAATGGTTCTCCACGGGGCTTAGGTCTGGGCTTGGGTTTGGCGACGGGCGGACCATGGGAGGCCAGAGTCCAAGGGTTCCGTAGAGTCCTCGGATGAGGCCTAATGGGCTCTCAACTGCGGGTGTTGGGCTTCGTGGTCCCATCAAATAGTCTTCCACAGGGCTGTATGGTACCACTATATGGGTGAGGTCAAGCAAGTCCGTCCCCAGATCCTTGATTCTATCTATCATCGCATCGCCCTGTTTGGTGAGTTTTTGCACTTGAGTTTCTAAGTCTTTTATACGACCTTGATCAGCAGCTCTCAAATTCAGAAAATGTTGGAGGTCAGCTTCCCTTAAGTCTCCCATTTGGTGCAGATTTGCCTCCAAGTGAGCTTTTCATTTGTTGTATGGTTTGTTGGGAATCAAGGTGAGCGTTCATCATTTTGATCATCAAGTTCATCATATCTTGACTAGCCATCTAGCGCAAGCAAAAGATCTAAGTTAGAATGTATCACGCTTCTAAGTTCTCTAAGTTTAGGTAATGCAGTATGCACATGCAAATGATGATTTCCCCCTAAAAATAATTCATGCACTATCTATATTTTTTTTCCATGGGTTTTAAAAATAAAAATTTAATCCATGGAATTAATGCTTTAAAAAAATTTAAAATAATATTTAAAATCCTTGTACCTCTATATTGGGTCAAAAATAATTATAATTTGGGCTCAAAAATAATTTGGGATAGGAAATTTTTAAAAATAATAATTTAAAAATAATCATAGTTTAAAAATAATAATTTAATAGTTTAAAAATAATAATATTAATATAAAAATAAGCCGGGCTCTGATACCAACTTGTAACACGCCGATTTTTGGTCACCCAGGTCGGGATGTCACCGCCACACCTCCCTAGTAAGACACGGTGTAATACCCGAAAATTTTCCAACATAAAATAAAAAAATAATTAAATAAATAAACAATAAATACAATAAATAAAATAAATAAATAAATCCAGCAAATAAATTAATAAATAAAGAAAGGAAATGAGAAATGAGATTTAACTTAAAAAGGAATTAAAGGAATTTAATTAAATAAAAAGAATTGATTAAGGATAAATAAATTGTACACCAAAACCCGACACTAATGAACTCGAGGATTCGAGTCCAAAACATCCAATTAGACCCGAGTGAAAATTTAGAGAGAAAGTAGAAACCCGAAGATACCCCGGGAATCGGAATTCGGGAGCATAGAGGGATAGAAACCCGAAAGAGAGGCGGAAAAGCACGACGGATCGCACGACCCGCCCGGACCGAAGTCCAGGCGAGTGTCGCGCGGTGGACGCGCGGTGGAAGGGGAATCAGCGCGCCACGACCGCGCCACACGACAGATTCGCCCGTTGCGTGAATCTCTCGCCCAAACGCAGATTTTTCGACTTTCGGTTGAACATCTCTCGACCCAAGACCTTTAGGTCAGATGTTGGACGCCCTAGGGCTTGGGAAATCTATAAATAAACCCCTTGGGAGCCCCAAACAAGTTTACAAAACCCTACAACCTTCTATACGTTCGAAACCCTAAATCCGGAGTCGTCAGAGGCACGAAACCAAGACGAACGCTGTTGGACAAATTTCTCTACAGATCTCCATAGTCGTGGTAAGTCTCGGTCCAATCTTTATTCAATAAACGATTCGAAAACGAATCCTAATCATCTCCTTTTTCTTTCTACACCCCGTATTGGATCTAGATCGTAGAACCCGACGAACGGAGAGGAGAAACGGTGGACTGGAAGCCACGCCTTCGAATAGACGATCCCGGACGCTCGTAAACGCTGTAAGTTAACTCTTACATGGTTTTGGGATGAATTAAAACATTCAAACTAAAAGATTATCAAGAAATCGAAAATCTGTCAATCTAAACTTTCTACCGACGCAACAGATTTGATGAATTTTTCCGAGCATTAAAACGAACTCAAACGGGAAAACTTAAAACACGACAAACGTTGCTAAGACTTAGGCCTAGCTACTGTAAAATTTTGAGAATTTTTGGAGTTGATTTGATATGTGAAAATCCACCGAAACCGAGCTGTTTGAATCTAGATCTTGAAACCTTGGACAGAACTTAGGAATGATCTTGATCACGTTTTTGACATAGGATCTAGAATGTTTTAGATCTTTGGCCGAACATGAAAGTTGTAGATAAATGTCTTAAGATGGTCTCTGTCGAATTTCATTTAATTTGGAGTTGATTTGATATGGTGGAATCTGAAATCTTTAAACTGTGACACATTAAACTAGGACAGAATTGTTCTTATGCGAAAATTGGTGATTTTGACCAAATTAGGTATTTTGGATTGAAAAAGTTAAAACATAAAAGTTGTAGATCTTGACGTTTCTGAGTCAGATATGTAATTTTGGAATTTTTAGAGTTAAATCTGATTTTTGACGAATTTTGGAGTAAACTGTGGTTTACCGGAAGCGAAATCTTGAAATCTTGTTGAAACATGGAATTAACCTTTAGGGTTGAAACGAGTTGAGATATTATTATTTTTAAACAAATACAAATGAGGTCATATTTTAAAAATTAAATCCCCTTACAAACTTGATAAATTAAAATTAGGGGTGAGTGCTCTGCAGGGTGCCCCCTAACGATTCACTTCGTGCCGTAATGGACGATGGTGACCCCGCGCGCTATACTTGAAATGTGATATTGCCAAAACGGCGAAATATAGAGCTTACACTCTCGTGAATATCCGTATGGGTTTCCCGAGGCTCCGGAGTGGTACTGGGTATGGCTGATACGGTTGCGGCCGCCGGGCTACCGGCTAAACTTGTTGACATCGCGATGCTATCGTGAAACTTTGAAATACCAAATCGGAGATGTAACGGGGATTCTAAATTAAATTAAATTAGATTAAATTATGTTGTTGTCCAATTAAATTATTTAAATGCTTTATTTAAATTATGGCTTTATCTTAAACCATGTGATCTGTGCTATTAAATAGAGCCCTGAGATAAATTATGCTATTGGATAGTTGATTAGATTAGATTAAATATTATGTTATTATCATGCTTTTGTTAAATTATTAAATTAATGGCTTTTAAACCCTACGATCATGCATGTGTTAACTTACTCAGCAATTTTGCTGACCAAAACCATTTTTATTCCTTTCCTTACAGAATATGTGGAATGAGCATGTGTGAGCACGATTCATGCATGGGTTTTTGGGGAACACTTATTTTGCTTTTAAATTTCGTATTTAAACTATATTATGAACGGGCCTGTTTAACCTGTGTTTTGGCCATGTCGGCCCTTTTTATATTTTCCGCTGCGATACTGTACTAAACCAAACATTTCCGTTGCGCTATATTATTACCATTTTCCAATTATATTGTATGGGCTGTCTTGAATGATTTAAATACTTTTAAATACTGCAATACCTAGCCTTGCATTCCTTTGGTAAGCTCGGAGAAACCGTGTCTTACTAGGGGGATGTGGCGGTGACATCCCGACCTGGGTGACCAAAAACTGGGGTGTTACAAGTTGGTATCAGAGCCCGGCTATTTTTAAACTATTAATTTTAGACCATTATTATTTTTAAACTATTATTATTTTTAAACTATCATTAGTATTTTGACGATTATTTTAAATTTTAAAGTATTATTCCCGTGGAACTTTTTATTTTAAAACCCATGGGGAAAAAATATATATATATATTGCATTAAATTATTATTGGGGGGAAGTCATCATTTGCATGTGCATATTGCATCTCTTCTATGAACTTAGAATCTTGGCAAAACTTGAACTTAGAATCTTGGCGAATTGGACTTAGAATCTTGGCGAATTGAACCTAGAATCTTGGCGAATCGAACTTAGAATCTTGGCGAATGTTAACTTAGATCTCTTGCTTGCGCTAGATGGCTAGTCAAGACATGATGCAGTGGATGATCAAGATGATGAACGCCCACCTTGACACCCAACAAACCATACAACAAATGAAAAATCGTATAGCTCACTTGGAGGCAAATCTGCACCAAATGGGAGATTTAAGGGAAGCTGACCTCCAGCACTTCCTGAACTTGAGAGCCGCTGATCAAGATCGCATAAAAGACTTAGAAACTCAAGTGCAAAAACTCACCGAACGAAGCGATGCTGTGATAGATAGAGTCGAGGATCTAGGGACGGACCTGCTTGACCTCACTGATATAGTAGTACCATATAGCCCTGTGGAAGACCACTTGATGGGACCACGAAGCCCAACACCCCCAGTGGAGAGCCCGTCCGGCCTTATCCATGGACGCTACGGAACCCTTGGGCTTTGGCCCCACATGGTCCGCCCATCGCCAAACCCGAGCCCCGTGGAGAACCATCTGGAGGAGACACCGGACCCAGTTCCGGAAGCTGTCGATCCATCATCCCCAGTGTTTCATGGACCCTTGGGCACCGGCCAGGTCTCTGATGAGGATGATCCTATGGAAGACCCCGCTACTCTGCCAGAGGACGCAGAGATCTTTTAGATACTTTACCTTAGATAGTACATTTATTTTGCGCATCCTATTACTTGTATTAAGTTTCTTCTAAAGGAATGAAATGCGAGTTGATTTCTTTTTTGGAAATCCTTCAACCCAAAATTAGCGGAAAAAAAAAAAAAAAAAAAAAAAAAAAAAAAAACCGGAACAGTTCTACTTCATTTTCTCTAAATGATAACAGTGAAATCAGACAACAAGGATACAACGGGAACATAAACTGCGAAACATAATCAGCAAGATCATCCTTGTACAGTCCATAAGAAAATAACTAAATAAAACACTACTACAGCAAGCCTAGATGGAAACGCAGAAACAAAGGATCACTGGTCGGGAGGCGGGAACTGACGACGCATATACTCGTCCATCTGGCGCATGTAGGCGTACATGTCGGTCATGGAGGCCTGCTGCTCCAGCTGTCTCGTAGTGATCGTATCCATGCGAGCCTGGTATAGATCCATCCTGGCATCCAGAGCGTCGTAGCGAGCCTGCCCGGCTGCAAACCCAACATCCATACGAGCAAACCCCGCGTCCATACTAAGCTACATACCCTGCAGCATCTGAACTATCTGCGGCATCTCCGCACCCTGCTGGGGAACCACGGGAGGCGGAGGTGGCTGCTCAGGAGGGACAACTAGAATCAAACCATCACCGTTGGGCTCCGGGCGAAGGACAGCCGGAGGAGCCCCACGTCGAAGAGCACTGCGTCGAGGGGCGTAGGTAGGGATACGGTAGTAGCCGCCAGCGGATAGCTCGTAAGGATCCGTCTCTGGGGACGTACGGATCCCCTGAGCCGCACACATGCCGCAAATAAGATGAACGTGGGTAATCACCCTGCTCCCTCGTCCTCGGCGCATACCCCTCAGGTTGTCCGCGATACAAGCCCCAACATTCACCCTACCACCTCGGGCGAGAAAGCAGATGGTCTCATAGACGTGGTCTATAACAATATGGCTCCGGGTGATCGGCCGGACACGGCCTAACCATATCTGAGCTAGCTCGCGCCACGGAGAGTCCATCGTCGTCAACCTCAGCTCGTGATCGTGCTCGAGCAGGGGAGCCGTCAAGGTGCATAAAACGCCCCACGCAGGCGGGGGTATACGACCCTCAGGCTGTGGCCGGAATACGCCGTCGTCAGGAAGGCCAAAGTAGACGTTGATCGCCCGAGCACTGAAATCTAGATGGCGACCCCGAACCCAGACTCGAGACAAGTCGTTGTTCTCCCCGAGACCGCCGATGTTGGCGATGACCTCCATAGCTAAGTACCCAGAAGCGATGCCCTCGGGATGGCGCGCAAGTCCAGTCCACTGAAGAAGACCCAAAACTGGACTAACCCTGTCGTCGTCCATATGGCGAGGATACATGCCTCTCTCCGGGACATAAGACCTGTTTCGACGAAGCTCGTCGAAGTAGAACTCCTCAGAGGCCATAGTAGCAAACCGATACATGTCGTGTCGATGGGGACGCACCTCATCGGGAAGACCCTTGAGCTTAGGGCCCCGCTGCTCCTCGTCCTCCTCGGACTCGCTCTCATCAAAATCAGACATCGCCGGAGCGGCAGTGCTAGGACCAGCCTCATCGCGCTGAGCAACTCGTCTCCTGGTCCTCGGGGGACACATGAGTGACGCCAAAACAACCCACAGGAAAAGCAGCATCCTGCAAATATCCAACCAATACCAAATGTAAGGATAAATCCTACACGGTGATTACATTAAGCATAATCTAGAAAATAAGAGAACATGAAGTGTGAGCCCTAACACGAGCAGTCAAGAAGATAACCAAACCAATACTACGTCTAGAGAAGTCCCAAACCTCTTTGGGACATTTCGTCAAACACGTGGAGTGCGCAATAAATCAAGACCAAGGTTTACTTGTAAACACATGGGGAACGCCCCAAACCAAAACAGTTGCTTAGGCAATAACTCATCATCATAACAGGACATAAAACAACGACAACGAACTCATCCGCATGCCCACAATACCAATACAAATCGGGAAATTAATGATTTCTTTAAAATATGGAATCTAGAAAAAAAAAAAAAAAAAAAAAAACTTCCTCAAACTAGGCATACATTGTTGCACAAATACTTCCTAATCAACAAAAATAACAACAAGTATCGTCCAAACCCGCTAATTGCACAAATTAGGTCTAAAAACAACAAACCCCCAATTCTTGTCCCTAAGCCCTAATTCTTAAATTCACCCAAAGATTAAGGCTAAACAAGACATAAAATCTGAAATTGACAAGTAGAAGTAGTAGACGCATACCTTGCAAAGGAAAATCGAAGCCGGGAATGAGAGAATCGGGGAATGGGAGAACGAATTTGAGAGAAAACTAGAGGAAGCCTCGGAAGTGGAAATGGGGCGGAATGGCTCGCGCTCCGCGCGAGCCCTTTTACTCGAACTGCCATGGCCGCGCGGTCGCCGCGCGCCACCGCGCGGGCACCGCGCGAGCCTCAAAATTTTTTTTTTTATTATTATTTTTTTTTACCTTCTACTGTTTACTCGATGAGCTATACGGCAAGTTGTCCAAATGCGATTTCTGGTTGAAAGAAGTGGCATTTCTCGGACACATAGTATCCGCTGATGGAGTATCAGTGGATCCGGCAAAGGTCTCTGCAGTGACGGAGTGGGCAACTCCGAAGAGTCCAACAGAAATAAGGAGTTTCCTCAGATTAGCCGGATACTATAGACGATTTGTGAAGGACTTTTCAAGGATTGCACGTCCTTTGACCCAGCTACTGAAGAAAGGAGCAAAATACGAGTGGACCGAAGCGTGTGAGACCGCGTTTCAAGACCTGAAGAAACGACTCACAACCACACCCGTACTAACATTACCATCAAAGAATGGTGACTTCGAAGTATATAGCGATGCTTCGAAGGAGGGTTTAGGTTGTGTCTTGATGCAAGACTCGAGAGTCGTGGCCTATGCATCACGCCAACTAAAACCTCACGATGAAAATTATCCAACCCACGACCTGGAGTTGGCAGCGGTCGTTTTCGCTCTAAAGATATGGAGACATTATCTTTATGGGCGGAAGTGTCGAATGTTCACCGACCACAAGAGCTTGAAATATATATTCACTCAGAAGGAGTTGAATTTGAGACAGCGAAGGTGGTTGGAACTTATTAAAGACTACGATTTAGAGATAGCATACCACGAGGGGAAGGCGAATGTGGTAGCCGATGCCCTAAGTCGGAAAACCCAACACGTGACAAACTCGTTGGTAATTCCGCCGGCATTGTACTTGGAATTGGCAAGATTGGAGCTAGAACTTGTGCATCCTGGCACAGTGAGAGAAACGGTCAATGCCATGGTCGTAGAAACTCCAATATTGGACGAGATTCGACTCGCTCAACCGGGCGACCCGAAACTCGAGAAGATAAAAGGGTATATTGCCGAAGGAAAGGCAATAGGATTTGCTGTCCACGAGGATGGAAGCATCCGTTTTAAAGGGAGATGGTGTGTGCCTCTTAAATGCGCCGAGTTGAAACAAAGGTTGATGGGAGGAAGGGCACAACACGCCATATTCCGTACATCCCGGAGGTGACAAGCTATACAAAGATCTGAAGAAGATCTATTGGTGGCCGGGAATGAAGAAGGAAGTCACGAACTTCGTGGCGAGATGTCTCACCTGCCAAAAGGTTAAGGCAGTGCGACATAAACCCTTAGGATTGATGCAACCACTAGAGATTCCAAGTTGGAAGTGGGATAGCATCTCCATGGACTTTGTCTCGGGATTACCCCGATCACCTAAAGGCATGAACAAGATTTGGGTGATTGTGGATAGGCTAACGAAGACAGCCATATTTATCCCAATGAAAGACACGTGGACTATGGACCAATTGGCCCGAGCCTACATAATGTGGTACGACGACATGGAGTACCACATGATATCATTTCCGATAGAGACAGTCGATTTGTCTCTCATTTCTGGACGGAGTTACAAAAAGCCCTCGGTACTCAAATCAAAATGAGCACCGCATTCCACCCGATGACGGATGGACAAACCGAGAGAACAATCCAAACACTAGAAGACATGCTGAGCGCATGTGTGTTGGAATTCAAAGGGAATTGGGAATCTCATTTACCCTTGATTGAGTTTTCCTATAATAATAGCTACCATGCTAGCATCGGCATGGCACCTTTCGAGGCGTTGTATGGACGAAAGTGCCGAAGCCCGTTGAGCTGGGAAGAAAACGATAAGTCCGTGGTAGTGGGACCACAACTTATCGAAGACATGGCTCAACAAATCAAAGTAATCCAAGGGAAGATGAAAGTCGCACAAGACCGTCAAAAGAGTTATGCCGACGTGAGACGACGAGACCTAGAATTCCAAGTGGGAGATAGAGTCATCCTAAAGATATCACCCATGAAGGGGGTGATGCGCTTTGGCAAACGAGGGAAGTTAAGTCCTCGATACATAGGACCTTACGAAATTCTAGAACGAGTCGGAACTCTAGCCTACCGATTGACTTTACCGCCACACTTAGATCGAGTTCATAATGTCTTCCATGTCTCGCAACTAAAGAAGTATGTGCCGGACCCGACACATGTACTTCAACCGGAGATAATTGAACTCGATGAAGATTTGACTTACGAAGAAGTCTCAGTGCGTATTCTCGACACTAAGGAACGAGTAACAAGGAATAAGACCGTCAAAATGATCAAGGTTCTTTGGTCAAATCACGAAAGTGAGACGGCAACTTGGGAAGTAGAATCCGACATGAGAGAACGCTACCCGACATTGTTCCAAACCGATACCGACACAGTTATGGGGACATAACTGCAATCTTAAGGGGGAGAGGATGTGATACCACCTATTTTTCGTGCACTTTTGTAAATTGTTGAACTACGTTATGGCTTGATCCCTTTACCGGGTACGTAGGCAGCTTAGAAGTTTTAATTCTAAGTTCAGTCACAACACAATAAAACAAACACAAGACCTTAGCACGAGAAAAGCCGAAACACAATTTCGAGGACGAAGTTGATTCTTAAGGAGGGTAGACTGTAATACCCGAGAATTTTCCAACATAAAATAAAACAATAATTAAATAAATAAACAATAAATACAATAAATAAAATAAATAAATAAATCCAGCAAATAAATTAATAAATAAAGAAAGGAAATGAGAAAATGAGATTTAACTTAAAAAGGAATTAAAGGAATTTAATTAAATAAAAAGAATTGATTAAGGATAAATAAATTGTACACCAAAACCCGACACTAATGAACTCGAGGATTCGAGTCCAAAACATCCAATTAGACCCGAGTGAAAATTTAGAGAGAAAGTAGAAACCCGAAGATACCCCGGGAATCGGAATTCGGGAGCATAGAGGGATAGAAACCCGAAAGAGAGGCGGAAAAGCACGACGGATCGCACGACCCGCCCGGACCGAAGTCCAGGCGAGTGTCGCGCGGTGGCCGCGCGGTGGAAGGGGAATCAGCGCGCCACGACCGCGCCACACGACAGATTCGCCCGTTGCGTGAATCTCTCGCCCGAACGCGGATTTTTCGACTTTCGGTTGAACATCTCTCGACCCAAGACCTTTAGGTCAGATGTTGGACGCCCTAGGGCTTAGGAAATCTATAAATAAACCCCTTGGGAGCCCCAAACAAGTTAACAAAACCCTACAACCTTCTATACGTTCGAAACCCTAAATCCGGAGTCGTCGGAGGCACGAAACCAAGACGAACGCTGTTGGACGAATTTCTCTACAGATCTCCATAGTCGTGGTAAGTCTCGGTCCAATCTTTATTCAATAAATGATTCGAAAACGAATCCTAATCATCTCCTTTTTCTTTCTACACCCCGTATTGGATCTAGATCGTAGAACCCGACGAACGGAGAGGAGAAACGGTGGACTGGAAGCCACGCCTTCGAATAGACGATCCCGGACGCTCGTAAATGCTGTAAGTTAACTCTTACATGGTTTTGGGATGAATTAAAACACTCAAACTAAAAGATTATCAAGAAATCGAAAATCTGTCAATCTAAACTTTCTACCGACGCAACAGATTTGATGAATTTTTCCGGACCTTAAAACGAACTCAAACGGGAAAACTTAAAACATGAAAAACGTTTCTAAGACTTAGACCTAGGTACTGTAAAATTTTGAGAATTTTTGGAGTTGATTTGATATGTGAAAACCCACCGAAACCGAGCTATTTGAATCTAGATCTTGAAACCTTGGACAGAACTTAGGAATGATCTTGATCACGTTTTTGACATAGGATCTAGACTGTTTTAGATCTTTGGCCGAACGAAAGTTGTAGATAAATGTCTTAAGATGGTCTCTGTCGAATTTCATTTAATTTGGAGTTGATTTGATATGGTGGAATCTGAAATCTTTAAACTGTGACACATTAAACTCGGACAGAATTGTTCTTATGCGAAAATTGGTGATTTTGACCTACTTAGGTATTTCGGATTGAAAAAGTTAAAACACGAAAGTTGTAGATCTTGACGTTTCTGAGTCAGATATGAAATTTTGGAATTTTTAGAGTTAAATCTGATTTTTGACGAATTTTGGAGTAAACTGTGGTTTACCGGAAGCGAAATCTTGAAATCTTGTTGAAACATGGAATTAACCTTTAGGGTTGAAACGAGTTGAGATATTATTATTTTTAAACAAATACAAATGAGGTCAGATTTTAAAAATTAAATCCCCTTACAAACTTGATAAATTAAAATTAGGAGTGAGTGCTCTGCAGGGTGCCCCCTAACGATTCACTTCGTGCCGTAATGGACGATGGTGACCCCGCGCGCTATACTTGAAATGTGATATTTCCAAAACGGCGAAATATAGAGCCTACACTCTCGTGAATATCCGTATGGGTTTCCCGAGGCTCCGGAGTGGTACTGGTTATGGCTGATACGGTTGCGGCCGCCGGGCTACCGGCTAAACTTGTTGACATCGCGATGCTATCGTGAAACTTTGAAATACCAAATCGTAGATGTAATGGGAATTCTAAATTAAATTAAATTAGATTAAATTATGTTTTTGTCCAATTAAATTATTTAAATGCTTTATTTAAATTATGGCTTTATCTTAAACCATGTGATCTGTGCTATTAAATAGAGCCCTGAGATAAATTATGCTATTGGATAGTTGATTAGATTAGATTAAATATTATGTTATTATCATGCTTTTGTTAAATTATTAAATTAATGGCTTTTAAACCCTACGATCATGCATGTGTTAACTTACTCAGCAATTTTGCTGACCAAAACCATTTTTATTCCTTTCCTTACAGAATATGTGGAATGAGCATGTGTGAGCACGATTCATGCATGGGTTTTTGGGGAACACTTATTTTGCTTTTAAATTTCGTATTTAAACTATATTATGAACGGGCCTGTTTAACCCGTGTTTTGGCCATGTCGGCCCTTTTTATATTTTCCGCTGCGATACTGTACTAAACCAAACATTTCCGATGCGCTATATTATTACCATTTTCCAATTATATTGTATGGACTGTCTTGAATGATTTAAATACTTTTAAATACTGCAATACCTAGCCTTGCATTCCTTTGGTAAGCTCGGAGAAACCGTGTCTTACTAGGGGGATGTGGCGGTGACATCCCGACCTGGGTGACCAAAAACCGGGGTGTTACACACGGTTTCTCCGAGCTTACTAAAGAGATGCAAGGCTAGGTATTGCAGTGTTTAAAATATTTAAAACAATTTAAATAGTCCATTCAATATAAATTCAAAATAAATATTATAATGCAGCGGAATAATAGTATCTAAGTATAAGTATTGCAGCGGAAAATGTAAATTAGGCCAACATGGCCAAAACACGGGTTAAACAGGTCCGTTCATACTATAGTCTAATGCAAGAAATTCAAATGTAAAGTTTCCCAAAAATTCCCCATGCATATACGTGTTCATGTTCATTCTACATACTCTGTAAGAAAAAAGTAAATAAATGGTTTGGTCAGCACAACTTGCTGAGTAAGTTAATACATACATGATCATGGAGTTTCAAAGCCATTAATCAATATTTAAATAAAAGCATGACAATAATTCATAAACAATTTAATTTAATTAACTAACCAACTTGCATAATTAATTCATGGCTCTAATTAATAGCACATTTAGCATAATTTCAAATAAAGGCCATAAATAATTTAAATAAAGTATTTAATAATTTAAATGGACAACAAATAAATATTTTAACTATCCCCATTATACCCAAGATTTAGTATTTCACGATTGCATCGCAATCTCGTAAAGCTTAGCCGGTAGCCCGGCGGCCGCAGCCGTATCTGCCATACCAAGTACCACTCCGGAGCCTCAGGAAACCCAAATGGATATTCTCGAGAGTGTAGGCCATATATCTCATGTCGCTTTGGCAACATAAATTTCGCGGGGGTCACCATCGTCCATAAAGGCACGAAGTGAATCGTTAGGAGGGCACTCTGCAGAGCACTCACCCCCTAATTTTAAATGATCAAGTTTGTAAGGGGATTTCCCTAAATTCTGATTTCATACATTTATTTCAAAAGATTTTTCTACACGTTTAAATCTTAAATGCTAATTTCATCGTTTCAACAAGATTTCAAGATTTGACTTGGTCAAAACCACTGTTTACTCCAAAATTAACTAAAAATCAGGTTTAAGTCCAAAAATTTTGTAATTTGACCAGTGACTCGAAACTACAGAGATGAACAATTTTTGTGTTTTAAGTTTTTCGATCTGAGATATGGAAGTAAGTGAAAAACGTCAATTTTTAACAGGATGATAATCTGTCCGAATTTTCTACACAGCAGTTTCAAAATTTCAAGATCTACCATAGCAAACTAACTCCAAATTTGATGAAATTTTACTGGCAGATACTTAAGACATATATCTACAACTTTCATGTTCGACTAAAGTTCTGAATCGGTCTAGATCTATTGTCAAAAACGTCTACAAGATCGGACTAAAGTTCTATCAAGATTTCAAGATCTAATTTTAGAACAGTTCAGTTTGGGATCGATTTCAGATATCAAAAATTAATTAAAAATTATGAAATTTTTACAGGAAATAGATCTATGTCTTAGGAATGTTTTTGGTGTTTTAAGTTTTCCCGTTTGAACAAGTTTAGTGGTTCGGAAAAATCGTCCAAGAATGTTGCGCTGTGGGTTTTCGTCGTGTTGACAGATTTTAGGTTTCTTGATTAGATCGTTACGTTAGGAATGTTTTAATCCGCCCAAAACCATAGTAAGATTACTTACTGATTTGTGGTCATCCCGGCTCGTCGATTTAGAGGCGTGGCTTCCAGTCCACCGTTTATCTCCTCGGTTCGTCGGGTTCTTCATTCTAGATCCGGTTCGGGGTGTAGAAAAGAAAAGGCATGAAGTTAGGATTCATTTTCGAATCAAGAATGGAAAACAACTAGCGGATCAGAACTTACCACGACGATAGAAGACTCCGAATTCGTCAAAGCAGTCCCTCTCTTGGTTTCGTGCCTCCGACGACTCTGGAATTAGGGTTTATCGGGTAGAGAGATTTCGTAGGGTTTGAAAAGTGTTCGGGGTTACTTGAGAGGGTTATTTATAGATGTGAAGGACTCTAAGGGCGTCCAAAGTCTGCCCCAATGAGTCTGGAGCCGCAAGGTGAGCAACCGAAGTCGAAAAATCCGGATTCGGGCGAGAAAATCTCGCACGAGTTGTTACTGCCCGTGGCGCGGGGTTGGCGCGCCGAATAGGGGAAACCCCGCGCGGCCACCGCGCGATCTCCGCCTGGACTTCGGTCCGGGCGGGTCGTGCGATCCGTCGGGTATTTCCTCATCTCTTTCGGACTTCTATCCCTCTATGTTCTCGGATTCGGATTTCTGAAATATTTTCGGGCTCCTATTTCCTATTTTAATTTTTACTCTGGTCTAGATTTTAATATTGGTCTCGAATTCTCGAGTCCATTTGTGTCGGGTTCCCTTGTATAATTTATTTGTTTAAGTTATCTTTGGCTTTACGGGTATTGGAAATTTAATTCCTTCTTAAATTAAATTTCATTTCTCATTTCCTTGCCTATGTATTATGTTTATTCATTTATTATATTTATTTATTGTTATTTTTTGTTTATATTTTATTTATTTATTTATTTTATTTATTTATGTAATTTATTTATTTATTTTATGTTGCAAAATTCTCGGGTATTACAAATGCCCTTTTCATATTCAAAACGTTGGATTCAATCAATGCAAGCTCAACATGCATAATCAGTCAAGTTCTAGAATGTCAAAATGATTATCACATAATTCACACAAGAAAGAAATTTCCAAAAGCTTGTGATAAGTGTATTTTTCTTTTAGAAACAACAAGCATTTTGGAAAGAAGCTCAGATTCTCACATAGGTTCACAAAATAGTTGGCTTCACATGTTCAATATCAAAAATCATCAATCATACTCAAAAGACTTGTCAACTTAAACCTCATAGACTCAATTCAGTCACATATTCACATCAAGTTCACAAAAATTCACACAAAATAGCTTGAAATTTTTAAAAATTTTCACAGAAAATGGTAAGCAATACTATTCCCTTCCCCACACCTAAAGTCTACATTGTCCTCAATGTATTAAAAAGATAAATGAAGAGAACATCCCTGGAACTTGTGAGAGGGGTGGGCGTGGTGGAACAGGACTTTGTCTTACGTTCTCTTCTGCACAATTCCTTTGATTGGGGGATTTTGGAATCATCATTGGATGACATTGTTGTAGAGTCACATTTGAACTCTCCCCATTGAAGATCTGCACACAGAAAACTAACAAAGCAACGTTGTCATGAGCAAAATCCTTTCTAGAATTAAACAATTTCACCACTTGCTCAATACAGGAAGCCGACAACTATGGACTTTCATAATTATCAATTCACCATCAAAGGAATTTCTACAATCGACAGTAAGCCCAGATATGCCCTTTTTTCAGTTATCAATTCACAAGAAATCAATAGAAATTCCACAACCAACAGTAAATTTCAAAGTACGTCAGATTCCCAATGACCAATTCATAGAAAAAAGTTATCCAGATTCCCAAGTCAACCCAAAGCATGTTCTATTTGCAATTTCTAACTCTGGAAATTCTAGCAAATATGAGATACCACATAAACAACAATCACCATATTCCACTACTTCCATAAACTGAAAGAATTTACCAATACAGTGAGGTGAACTAGGGCAGAGGACCGGAGCAGCATCGTGCGGCAACGTTGAGTGGAGGACGACGGGACAGAGGGGATCGAGCGAGAGAAACCAGCGGCGGAAGAAGCGTCAAAAGAGGACTAAAGGCGATGCTCGGAGATGATGAGGATGGCCGGCGCTCGCGAAGCAGTGGCGGCGGAGGTGGTTCGAATCGCGGCCGCGCTGACTGAGGGCGGCGCGAACAGGGACGAGAGAGAGAGAGAGGACGGAACAGGGAGAAAGGTCGGCTCACGAAAAAAGGGAGAGAGGCGAACGGGGGAGTTTGAGATGATGGTGGCAGTGCGGGCGCTCCCGAAGCGGCGGGGTTAGCTAGGGTTCCGTGCAGATGGCGGCAGTGGTGCTGGCTCGCAAAAAGGAAGGAGGAAGGGAAGGGCGGCGCTCGAGTTCAGGCGACAAGACTGAGGCGCACGGTTGACGGAGGCGATGCCGGACAGATGGACCACGGCGACTGGGGCAGCGGCGAAGGGAGTGGCGGCGTTGGATGGCTGAAGGTTGAAGATGGTGGTGGTGACCGATTGGGATATTGGGGGGGAGAGGCAGTAATGTGTGAATTAGGGTAAAATGATTTGGTTAAAGTAAATTAGGGTTTGGGAGTAAGTGTTGGGACAAACTGGCATGTATAACTTAGTCATGGTCATGAATATGTAGTGTGTACCAATCTGGAATTTGGCCTTCAAAACAGCTTGGCAAGTGGTTCTTAGTCATGGGCATGATTAATGATGGTATAGCAATCTGGAAAATAAAGTCCCAACTCCCTTTTTACACAGGTTGGCAGATGCAGCTTGGTCATGGCCATGAATAAGGACCACATGCCATTCTGGAATTTGGCCTTCAAAATAGCAACTGTCATGATCTTGGGCATGGGCATGATTAAGATGTATCTTCCTTGTCGTAATCAACTTGAAATTTCCTTCAAAATTCAGCAAATTATATACCATCTAATCATGCTCATGAGTACCCATTACCTCCTCCATTGAAAATCTCCTCCCTCAGACACTTCAACTTGTTCCTTGATCCAAAAAAATCATCAAACTTCCATCTTCATATCTACAAAATCATAGACAAAATGCCATTTAGATAGTTGAAACTTTTGACAATTTCCTACACGAGCTTTTCTAAAATATCCCAAGTTAAATTTATTAAAGGAAAAGAGTTATGATTCGTGGGGAAGGGGTTTAAGGATATATTTCACTTTTTATTACTCATGTGGGGTACTCTGATTTCAAACGGCGCTGTAGTCCTCCCCGGCATGAAACTTTTGACAACTTTCACGGTGCAGCCGGGATAGATAGTTCAATCTTGACCCTCAGTCTGTCACACTGAAGGTCCCCGGCAATTTGCATCATGAAACTTATCATAGTTTTATGTCATGAAGATCCTTGCCATGAAACTTTTAACACATTCCCACTATATGAGTATTTTCTGAAAAATCATAATCCTGGTTTTCAATTTTTATTCAGTGAAACCAATTTATGAAGATGGAGTTGGGATTAGGGATATATTATAGGTTGTCACATTTTTATTACTCGTGTTAAGAAACTGTGCCCCCGAAAGCGCACGGTGTCAAAAATTGCAGTAATTTATAGTAAGACCGGATCGTTCACTGGAGGATGTGCGATAGAAGCAGGGCCCACGTCGTTTACTAAGATTTTCCACTCGGTTACTCGATTCAAGCTTTGTAATGGTTTCTAACAACTACTTGACAATAATTTAAAATAGATTATGAAAGCAGTAAAATATCATTCTACAAAGCATGGTAAGTTTAGTCTAAAAAGCGATTAAAGCTACTCTAAGAAAGCGATAAGAATTATGCTAGGAAAGCGAATAAAGTTATCCTACTAAAGCGAATTAAAATGTGACAGAAGGGACAGGGAGAAAATAATAAAGATTGGACAAGATTCAGATGAAACACAATTAAACTTCCATTTTAATACACAGATCTTTCTTTGGGATAGTTTGCCAGTTAGCTAACTCTCATGCTTTCTGCACTATGTTCCCTTTAACAGACAGATACTTACATTGAGAATTTACATGCTCTTAAGACCTCAACTTCTAAGATACCACAGATTAATAACTCCCCTTGCAATGCCTTGCAAGAGTGTGTTAGTCATATGTGGTGGACAAGCAACACCTAACATATCATTAGTTGATATGCCAAGTACTCCTATCGTCCCCCTTGTCACTCCCAAAGTCCAAATCTAACAACTAATCCATAACTCTTAAACCTTACAACCGGCAGACACATCTCCAGTTCTTCCGAGTGACCTCTATGAAAGCATTTTAAAGAAAGCGGTAAAGAAAGCAGTAAAGCAAGCATTTAAAAACCTATCACTCGGAAGTCTTAAAAGATCATCACAATCCGTTAGTATAAAAGAGCCCCTGGTCTTGGTGACCAGATGCAGATTTAGAACTTCCCAAATATCAGTAAGCCACAGGGCTTATAACATCCGGTTAGTTATGAGATACAAACATGAGTGGAACAGACCTGTGGAGATCTATTCCGAATGTACTCACTCAAGACTCAATTTTAGGCTTTGGTGAGAGAAGATAGCAGTTAAAAGAATACTCAACCCTACCTTAGAAATTAACCAAGGCCCATACGTTGTTTCTCTAATATTAATTATTACATCTTATCCGAATCCAAGTGGACACTGATGCGATGCTACACTTAATAAAAGATTTCCAACACACAGTAATTTTGAGAAGCAAATAGATATTTGAAAATCATTCCCTAAACAGGTACTAAACTCTCAATTAAAACACAGATCCTTTCAGTCTAGGTGAGACCTATTCGCTGACTCTGCTTCTAAGTTCCCAAAATCAACCCCCAGTAGAATATGAATTAGTCATAACTGTCGAATTTATCCCTTACTCAAATCCAGATTTTATAAAGTGATTTTTGTTGGAAATTTATTGTGCAACATCTGATTTAAATCAAGACTTCTATGTTCAAGGAGAAGGATCTCCGAAATATTACAGACCACAATATCTACATAATATTATCATGCATACGGGTATATGAGAAGTAAAATAAAATACCCCAAAATATAAGGTGGGGTTAGACAGAATTTGATACACAAAGATGAATTAGCCAGAGGTTAGAAGAAAATGGCTAAAGAAATTGCCAGAAATAATTCGGGTTATCCGGACTGCAAACATCTGCTGTCCGGTTCCCAAGTATTCCAGATGGAATGATTTGTAGACAGTGGAATGCCTTAAGTGACAGTTGCCGCCGTCACCTTAGACTTTACTATCTGTGAATTTGGACGAAAACCCACATGTTCTATTATTGTAATAATTATTAGATGACATTGGCATATATCATCTATTATTACTACAATGCTAGATTCAGGTTTGAAATTAAGATAAAAAAAAAAAAAAAAGAAAATTGTATCCGGATAGGAGTCAGCTGAGCAGCTGTCATAATCCCGGATGGACGAACCGCCAAGGCTTCCACCGACCACTACCCGAACCATGCAAAATAACAACTAGTAATATACTCAGAATACGAGCTAGTTATCCGTGTGGGAATACCCGCCAACATTAGTCTGATGCATTTCTTACTAGTTGTTCATACACACAATGAAAGAGAAAATAGACAAGATTAAGAAAATGTTTTTGGTATTGTGTGAGTGTTAATCACACAATAATTGGACACTGATGGGTTGAGATGTGTAATGGATAAAATTAGATGTAATGGGCCTAGGCCCAATACACCCATGCAACTTACACAACTCTTGAAATAAAATATTTTTGGAGTTTTAAAATAGAAGGAAGAAAGCAATTCGGTCTATTGGGCAAAATGCAAAAGAGACCGAATTGAGGATGCATGAAGTATGAAGTAACACCATACCCAATTAATCATTGTAAAGTCATGAAGCATCGTCTAATTCGAATTGTCAAGCAATTCGGTCTAAACCGAATTGGACAATTCGAATTGATGACGTCATTCCTTCACTCAAATTTGGCTAAGGCTTTTACCCCAAAATGAGGGTGATTCGAATTGCCAAGTCAATTCGGTTTAGACCGAATTGGCAATTCGAATTGGTAGAAACAATAAAATAAACTAAGGCATGAGGGGATGGAATGCATACAATGTGGTTTCCGAAGCCAATTCGGTCTGTATGAGCAATTCGGTCTACACCGAATTACCTAGACCGAATTGCTTAGAAAACCACATGAAGACAACACTTCTCTTTTTGTTATGCAATTCGGTCTCATGGGCAATGCGGTATAGACCGAATTGCCTAGATCGAATTGCATATAAATTTTCAGGTAAAGCATTCAATAAATATTTTTGCCATGCAATTCCATTCTCATTGGCAATTCAGTCTAGACCGAACTGCCTCAAATCGAATTTCATGTTTTTCTCTCATAAGTGCAGGTTTGGTTTACATTGTGTGGTTTATGATGGATAAGATTTACCAAATCCTTCATTTCACATCAATGTCACTCACAGCCACAGTAATGAGTGTTTTTAAGGAAGATAGACCTAGGTTACGTGGCTAACAGGTATTGGCATGAAACAAGCCTCACAACTACAAACAAGCAATCCAAGATCAAGAGCTTAAACATCTACTGAACAAATAAGAACATATGCTTAAAAAAATAAGAACACCTACATTATCTAAGGCAACAATAAGCTAACAAAAGAGACTAAAACAGCTACTGGAAAGCATGAAAATAAATTCTAACAAGCCTAAGATTGTCTAAAACCTAAGAGCACTTATTTGAATCTCTGAGGTATAAGATCAAGCCAAAAACCCACTAGCATACATTTATTGAGAATGTAAGTCAACTAGGACATAATAAATGTAACCTAGTTGAAACAAACAAACATTCTACCATTTATTGCTAAGGAAAGCATTAAATAGGTGCCAAACACTTGAAATGAAAACCCATTTCTGGATTCTTTCTTGTATTGACACTTGAAACCAGTAAATAACCCTAAACCATTCATTAGCTTGAAGGTAGGGTTCATTCTAACTACAAAGCATTTAAAGTTTATGGAAATGGCTACACTAATGGTGGTAACAAGCTTATATGAAAAATAAACTAAGCTCAAAAGCAATAAAACTACATTACAAGCATAAAAATAAACTAACTAAACTACACTACCTACCTAACCCTTAAGGGGTGAAGAACCTTCTGCTCCTTTCTGTCTCCCAGCAAACTGTCCAAGTGTGTAAGGATTGGAATCCCTTTTTGTGTTGAGGAAGGTCAGCTTTTATACTTCTTCTCGAAACCCTAGGTCCATCATGCATTTCTCACGTGCTTCACAGCTGCAATTTTGAATGTGATTCGGTCTCCTCATGTAATTTGGTTTAGATCGAATTGATATAATTCGAATTGCATGAGGCCTTCCTTCTTGATCTTGAGCTGGAATGTGGTATTCATCCATCAATTCGGTCTATGGGTAGACCGAATTGGCCTTGTCGAATTGAAGATGGCTCCTGCTTGGCTTCTTTGCTTTAAGGCAATCCGATCTATGCAATCAATTCGGCCTAGACCGAATTGCATAGATCGAACTCCTTCTTTTCTGTTTTGCTCAAAGTCTTCCTTCTATGGTGCAATTCGGTCTAGGGTCAATTCGGTTTAGACCGAATTGCCACAGACCGATTGGTTGCTCTTCCCTTCTTCAACACTTCTCTTTTCTTCTTTCTTCAGCAATTCGGTCTAATGAGCAATTCGGTTTAGGTCGAATTGCTTATAGACCGAATTGGTCTTCAACACTTAACCAAAATTTCAGATTGTGGGATTTTCATTCTTTTTCCCATCTTTTTTATTTTTGTGGGCTATTTTATTCTTTTGCCCATCTTTTTATTCCTTTTTCTTTTCTGTTTCCTTTTTTCATGTTTTTGGATTTTTCTAACACAAATGCAATTAAAATTGCATATTTTGTGTCTTTCATTACCAGCTCAATATTTTTACAAACTTGCATCAATCTGTCGAATTCAACTGCTTTCTTATTGAAATAAGATGGGATTTCGATCAAAATGTCCGTCTCAAACACGGAAATGGATTGGAAATAATGGGCAATTTTGGCCATTATCAATAGTAAATTTATACCAAAATATTTTCATCAAAATAGCAAAATGTATAGTATCAAAATGGTTAGATTGCTTGGGTTGCCTCCCAAGAAGCGCTTTGTTTAAAGTCTTTGAGCTAGACTTCTTCCAAATTCATCTCCCAATTTGTGCATCAACAAGGGATACCAATTCTATAAACTCAATTGGAAATCCCTCATAATATGGTTTGAGACGGTGCCCATTGACAACAAATTTCTTCTCCGTCTTCATGCTTTGAATCTCAACTGCACCATAGGAAAATACTTTAGTAACAACAAATGGTCCAATCCATCTAGAACGTAACTTACCAGGAAAAAGTTTAAGTTTTGAATGATATAGAAGAACTTTTTGGCCAACTTCAAAACTTTTTCTGGAAATTTGTTGATCATGGAAGACTCTTTCTCCTTATAGAGCATAGCATTGTCATATGCCTCATTTCTTATTTCTTCCAATTCTTGAATTTGCAATTTCCTTTGGATCCCGGCCTCTTGAAGACTCATGTTGCACTTTTGTACCGCCCAAAATGCCTTGTTTTGTAATTCCACAGGTAGATGACATGGTTTCCCAAACACCAACCTATAGGGAGACATCTCTATTGGTGTCTTGTAGGCTGTGCGGTAGGCCCATAATGCATCATCCAGTCTCAAGCTCCAATCTTTTCGATTTGGTTGGACCGTTTTCTCTAAAATGGACTTGATCTCTCGGTTTGGCACTTCTGCTTGTCCATTGGTCTGTGGATGATAAGAGGTTGACACTTTATGCAAAACACCATACTTTTTAAAAAGAGCTGTGATAGTCTTGTTGCAAAAATGAGTCCCTCTATCACTCACAATGGCTCTTGGCATCCCAAACCTAGAAAATATGTTAGACCTGAGGAAATCTGCAACATCATTAGTCCGGGTAGCTTTAGCTTCCACCCATTTAGAGACATAATCCACAGATAAGAGAATATACAAATAACCATGTGAATTAGGAAAAGGACCCATAAAGTCTATATACCCCAAACATCAAATATTTCAAGAAACATCATAGGGGTTTGAGACATTTGATCACGAGAAGAAATATTACCTACTCTTTGGCATCTATCACATGACTTACAGAATATATATGCATCTTTGAATAGAGTAGGCAAAAAGAATCCACTTTCTAGTACCTTCTTCGCAGTTCTTTGAGGTCCAAAATGTCCACCACATGCCATAGAATGACAAAATGCTAGAATGGATTGGAATTCACCTTCATCAACACACCTTCGAATAACTTGATCAGCACAACGTTTCCAAAGATATGGATCATCCCAAATGTAATATTTGGCATCACTCTTGAGCTTGTCCCTTTTTGCTTTAGGCCAACCTGTAGGAAATTCATTAGTAACTAAGAAATTGACTATATCAGCATACCAAGGAGAAATTGCAGAGATAGAAAGAAGTTGCTCATCATGAAAGGACTCCCGAATAGGAATCTCATCAGGATCAGCGATTATGCGACTCAAATGATCAGCTACCAAATTCTCTATTCCCTTTTTGTCACGAATTTCAATATCAAACTCTTGCAAAAGCAAAATCCATCTAATCAACCTTGGCTTGGCCTCTTTCTTTGCCATCAAATATCTCAATGCTGCATGATCAGAAAAAACAACTACTTTAGTCCCTAAAAGATATGATCTAAATTTATCCAAAGCGAAAACAACAGCAAGCATTTCTTTTTCAGTTGTTGAATAATTTAATTGAGCCCCATTCAATGCTCGGGAAGCATAATAAATGACATGGGAAGCTCTTCCAATTCTTTGTCCCAAAACAGCCCCAACAGCAGTGTTACTTGCATCGCACATCAACTCAAATGGAAGCTCCCAATTTGGTGGTTGAATCGCTGGAGGGGTTGTGAGATGTTCCTTCAACTTGTTAAAGGCTTGCTTGCATTGATCATTGAATACAAATGGCACATCTTTTTGCAGCAATCGAAACAATGGTGCTCCAATCTTGGAAAAGTCCTTAATGAATCGCCTATAGAAACCTGCATGGTCTAAAAATCCATGAAGTTCTTGCACAGAACAAGGATACGGTAGAGCATCAATTAAATCAACTTTAGACTTATCTACCTCTATACCTTGTGATGACACTTTATGACCTAAAACAATGCCTTGTTCAACCATAAATTGACATTTTTCCCAATTCAACACAAGATTAGTTTCAATGCATCAATTTAGAATCAAAGCCAAATTTCCTAGACATTCATCAAACCTATTACCATGAACACTAAAGTCATCCATAAATACCTCAATGATTTTCTCAACATATTCAGAAAAAATGCTCATCATACACCTTTGAAATGTGGCTGGGGCGTTGCAAAGTCCAAAAGGCATTCTTCTATAAGCAAACACTCCAAATGGGCATGTGAAAGAAGTCTTTTTCCTGATCCTCCGGTGCTATTGCAATCTGAAAATATCCTGAAAAACCATCTAGAAAGCAACAATAAGCATGTCCAGATAGTCTTTCAATCATTTGATCAATAAAAGGAAGAGGAAAATAATCCTTCTTTGTTATACCATTTAGCTTACGATAATCTATGCACTGTCTCCACCCGGTTTGCTTACGAACAGGAAGTTTCTCACTATCTTTGTTCTCTTCAACAGTCACTCCAGCTTTCTTCGAGACAACTTGAACATGACTTACTGAACTACTATCTGAGATAGGGTAGATGATGTCTGCATCAAGTAGCTTCATGACTTCTTTCTTCACTACTTCAGTCATAATCGGATTCAACTTCCTTTGAGCTTGTCCAACTAGCTTGGCATTCTCTTCAAGTGTGATCCTGTGAATACAAAAGGAGGGATCTATGCCTCTTATATCTGCTATTGTCCATCCAGTAGCCGTTTTGTGATCTCTAAGCACACGAACCAATTTCTCCTCTTGTTCAGTTGTCAACTTTGAAGAGATGATCACTGGAAAAGTCTTTTCATCACCCAAGAACAAATATTTCAAATTCTCTGGTAAAGGCTTCAACTCCAATTTTAGGTGCATGCAACACAGATGGATATAAACGTTCATTAGTTTCAGGAATAAAAATTGGAGCTACTTCATACCTTTGTGGCTCTTGAGGAAGTGAGCCTAATTCTTGTATAGCTCTTTCTATTTTCTTGCTCACAGCTATCTCCATCTCATTATCTAGCTTGTGATGCTTTGTCAAAGCAATTTCCAATTCATCCTTGTTGGCTAATTCAAATGTTTCCTGCACCAAAGGATCAATAACATCAATAGAGTACAAAGCTTCAGAATCATCATGATGTTTAATAGCTTCAAAAAGATTGAAATGAATTTCTTCTCCATCAAATTCCAAGGTAAGTGTGCCTTTCTTCACATCAATCTTTGCTCCTGCAGTGTACATAAAAGGTCTTCACAACAAAAGAGGAGGTGGGTTAAAGCAATGAGCATCATTCATGTCCAAAACATAAAAATCAACAGGAAATATAACATCATTAACTTGCACTAACACATCTTCAAGCATACCATCTGGATAAGCATTTGTTCTATTAGCAGGTTGAATAATAATTCCTGTTTCTTTCAATGGACCTAAATTTAGGGAATCATACATTGATCTTGGCATAACATTTATTGCAACACCTAAATCTAGCATGGCTTTGCTCACCTCTTTTGTTCCAATTTTGCAAGGAATTGAAAACATACCCGGATCACCTATTTTAGGTGGGATTTTCCTTTTTATCACAGCAGAGACACTCTCACCTGCTATTATGTGCTCATCTCCCCGAAGCTTCCGCTGGTTGGTGCATAGATCCTTCAAGAACTTTGCATACTTAGGGAATTGATTGATAGCTTCAAGGAGTGGGATGTTCAATTGAACTTTCTTGAATATCTCAAGCATCTCTTTCCTCTTGTCCACCTTTGGAGGCTTCTTTAACCTGTCAGGAAACGGAGGTATTTTAGTTTGATATGAAGGAATTGAATTAGAAGTTACCTTATTAGAAGTTTATGTCTCCTTTTCAATCTCCTTCTCAATTTGCTCTTCATTTTGCTCCTTTGAAATGGGAGATGGACCTTGAACTTCCATTCCACTCCTCAAAATCATGGCACTCACGTTCTTTGGATTTGGCTCGGGTTGAGCTGGCCACTTTACTTTCTCTGGAATTTGCCTAACATCCTCAGTCGATTCATTTGGCTTTGCAATTTTTCAATACTTGCCTTCATGTCTTGTTGAAATTGCAAAGTTGATGTGGCCATGGATTTCACCAATTCTTCCAAAGATGAACTTGAACTTGTTGTGGCCTGAGGTGGTTGCCTTTCATATTGACGAGGAAGGTGCACTTGTTGTGGTGCTGAAGATGGATGATTTTGTTGTTGATGTTGATTGCCATACCGAAGATTTGGATGATCTCTCCAACCTGGATTATGATATTGGAATAGAGATTGTATTGTGGACGTCTGTTGGAATATTCAAGTGCATTCACATCCACCGGTGTATCTTCTTGCAAGGTTGGGCAGGCATCAGTTTGATGTTCAGGACTTGTACAAATACCACATGCCTTCACCTGGACAGTTGGCTTGATACTTCATGTGGCCATCTTGCGAACAAAGCTTGTCAACTCTGAAAGTTGTTGTTGCATTGTTTGCATTGAAGAATCACCACTTGGCATATTGGTTGGCATTGCATCCCTTGTGCCAAACTGTTGAGTATTCTCTGCCATTCGATCAATCAACTCCTAGGCTTGTGTTGGAGTCTTATTCACCAAGACTCCTCCACTTGCAGCATCAATAATATTCCTGTCCATCAACAACAAACCATCATAGAAGTATTGAATTAACAATTGGGGTGGGATTTGATGTTGAGGACATTTAATTATAAGCCTATTAAACTGCTCCCAATATTCATGGAGCGTTTCACCTGTTTGTTGCTTGATGCCACATATTTCCTTCCTCAAATTTGCAGCTCTTGAGGCTGGGAAATATTTCTCCAAGAACTTCCTTTTCATGTCTGTCCAAGTTGTAGTGCTACCTGCTGGGAGATAGTAGAGCCAATCTTTTGCACTCCCCTTCAATGAGAATGGAAATGCCCTCAATTTGATTTGCTCATCAGTAACTACAGGGGGTTTCATGCTTGAGCATACAACATCAAATTCCTGGAGATGCTTGTGGGGCTCTTCACCTGCATGACCATTAAATTCAGGCAACAAATGAATCAATCCAGATTTTAATTCAAAGGGAGTTTCATCATCAATTGTAGGAAAATGTAATGCATAAGGGCTGCTGTGTCAAATCAGGAGCAGCCAACTCCCTCAATGTGCGGTTATCTTCAGCCATGACAATGTTTTTCTCTTCTAAAGATTCTGTATAACTTCCTTCACCAATGGAACTAGAAGTGTCTAGCTCTGTAGCTAATGACAAACCAGAAGTTGATGTAAAACTTTAGATTCTTTTCTTAACTTGGCTTCCCTTGTCAATCTACGAGCTGTCTTCTCAATTTCTGGATCATATATCAATTCACCTGTACGAGATGAACGAGGTATAAACAAGGAAAATACCAATTACAAACTAAAAAGATAGAAAATATCACAGAATGTAGTGGTTGAACGCCAATCCCCGGCAACGACGCCAAAATTTGACAGCTTGTCGTATAGCTGCAAAATAAAAATTGATTCCAATGTCACCAAGTACAAAATAGATATAGTATAGCAGTGACAAGGGTCGAGTCCTCAGGGATTGGATTACAACATTTTCATAATATATACAATAGTTAAAAAGGGGGATTTTGACATTGTCACAAGATTTGATATCAAAGTTAAAAAGATTAAAGAAATGCACAAGCAAATAAATACCAAGATGAGTTCAAGAGCACAAGATTAACAATATTGGAATTTATGGAATTAAAAACCTCTAGTTCAAAGAATGATTTGAAATGGCATTTGGGATAGATCATCGATGCATAAACATGATACAAATTGATAAACCGGTTATAGTTGTCAGGTCTGCTTAGACAACCAACTTTTCCTTATAGATTAGACAATTAAGGTACGCCCGTTAATTATCCCTAAGCGAATCAACATTATAGGTACGCCCATAGAAAATATTGTTCAATTGCATTACAATTTAGAAAAGCCCGATTCAAACCAATTACTACCTACGCAGAGTAATTCCCAATTTGATTACACAATTCCCCGGGAATAAACTAATCAACTCGGTTGCCACCTATTCAATTCAAGTACAATTACGGATACCCAAATTAAATTGGCATTCAACTATTAATCTAGACAAACATTTGGATCCAAAAATATTCATCCAAATTAATAATCATAAACCCTAGATATAGGAATTGCATAAACATCAACAAACATCAAGTTTCATAGTCACAAAATACATCATCTTCCAAATTCCAAAAGCCATTCTCAATCAACTCTTTAAACTAGAGAAAAAGGAAAACTACTTTAAATCCATGGAATAGAAAACAAGGTAAAAGAGATTACAACCAATTTCTCCAAGGATTAGAGAAAATGAAAAGCAAAGTTGAAGGATCTTCTCCCAAAATTGGCCTCTACCCTGCGTCTGTTTTCTTCTCCTCCTTTTTCTCTCTTGGGCGTTTTCTTCTTTTTCTTGTTTTCAAAAAGTGAATCTGGCCAATTCCTTTTTTCTTCCTCCACGTTCTGTTTTTTCTTTTTTTTCCAAAAGCCCTTTTCTAAAAATAGCACTCTAGATGAATCCAAAAAGTGTCTCTGTAAAGTGAATTCTCAAAAGTCCCAATATGTCTCTTCAGCCGTCCACTTTCTCTATCCAATTTTTTGAATTGTGTAATGGGCCTAATACATGGACTTGGGCTTGGTTGGCCAACTTGTTTCATTTTTTTAGCTTCCCTCATCCTTGCTAGTCATGGCCATAACTAATAAAGTCATGCCAAGCTGCCATCTTCATTCTTTTCTTCTCTTTTATTATTCCTTTTCCATTTACATTGCCATCTCCTACAATCAACAAAACCAACAAAATAAGAGTAAAGTGCTACCAAAATCACCACAAAAATATCCACAATTTATATCATTATCAAGCACAAAATCCACACTATCATGAACAGAGAAGGGGTGATGGCGCCGATGAACGGAGAAGGGGCGATGGCGACGATTCAGAGAAGGGAAAGATTAGATTTCTGCAGAATGGGGCGAAAGGTTGCGACTTGTGAGAATTGATGCGAGAGTTTGAGATACAATTTTCACCAATTCTCCGTAATTTTTAGAGAATGAAAAGTAGAGAATAGGAATCAATTTAAATCTCGATATCCAATTCTCTGACTCAACCAAACAAGGGAATTGGACTCAATTCTCATTCTCTAAACCCAATTCCCTGCACCAAACACCCCTTGAGTGCCACACGCCACGTGTAACTGAACGAATTGGAGAATGTTATTTTGAGCAATATTAATGTCGAATGAGCCAAACTTCTAATCATTATTGAAGAAATTGTAATAATGTTTAAATTTCAAATAAAGTTTTTTGAATATAACGAATTATATAAACAGCTTCAAATAATCTATTCTATTCATCGTATTTTAATTTTGAATGCATCATATCATCAAACATTTCGCATTAACGTCACTTACTCGATCTTTACCAATGACTTGTAAATTAAAGCAGCAAACCACTTACATTAGGACACTTCAATGTCGTATTCTATGAAATGAAAATATTTGTATTTCTTTTGGTTTTCACCTTCGAGCTAAGAACAATTAGGTAACACTTTCCATCTTGTCCATGATACAGTTCAAATATCCCAATTTGAATCCATTTCTAGTTTTATTAAAAGCCAAGATTCACCATATGAAGTAGTATATGGATCAAACTAAGGTACGGTCTTCATTGTGATTTCATTTTCAAATACCCACCACAATAAGTATTTCATTTCAATTCTTTAACAGCAAAAATTTAGTATAAAAAAAGTAATCAAGGAATAAGATCCCGTTTGATTGGTTTTATTGGATAAATCTTATTAGCCATTCTCATTTTATTGATTCCTTGATTGATTTGATGGAATGAGTCTTATTAATCACTTAGTATGTGCAAAATTGTTCGATTAGAGGTAGCTTCGATAAACCCCAATTTTATATTATTCATACTCCAATAGGTAATTAATATAAACAAAATATATACTACTATTTGTTGTACATGTAAGATTAATCCCATACTCCCATTACATTGGTGTAGTGTATGTTAGGTCCACGGGAAGCAAGATACACACTTTATGCTAGGTTCACTGTAGAATATGAATTCAAACACAATTCAACAGATTAATGAACCACAACAACTAATGCACAGCAGAATGAATATAAAGCATAAAGTAAATCAATGAGACAAGCAATTGTTGACCCAGTTCGGCCTTCGGCCTACGTCTGGGGGATACCAATCCAGGAGGTTATTTTACTATGTGTTTCAAGATGGTATACAACCACACACACTAGCAAAATAAAGAGAATGACTTCACCATAAACTCCAAGCAGATAGTTGTTGGAACCAGACACTCTCCAAGTTCTGGTATAGGTTATTCCACCTATTCCAACTCCCCAAAGCTCCTGCCTTGAGTTTCCCTTGAAGCAGTCTGTGAATCACTTCTCTGGAACAAGATGATTTTGATCAGTGTAAGCTTATCTCCTTTGAAGCCTTTGGACGATCTCCTTAATTAGGTTAACAACTTGCAATCAATTGGAGAGGAGTCCAATGCTTGTCGATTTAGCAGCAACAGATAGATTCAAAGAACATGGGGTTGCAAATCGAACGGGCTTCTCACAAAGTAGTTCCGAAAGATTAGAGAGAATTCAGAGTGTTTCCAAAGATTGTAAGAGTGAGAAGTTAGCTTCCAATACTCAGAATTTCTCTTTTATCCAAGAGCCACAAATCTTGAACGGTAACCTGCAACTAGCCGTTGGAATGCACAATGTCCATTACTCACAAAGTTCAAACTCCATTTCACTAATCTGGAGGAGGGTTCCTGCAAAAAAACATTAGTGAATAATCTCCCCAGATTAGGAAAGGAGTCGTTGGGGCTGGAGCAAGTCTTTCAAAATATTCCACGTTGCACATGAAGACTGCCGCTCAGGAGGTTCATCCACAGAGTTCGATCATCGACTTTGAACTTCCAACAAAACCTTGACTCAACAATCTCTCCTTTTTTGGCAGGAAGTGAGCCAGTACAAAATACCAACCGATGATGAACTATTACAAGAAAAACAATGAACCTAACAGCACCCAATATCCCAACCACCAAAAGTACATCCCAGAAAAGCTCTTCATAAGATGACACAGTCAATACATAGAGCTTACATTAAAACCAAACAGGGGAACCAGTTCACAACTATTACAAAGTTCATCTCATCCATAAAACCAGTAACCACAAACAGTTCATAATATCCATCAGCAAACAGGAATAAAACAAACCACCAAGATAGTCCAAACACAGATAACCACAAACAACCACAGATAAAATCAGAGTATCTTAATCAAAGATCTCAACAGAAATTAAAAAGTTTAAGGGTTAGAAAGATGTTACCACACTTTTCAGAAGTGAGAGCAGATCATCAGGTGTTGGAATTTTTGAAATTGTTTATACTCCCCCTCTGGGTCAGCTTCCATGGCAAAAATCAACCTTCAGCTTCATCAGCTTCCTCAGCATCAGCCTCATTTTCATCCTCCTGGGGAATGTGTCGGATAGCACCTTCATCATCTGACCAAACATCTGGCAGAAGAGCCAAAGCTTGTTCAACTTTCTCCTCTAGTTGAGTCTCTCTCTCTCTTAACTCTTTCAGTTCTTGAACAACAGATGAGAAGATTTCCTTGGCATGATCAAGAGCATTTTGATTAGACAAAGAACCATCAGGGCCAGGAAGATCAGGGGTCTTTTTCACCAATCTCTGGGAAATAGTAAACTCCACAATGGGATTTATTGGAACATTCTTTGCTCCAAAGATGCTTTCTGCTTCAAGATAAGCAGTGATGAGTGCTGGATAAGGAAGCAAGACTTTCCCATCATCTTTTAGGCTTTCTGCAATTTTGCTCATATGATTAAGAATAAGCTGTCCATAATTGATAGGCTCCTTCATATCAATAGCATAGATAAGATGACACATGTCTCTAGTCACCAGAGAGTGATTTGCTGTGGGGAACACATTGGAAGCACAGAACTTGTAGATCAATGAGAACTTCTGAGTCAGATCTCCTGAGCTGATTCCATTTCCAGGCATCTTCATATTTGATTTCTTGGTCACAGCTTGAGCTACTCTATGACTGTCAAACAAAGTTCCAGGAGCATAAATGGTGCTGAAGGGGACCTCAGGAACACCCAACAGTGAGTTGATCTTGGCAGCAGTGAGGTCATAGAAGAACCCTTGAGTATAATTCTTATTAAACCAGGGGCGATTTGGGATGACCACATCCTTCTTCAGGTTGGCATAAAATTCCTTCACATGCTCTGGCTTGTAATGTTTCCACTTAGATGCCCAACGAAACAATGATCGTTCCTCCAGATACTTAGTCCATCCCATCTCAATGAACCTCTTCCCTTGATATGTGTGCTCAGCCCTGAATTTCTTCTTGATCAACACAGTGTCATAGTAGTACATGTTGTAATGAGAATGAAACTGAACATTGTAAGGCTTTCCAATGGTCTGACTGGATTGACCCTTCTCCTTGGTAACCTTTTTCCCTTTCTCATCAAGCTTGACCTTCTTCCTAAGTCCACTGAGAGTCTTAGGATCTCTTGCTCTTTTAGATGCACCAGGGGCCTTAGAAGCTTTTTCTTGTCCAGCAGAGAGATCTGGATCATCTTGTTGAGATTCTTCTACATCTTCTGAGAATCTCCAGACACTTCCTCATCAGACTCTTTGTACTCACTTTCAGACTTCTCTTTCCTTTGAACCTTCTTGTAAGGTACTGGAGCAGCTTTGGAACCTGTGGAAACAGAGGGTTCTACTTCTTCTTCTTCTTCTCCAGATTCAGAATCTTCTTCTTCACCACTTTGATCATCTGACTCATCAGCAGCAACTTCTTCATTCAGACCAGTGGTTTCAACATCTTCAGCATGCACATCAGTTTGATCCCCTGATGTAAGTTCAGCAGCAATGGTGGAACTTTCTTCAACATTGGACTTGGTTGATCCAGATGGTTCATTGGAAACAGATGGTTGCTTCTCTAAAGATTGTTGTTGAGGATCAGGATCAACTACCTTCTTTTGACTAGAAATCCCTTTTCCAAGATCCTTCTATGGTGAGCTTTGGCTGGATTTCTCAATCATAGATGGAGTAACTTCCTTGGGCCCTTGTTTAGTCATCACTGCAGGCCTCAAAAAGGACAAGGGAACAACATCAATAGGGGGCGAAGAATCATCATTCTTTTTCTTGACACCAGGAAAGAATGGTTTAGGAACCAAATCAATCTTCCTTCTTGCACGGGTAGAGGCCACTGGTTTCTCAGCAACAGGCACAGGATTGGGTGGTGTCGGACTAGGAACAACTGGAACCTCTGGAACGTTTGGAACAGAAGACTTAGTGACAGAGGCACTTGGCTTTTTCGAACCCTTCCCTTTCTTCATGGAGGCAGTTGATGTTGGAGGAGAGGTGATCGGAGCCTGAATAACAGATACAGCTTTCCCTGTAGACACGTTGGTAGATGCATCAGTAGATTTAGGATCAATTTTTGTACCTTTCTTTGACGGTTCCTCATCTCCATTGGTGGAAGCGGCATTGGCTAGGGTTCTCAGATTCTTAGGCGAATCCATGGTAGAGGCATCCTGTGACGATGGAATGGTGTGAGAAATAGCCGATGGTGACTCAGTAACCGTCTGAGGTGCAGTTCCCGCAGATGAGGGTTTTGTGGCTGAAACTCCCGACGTGGGTAACTCCCCCTGAACTGCAACTCCCGCCTTTTGCAACTCATTCCTGATGTCCAATGGATCCATTGCAATGCCTGATTGAACCTCAGTCACCAGATTTTCCAGTAGGTTGGGGGTATCTCCCTTCTCGGCTTTTTCTTAGAACTCGAGACTTTAGGAAATTCCTTCGGAGCAGGAGGTTTCCCTTTCAGTTGATCGGAGTCCTTAGACCTTCGAGTGTTCACCATGGTGAATGCTACAAGTAAAGCTCAACAATACTCCACAAGACCAACACTGAGTATGTAAGAACAAGGGTTAGTCGAAGAGACGAAAAGAAAAACAAATGAGCAGAGAATCGAATACTCAGGATGAAGAAATAAATTTCTTCCCACCACACACGAGGCTAATGATGATCTTCTGCAGTAACCCCCTTGATTGACCAAAGCTGCACGATTCCTTGAAAAGACATGTTTGGGCTAGAACAAATGGGCCTCTTTATAACTCTCCCCCTAAAACATATAACCCCTGCAGCCCAAAATTAACAAGTTAACACAATTAAAATGAGTATTGGGCTTGAGGAATTAAACCATTAACACCATGGGGGAGAGGAGCTGGCACTTCAATCTATGATGCAGAGCCCTAGATCACGTCTGAGGGCCTCAAATCGGTCATTACTTAGTGCCTTGGTGAAGATGTCTGCATGTTGGAGTTCAGTGCCTACATGTTGAATAGATACAATACCATCTTCTACTAGCTCTCGGATGAAATGATGACGAATGTCAATATGCTTGGTTCGACTATGCTGCACAGGGTTTTTTTGCAATGTTGATTGCACTCATGTTGTCACATAAGAGAATCAATTCCTTGTGATCAATACCATAATCCTTCAGCATCTGTTTCATCCACAATAGTTGAGCACGGCAACTCCCAGCGGCCAAGTACTCCGCCTCTGCAGTTGACAATGAAATGGATGCCTGCTTCTTGCTGAACCAGCTCACAAGATTTGTCCCAACATAGAAACATCCTCCGGTCGTGCTCTTTCGATCATCTGTGCATCCTGCCCAGTCAGCATCGCTATACCCGGTGAGTTGTAAGCTAGAGTCCTTCGAATACCAGATTCCAAGATTAGCAGTCCCAGCTATATACTTGATGATCCTTTTGGCAGCATGCAAATGTGACTCCTTGGGATCAGCTTGGTAACAGGCACAAACTCCAACCGCATAGCTAATATCAGGCCTGCTAGCTGCAAGATATAGGAGACTACCAATTATACTACGATATAATTTGCAATCAACCTGTTTACCATTGGTGTCCTTGCTGACTTTGTCATTGGTTCCAATCGGAGTTCGAACTGGCTTGCTGGACTCCAGGCCAAACTTCTTCACAATGTTCTTGCATACTTTGCTTGACTGATGAATATGCCTTCCTTCTTTTGGGTAACCTGCAGCCCTAAGAAATAGGTTAATTCACCAACAAGACTCATCTCGAATTCCTTACTCATTATGCAGACAAATCTGTCTTTGAGGATGTGTGAGGTGGAACCAAACACTATGTCATCAATATAGATTTGTGCAATAAGAAATCCTTTGGCCGCCCTTTTGATGAAAAGGGTCTTGTCAGTAGTCCCTCGTTCATAGCCATTCTCCAAGAGGTAGGATGACAGACGCTCATACCAAGCTCGAGGAGCCTGTTTCAACCCATACAAGGCTTTGTTCAGTTTATAAACGTGATCCGGATAATGAGGATCCACAAATCCCTTTGGCTGCTTGACATAGGCTTCCTCTTTCAGCATTCTATTCAAAAAGGCACTTTTGACTTCCATCTGGTAGAGTTTGAATTCATACGTGCATGCTATGGTAATCAGCAAACGAACAGCATCCAATCTTGCTATTGGGGCAAACGTCTCACTGAAATCCACACCTTCTACTTGTGTATATCCTTGAGCAACAAGTCTAGCTTTGTTTCTTGTAATATTGCCATTTGCATCAGACTTGTTCTTGAATATCCACTTTGTCCCAATGACATTGACATCCTCAGGTCTCTCTACCAAGGTCCAAACTTCTTTCCTTTTGAATTGTTGCAGCTCTTCTTGCATGGCTGAGATCCAGTGTTCATCAGAAAGGGCATCTTCAACTCTGCTAGGCTCGATTGTTGATGTGAAGCAGTGTAGACCGGCCAGCTCTTTGTAGTTGATCCTCTTCTTGGTCCTAGTCTTTCTTCCTTCATTGATGTCTCCAATCAGATCCTCTTCATCATGATTCCTGTGAATCCTTCTGATGGGAGTAGAAGGGCTAGAAGGGCAGTTCACATTATCTGATTGAACCATGGTCTGTTCTGCACCACCAGAACAGGGTAGGTCCAGATTGACCTCATCTTCAATCTCTAGGTCCTTTCCAATGTCAGCATCAAGAGTGTTTAGAAACTTGCTTGGTTTATCCTCAATGACCACGTTGACAGATTCAATCACTTTCCTCGTCTTGGGCAGATAAACCCTGTAGGCTTTGCTGGTTGGAGAGTAGCCAACGAACACTCCTTCATCACTCTTTTCTTGGAACTTGCCAAGGTTTTCCCTGTCATTAAGCACAAAGCATTTTCTACCAAAAATATGGAAATAAGAGATCGAGGTCTTTTTACCATTCCAAAGCTCAAATGGTGTCTTTAAGGTTTTTGGTCTTATGTGGACACGATTGATCACATAGCAGGCAGTATGCACAGCTTCAGCCTAAAGATTTTGTGGAACACCTTTTGAGTTCAGCATAACTCTTGCCATTTCCTGGATGGTTCTGTTCTTTCTCTCCACCACACCATTCTGTTGGGGAGTCCGAAGAGCAGAGAACTCATGCTTTATTCCAAATTCATTAAAGAATTCTTCAAAGGCATGACTCTCAAACTTTCCACCATGATCACTTCGAATCCTCTTGATTTTACATTCCTTTTCAGTGATCAGTTGGTTGCAAAGCTTGATGAATACTTTGAGGGCTTCACTCTTTTCCCTGAGAAAATAAACCCAAGTATATCTAGTATAGTCATCAACACAGACAAAAACATATTGCTTACCACCCAAGCTTTTGACATCAGTTGGTCCAAATAGATCCATGTGCAGGAGTTCAAGGCACTGAGTTGAACCAGATTGATCAATTGATTTGTGAGAGGCTCTGTGTTGTTTGTTCTTTAGACAATCATCGCACATCTCGACATCAGCCTTCTTGAGATTAGGTAGGCCTTTGATAGCACATGTTCTGCTTAGTTTGATCAAGTCCTTGAAATTCAGGTGACCTAGCCTTTCATGCCATAAATGAGTCAGATATGAACCTGCACCTGCATTCTCAGCAGAAAAACAAGATTGTGCAAACACATAACAATTATTGCGGGACCTAAGTCCTCTCATAACACATTCTTGTTTGGAATTAAGAACTTCACAATACTTCCTGTCAAAGGATACTTTGAGATCATCATCGCATAGTTGGCTTATACTGATAAGGTTGGCACAGAGACCTTCCACATGATGTACAACTTTCAATTGTGGAAGTTCAGAACATGAAATCAAACCTTGGCCAACTACTTTGCCTCTCTTCCCATCTCCAAAGATGATGTATCCTCCATCAATCTCCTCGTAGTTGGACAGAAGATCTTTGTTCCCAGTCATATGACCCGAACATCCACTGTCAAAATACCAGGCCATCTTTTTTCCATCCTTGGAGGAGGTTTGGAATGCCATGTGACACACTGTAGGATATTTCACACGCCATTCTCTCCTTAACATGCTTCGCTTGACTTCTTCATTTGGCCACATGACTGGTCTTCCTGACAAGGCATCTCTGGCAAGGATGTGGCATGAGCTGGTCTGGTGCCCAAAGGTTCTGCAGTACTCGCATTCCAAGGGTACAGGAGGTGGACCACGTCGCCTGGTAATCTTCTTGGATCCTTTGGCTCGATCAACCTTCCCTTTAGTGACCCTCTCTGGAGACTCATATGAGGAAGTTCCTTCCTTCACAAAGATTCTTTCTTTTGAGCTGGAACATTCCTTTGTATAACCAATTCCACGCCTATCTCCATGAGCCCTGGTAGCTGAGATGATTTCATTGAGAACATCTTTCCCTTTTTTCATCTTGAATGCCAGCTCCTCAACACTGGAAACTTTGGTAGTGAGCTCTTGCACCTGTTCACCCAGGGTAGCCACCTGTTGTTGGAAATCTTCCTTTTGCTCAGTCAAGGTGGTGACTTTTTCTGTCAAAGCATCATTCACAATCGTGAGATTATGAACTTGCTCACTTAGAGTGATCACTTGATGTTGGAAGTCATCCATTTGACTGGTTAGAGAGGTGACTTGATCTGTTAGGGATTGATTTGCCACAGAGAGCTCATGAACCTCCTCTACAAGTTCCTCATTCTTGATAGCCAAATCTTCAGACCTTGGTCCAAGGGTGTGAACTAAGTAGTGCATCCTATCATGATCAAGTTCAAGCTCACGATATTCAGACAACTTAGCATGATATGCAGTCTTGTAGGTTTCAAGATCTTGTTGAGTATTTTGAAGTTCTTCCCATTGAACATAATGTTTGGAAATGAGCTCTTCAAGATCTTCATTCAATTCAGCATAATCTCCCCTTAGGGCCTCAAGATCAATGATGGCATTATTTAACTCCTCTTCTGTCTTCTCCAGCTTCTCATAGGTTTCCTCATAGAGATTGTTGAGAGCTTCAACACTTTGTTCCTCTTGCCTGCGGGAAGAAGAAGAAGGACCTTCATCAATAGAAAAAGGAGAAATGCAAGTAGGAGCGTTACCAACATCAAGTTCTGACTCGGAGTCAGAATCCCAATTTCCAGCAAAGGCTACCCCGCTCTCTTCATCACTGTCACTGGAGCTAGACTCCTCTTCCTCACTGATGGTAGCACAATAAGTCTTCTTGGTACTTGAGGATTTGTGCTTGAGGTTAGCACAGTCAGCTCTAACATGGCCAAAGCCATCACATTCATAGCACTGAGGACCTCTAGGATCAGAGGATTCCTCGACTAGCTTCTTGTCAGACTTAGAAGTCTTCTTCTTCTCTAGTCTTTTGGGAGAGGAGCTTTCACCCTTCTAGCTCCTAAAAGATTTGGACTTCTTATCTCTCAGAAACATGGCAATACGCTTCGACAAGAATGTCAAGTCATCATCTTCATCATCCACAGGGCTGGATTCATCTGCAACAGGTTCAACCTGCACTTTGGACTTTGATTTGAAAGCAACAGCTTTGCCCTTGAAGTTTTTGCAGTGATCCATCTCCCAAGTCTGAAGAATCCCCATAAGTTCATCAACAGAGGTCTTATCATAGTCCTTTTGGAGCTCCAAAGCTGCAATCTTTGGATTGGATCTCTCAAGCAGTGTACCTACAATTTTCCGTACTATCTCCTGGGAGGAGTAGGATTTGCCAAGCTGTTGAGCCTGGTTTGTTAGTGTACGAATTCTATTAATATAACTACTAATAGATTCATGTTCCTCCATATGTAATATGTGCATTTGAGCTTCTAAAGAGATGAGTTTGGAAATTCTAACAGGGGCCGAACCTTCATAGGAATTTACCAGAATTCCCCATGCTTCATTGGCAGTGGTGCAATTGCAGATGAGGCTGTACTAATCTTCAGAGACAGCACTGAAGATAGCATGAAGGGCCTTGGAATTCATCCTCGAGTTTGTCTTATCATCAGCGGTCCAGTCCTTCTTATCCTTAGGCTTGATCACATCATCAACCTTGACAGTTGGGGCTTCATATTTGAAGAGAACAGCATCCCAAGCTAAGTCATCAATAGACATAAGATAAGAGCGCATCTTATTTTTCCAGAAAGCAAAGTTTGTCCCATCAAGCAACGAAGCCTGGTTGAAGGTCCATTTAGGATTCATCTTGCTGTATGGATCTCTCCCTCAAGAGTGTGGCTCTGATACCAATTGTTAGGTCCACGGGAAGCAAGATACACACTTTATGCTAGGTTCACTGTAGAATATGAACTCAAACACAATTCAACAGATTAATGAACCACAACAACTAATGCACAACGGAATGAATATAAAGCATAAAGTAAATCAATGAGACAAGCAATTGTTGACCCAGTTCGGCCTTCGGCCTACGTCTAGGGGATACCAATCCAGGAGGTTATTTTACTATGTGTTTCAAGATGGCATACAACCACACACACTAGCAAAATAAAGAGAATGACTTCACCATAAACTCCAAGCAGATAGTTGTTGGAACCAGACACTCTCCAAGTTCTGGTATAGGTTACTCCACCTATTTCAACTCCCCAAAGCTCCTGCCTTGAGTTTCCCTTGAAGCAGTCCGTGAATCACTTCTCTGGAACAAGATGATTTTGATCAGTGTAAGATTATCTCCTTTGAAGCCTTTGGAAGATCTCCTTAATTAGGTTAACAACTTGCAATCAATCGGTGAGGAGTCCAAGGCTTGTCGATTTAGCAGCAACAGATAGATTCAAAGAACAGGGGGCTGCAAATTGAACGGGCTTCTCACAAAGTAGTTCCGAAAGCTTAGAGAGAATTCAAAGTGTTTCCATTGTAAGAGTGAGAAGTTAGCTTCCAATACTCAGAATTTCTCTTTTATCCAAGAGCCCGCAAATCTTGAACGGTAACCTGCAACTAGCCGTTGGAATGCACAGTGTCCGTTACTCACAAAGTTCAAACTCCATTTCACTAATCTGGAGGAGGGTTCCTGCAAAACAAACATTAGTGAATAATCTCCCCAGATTAGGAAAGGAGTCGTTGGGGCTGGAGCAAGTCTTTCAAAATATTCCACGTCGCACATGAAGACTGCCGCTCAGGAGGTTCATCCACAGAGTTCGATCATCGACTTTGAACTTCCAACAAAACCTTGACTCAACAGTGTATACTCCCTCCATTTTGTAATGTTTGCACCATTCACAATTTGAGTACTATTCACACAATGAATTTGACTTAAAGTTTTATCATAGTTAGTCCCTGTTCTCTAGGCCTTAATTTTTCTGGTCTGATATGAATTTGTCTGGTTTAGTCTGATTCTATCTGGTCTGCTCTGATCTTATTTTCTATATATTATTATAATAATTTGATATGATCTGATCTGATCTGGTCTGATCTTATTTAATATGGTCAGATCTTAATGTTTCTTATTTGTTCTGGTATGATATGATTTTTATTAAAAAAAAAAATAAGTAATACGGCCTGAAAGTAAGTTTTAGAGAACGGGGCCTTATACAAGTTAAAATATAGCTAAGTGAGATCTAGTTAGATTCGTCACGCCTTATAGTTTTTAAATATATACAACTTTTAGAATTTTTACATGTACCGAACTTGAGTTATTAATAATTTAAAATATGTATTGATTGCACGTTGGATAAATCCGTAGCAAATAAAAAAAGGAGGGAGGATATGCATTATGGTTTCTTGTTATATGCCTAGGTAATATTAGTACACAATTTGTTGTGTAAGTCGCCTAAGACCAAAATAATATTTGAAGTTATCAATTGCTCTAAATAAATGTATTTTATCATCATAAAAAATTACCAAAGTTAAGAATGAACAGTATCAAAATGTCAAGCATGATATTTGAACTGAGATGGAGTTATTAAATAAATATTCCCTCCGTTTCCAAAAGATATAACATTCTATATTTTCACGCAATCCAAGTTTAACGATTAATATTTCAAATTATATAAAAGTAAAAATTATAAAAATTTAATATTCTAAAACTATGTGATTAGTTAAATCTAACAATATCTCATTTGACTATATTTTATTTTATATAAATGTATTAAAAAGTCAAATAAAAATTCCTCATAAATAGTGTCGACTAGGAAAACGTTAACCACGTTAAGTTACCGAGGTACATTGAAACGCGTCTCCAAAATTTTGGTAGATAATTAAGGAGAATACCAAGTAGAATGGGCCCACCGTCAGCCCAATAGCCGCCAGCCCAAATCAGAAAAAGCTAAAACCTCGTCCGCCTACCATTTCCATTTCCTTCAACATCGTTTCCCCTCTGCTCGCTATCTTCCTCCGGCTTCACCAACTAGCCACCAATTTTTCTGCAAAAATGTCGTCCGAAGAACCATCACAGAACCCCGCTGCCGAAGAATCCTCTGAGAAGAAGCCCTCCAAGAAGGAACTCGCCAAGCTCGAGCGCCTACGGAAGCGCCAGGAGGCCGCCGCCGCCAACGCCAACGCTGTCGCGGCCGCCGTTTCTTCGGTCGCTTTAGAAGACCCATTGGCTAGCAATTACGGCGAAGTGCCCTTGAAAGACTTGCAATCGAAGGAAATATCCGGGAAGAAGTGGACAGAGGTTAACAATTTGACTGATAAGTTGAAGGATGAAGTGGTGTTGATCCGCGGCCGAGTTCAATCGATCCGCCCAGTGGCGAAAAAGATGGCGTTTCTGGTGGTGAGGGAGCGGGGGAGCACCGTGCAATGTCTTGTGCACGTGACGGAGGGCGTGGTGAGCACGCAGATGGTGAAGTTTGCTGCTGCTTTGAGCCGCGAGAGTATAATCGATGTCGAAGGGGTTATCTCGGTGCCCCGTGAACCCATTAAGGGCGCCAGTCAGCAGGTTTGTGTGTGTGTGTGTGTGTGTTTTTTTTTTTTTTTTTTTTTTTTTTTGAATTTTAGTAAAATTATTCAAAGAGGGAGTTTTTCTAATTCTTTTGGTTATGATAATTGGACAGTTTTGATAATAATGATATATTTGAATGTTGTTAAGGATAGCTGAATGGAATTGGCTATGTGTTTGGCGCGCTCTGCCGTTGTTGGCATATTCTTGATTGTAGTGGATGTTCAGTATTCCATATCTGTAATCTGTGGTTTTGTTGTTAGTTGATTGTGAGTCGGATTTACTGTTATTTTGGTTCATTTTTCCAAATATTGTTGGGCCTTTCCCCCAATTTGTATGATTCCGGCCATGTATCATTGTTCGTGTTCATAGTACCTTGGTCAGAGATATTGCGTAGGCTTAAATCATAGTGCTAACCTGGTTGATCCGCGAAATAAGGATAATTACACTGATTTGAGATAATCTCCTTACGACTTAGATGATTGAAGCCTGATTGAATAGCAATTACGATTGTCCTCTAGTGATAATAGGCCTCTCGTCCGATGAGAGCTCCTCCAACTGCTATTCGCATAGCTGGTCTGGCTCCGATGTCTGCTCGTCCGAGTTGTGTGCATAATCCATATTATTAATGGGCACATTCATCTGTTTGTTTTGTGAACCCGGTCCGGTTTTGATCCCTTCCGGCCTCCTTTCCGCAGGTAAAAAGGGTCCGGTTCGGCCAGCAAACCAACACTACGTTTTGTGTGAAATTGAACATGGGGAACAATTTCGTATATTGTATTAGCCTACATATGTATCTGGTTTCAGGGATTTATACTTTCAATTTTTAACTTTGGCACAAATGTTTGTGGTTGGCATGGGTTAACTTAGCATTTTGCTTAGGCGTTAATCCGTATATAGAATACATGCGACAGATGCATCATTGATTTGTAATCAATCTAAAGCCTAATTTGACTCACTTCTAGTGTATGCTTTGTGCTTCAATTGTTTGTAGTTGTTTTGGGAGCACTTGATTATTAGTTCACAATCAATTGTGTAACAAGAGTTGGTTTTTTTAAGGCATATTCTTATGTTACTAAAAATAATCTATGTTTTGACTTATTCTTTGTTACAGGTGGAAATTCAAGTGAGGAAACTTTATTGCGTTAACAAGGCTATTCCCACATTGCCTATTAATATTGAGGATGCGGCTAGAAGTGATGCTGATATAGAAGAAGCATTGAAGGTATATTAGTGGGTTTTAGACCACACATACATTCTTTCTAGAGAGCTTTTTCTTACATGTATTTTCTGAATGCAGAAAGGCCAGCAACTTGTTCGTGTGAACCAGGACACTCGTTTGAATTTCAGAGTTCTTGACATTCGAACTCCTGCTAATCAAGGAATTTTTCGAATTCAATGTGAAGTTGAGAATGTGAGTATGCAATTTTGCTTGCTGTCAACATCTTTCTTTGTCATAAGATTTCTTGAAAATAAATCTCTTTGTTTCTTCATTTTTTAGACCATCCTTGAATCATTTTTCTGTTCAAATGGTGATATATCAATATCTGTTTGGTTGGTTACTTGCTCCATTGAAGTTGAAGTATTTTTGTTGGATATGTAATTCATGTGAATCTTTGTGCTTCAGTGATACGTATGGAAGAATATATATTTGTAATTATAAGTAATGCCAATTGGTGGGACAAGATTTACATTTATATCTCCCCATTGAGTGAAATTAACTACTCCAATAATTGCCACATCATGCTTGTGAATCTTTAATTTTGTTGCCTGTTCATGCAGATATTTAGGCAATTTTTGCTGTCTGAAGGTTTTGTTGGAATCCATACACCAAAGTTGATAGCAGGTTCTAGTGAAGGGGGGTCAGCTGTTTTTAGATTCGATTACAAAGGAACTCCTGCATGTTTGGCACAGTCACCTCAGCTTCACAAGCAAATGTCCATTTGTGGTGATTTCAGTCGTGTGTTTGAGATTGGTCCAGTCTTCAGGGCTGAGGACTCTTTTACACATAGACATTTATGTGAATTCACTGGGCTTGATGTTGAAATGGAGATTAAAGAGCACTACTCAGAGGCATGTAATTTATAGCAGCACCAGTTACTTTAGGTTCTTGAATCTGTTATTCTGATGTTAACCAGATGTTATTCATGCAGGTGATGGACATTGTAGATCGATTATTTGTGACAATGTTTGACGGTTTGAATGAAAGATGCACAAGGGAGCTTCAAGCCATCCGCACACAATACCCTTTTGAGAATCTGAAGGTTTTCTATTTAACCTATACTATTTTTAGCTTTATTTATATATAGCTTAACTTGTTAAAATACCAAGCTGCCTACCTACACTGTTGGGAGATCAAGCTACACATAGTTATACTGGTTTAAGATCACCACCATCTAGTGTTCTCATTGGGCACTAAATGCCTTAAATACGATTATTATGAATGATGTATTGTATTGAGGTAAAAGATCCAGAAGTGATCTCAAATGATGATTTGCAATAGTTCATTACATCATGTGACAGAAATTAATATATTATGCAAATTTGTTTCTAAGATAGAACTATTGAAATGTTGATGTGAGTGCTCATTGGAGTTTTTATGACATGCAGTACCTGCGAAAGACCTTACGCCTTACCTTTGAAGAGGGGGTTCAAATGCTGAAGGTAAGAAAATAAAATTTTGTATTGAATTTTGTGGCTGTGAAAATATTTTCCCAAATCAGTGAGTAAAATAAGTTCGGTGGAACTTTTATTTTTCCCAATTTGGTGTTACAGAACCAAAAAGGGTGTTATGTGTTATGCTACAGTAAAGCACAGCAGCACCAATTTTCGTTGAGTTAGAAATTTGGTTTGGATATACGAGAACTGTATGCATTACTAATTGATGTCTATCCCTGTTCCAAACTTCCATGGTGTCTCTGACAATATATCATGTTTATGGTGTGGTGGCTAATTGAAGAAATATGTTTATATGAAAGAAATCAGCAGTCTTCTTTGTAAATGACTAAATGTTTAATTTGTTTTCTAATTTTAGCTGTTCTCAACTCCTATTACAGGAAGCTGGTGTTGAAATTGACCCTCTTGGAGATTTGAATACAGAATCTGAAAGAAAGCTGGGTCAGCTTGTGCTGGAAAAGTATGCCTATTTTGTTTGTGTCTTTTCATTCTTTTCCTTCAGATGAATAATTTAAGTTACCATCTAGTCAATGCATGCCACTGTAAACTCCTGCATCATCCTGCATGGCAAGAATTTGTCAAATTAACCAACATAAGTACAGGGAAAAAAGCATCAATTTAGGTGTATATAAAGCATATGAAAAGCACCAGGATAATTTGCCCGAATAGTTAATTGGGTGCACTCACAGTAGGGAAAATGCCCTTTGGAACCATGGACGTATTTCACCTTCGATTCTCGTTAAAATTGAAGTAAATAATGAAAACATTTGAACAGGTCCAGGATAATTTCTTATCTGATAACTGAGTTTTAATTATTCTACATTGAACTTCAAATTGTGACATTTCGATTAGAAAATTATGCAATGTATAGAATAACTAATTCACTGTCTACATTTTTGTTGAGAAGGACTTGCATTTAGGAGAAAATGAGTGTCCATACTAGAAGAAAAGGGATTATTAGAATGGAGGAATCTAGATATGAAAAATGCTAAAGTAAAAATAAAGAGAGAATAAATTGCAAATAAGAAAGAAAAGGAGGTAATCTTATTGAAAGCTTTATTTGCCTTATGCTGCTCAAAATCTGTTTTGATTTTATGATATGTATGTGTATTCCTAAATTTTACGGTATCGACGTTTGTGATTTCTAGGTACGGTACTGAGTTCTACATACTTCATCGATATCCTCTCGCTGTTCGACCATTCTATACCATGCCATGCTATGATAATCCTCAATATAGTAACTCATTTGATGTTTTCATTCGAGGTAAGTAAGGCCCTTCACATACTATTGACTTTAGAGTTCAGAGCAACAAACTATTTACATATTGCCATTTCATGCTGCATTATGAAAATATGATAGCTTCTGTGAGAAGGAAAGAGAAATGCTTCACATCTGGAAAATCTTGAACATTTCATTTAATTACAATATTAATTGATTGTGCTCGTACAGCTTGAAGTAACAGTATTAGCTGGCATTAAGAGGGTATTCAGGTGATTTTAGTCAAAATCACTTAATAGGCCACTATTTAAATGTTCGGTAATAGTTACTGAAAAAGATATGAAAATTAAGGTTTAATAGGTTTAATAAATAGCTTATTAGAATCTCCAAAAGAAAGGTTGGGTTAACCAACTCTTTTTATAAGCTCTTATATCTTATTTTGCCGAAAAGTTCAATAGTCCTGTGAGCTATCGGATCTTATAAGCCCTACCAATCAGCTTCTCAAGTTTTGAGGCTGCATATTAAAGTGCAATGTGACAACTGCAAATTATTTTATCTTGTTTCCAAATATATTTTATTGTTTTTTTTTGGCTAGGTGAGGAAATAATATCTGGAGCTCAGCGTGTCCACGTGCCTGAGTTCTTGACTGAACGTGCACAAGGATGTGGAATTGATGTCAAGACAATATCAACATATATTGATTCCTTCAGGTGCGCACTTTCAGCAACTGGCCATCTCTTATTTTGTGTTTAGTGCAGCTATTGGAATTTCAAGGCTTAAAAAGTCATTACATCTTTTCTGATCTGTGCATTATTTTACTATACATTTGATGGTCAAAAGTCTCTATGAAGCTTCCACTATGACTTTTTTGTCACCTTGAAAGCAACCTCAGTTTTTGTGCTTTTGAGAAGTATAAATGCAGTTTAAGGCGTATTTCGTGGAAGACATTAAAAAGATAACTATCCTAATTTATGATCAGAGATATTGTTCAACATAGGTTTTGTCAGGATGCGAGGAATATCTATATATTTGCAGTCTCTGCACTCTGCTACAGGGGTGGTCTGCCATTTGTTTTAGATTGGTTTGGACAGTCTTAGTCGGGCTTGGAACTTTGGGTTGGGGTTGTATAGCACAAAGACTTGTAGTAAGTAGTGACTATGTCACCAGGTACCCGGAATTCAGTTAAATTTCCAGACACTGGTGATTTCACTCTCTTTAACATGACCAAATTTAGAAACATGGCTTTAGGAAGCAAATAACTGGTGTGCTTCAGTAGTTCGCTTGTGTTCGACATCCAGACATCAATAAATCCTGCAATCACCTTTTCCTATTTTTTTTTTTTTTATCTTAATTTATTCCCACATTTCCCTGTCTGATTCATGTATGCTTGGCAACAGGTATGGCGCACCACCTCATGGTGGATTTGGAGTGGGCTTGGAGCGTGTGGTGATGCTTTTCTGCGCTCTCAACAACATCCGCAAAACTTCACTTTTCCCTCGCGACCCACAGAGAATAGCTCCATAACTGTACTCTTGTTTTGTTGAATGCTTCATTTATTCGACCGTATCACATCTTATCCATCATATTTGTGGCTACTGAAGAAGCCTCGGAAAGTATTGCAATATATATGCTCACTTTGTTGAACAATGACGCTTTTCTTTTTATTTGCTTGTATTCCATGTCCACTTCCGACCGTTCCAGGTTTTCGCTGTCCTATGAGTTTTTATAGTGTAGTATATGTCCATATGGAAAGTTGTTTGGGACGCAGTGGACTGAGGAGCGGACACCATATTGATAAGATTTAACATATTTGATCACACAATATGCTTGTTTGGACAGTAGCGCGTATTCATGAGCTGATCGCTTAACACGTTCAAATTCAGTATGCCACTTTTTGATTCATGAACCAATTGTTATTTGGTAATCTTTCAAACATTTTCTATCAAATCAGTAATATTACTCATCAATCTGCTAGACAAATTTATGATCCATTGACTCCCAAAGTCATATGTGAGAATGGCAATGGCGAACTAGCACTGAAGAAAATATTACTCCTACTAGTATTTGCCATGGTTTCACATGAAGTACATAATAATAATAATGATATAATAATATTCCCAATTTTTCATACGCAAGTAACTTTTTTTTTTTTTTATACTATAAAATGGATTTATTAATTTCATGTATAATTCATATCACGAATAAATCATGATGATTCAAAAAAAATCCAAAGGCCACCGCTTCGTCCCACACATATGACATATGGTGACATCACATAGGAACCATTTCGGGGCGAGGGGATGATAATGAACGGTCAGATTTGAGGATTCCCGAATCCGATAATCCGAATTCCCCCAAGAAGAAAGTATACGAGGTTTATTTACTGACCACCCGCAATTTCCAGCAATCAATCGCCATGGCAGCAGCCATCGCACATTGAGATCAGGGGCTTATTTGTTGCTGTGATTTGCCAAGAAAAGGGTTCAACAGAAGCCTAATCAACTCATTATAATCAAATGGGGAATTTAACTCACAATCCCATCTCTAATGTCTTCGTCTACGGCAGCCTCCTCTGCGATGACGTTGTTCGCGCTCTCCTCAGCCGCGTCCCTCCTTCTTCACCTGCCGTCCTTCCTCACCAGTCAGTAGTATTCCCTGATTTTGTTTTCTTTTTGTAAAGATGTTTGCTTCATGCTTCGATTTTGTTTCGTTTCACCTGGCCTGCTTCCCGTTTTTAGGGATTTTGAAATTTCCGCCCTACAAGTCTGATTCTTGGTGTATGTACTCCAGCATATTATACTGTATTCGTGTAGTACACAAGTAGAATTTGATCCCTATGGCTGATTTTTTTTTTCGCTGCAGTTTTTGTCTTTGAATCCTTGAAGGTAATAGTAATAATATGACCTAGATTTTCATTCTGTCTTGTACTCTTATTGTGTATTAATTGGGTACATGTGCAATGGTTTAGAATTACTGTAATTCAACGTATAAAATGCTTTTGAAAAAGTGTATGTTTCTTCATAATTGAATATGTTTCTTGAGGAATCATCAAGGAGAACTTGGTGGCCATTTTCTTCTCGTCATCTTGTTATTTTTCAAGCAATCTATTCTGGTTCTGGTTCTGGTTCTTTTTGCAGCCGAAGATTTAGCATCAAGGGGCGCGTGTACCCTGCCATAATACCTGTTCAAGATAGCCAAGTTTCTGGGAGGGTTTGTATCTTTTCCTCCTCTCCGTTCTTGTTTCAAATGATGATCAATAAGAATTTTCATTACATATTACAGGCATCATCACTTAGGCAACTTCCCTCAGTTATCACCAGTGTATTCTGGTTTGGCTGATTTAGTTCAATATTTGGATTATCCTGATAATGTCCGGTTGTGCAAATTAGCCATTTTTTAGGAATGGGCCTTATGGGATCTTTCAATGGATAGTCAAGGGTTACAGAACTCAAATTCACACAATTCTTATGTTTTTAATGCAATAATGCATATTTATGCAAGTTCCAACGTTAAAATTAGCTTTTGCACTATTGCAATCAGGACAATCGACACAGAATATATGTTTTTTATAATTTGGATAGCAGTTTTCTTGATTGTTATTACTCATTTGATATTTAGGTACTCCGTGGCATCACTCCTCCCGAACTTCATATCCTGGATGAGTTTGAAGATGTCGAGTATGAGCGAAAGACTGTTGAGGTTCTTTTGATGGTAAGATATGCCTGCAGTCTCTTCATATAGTTTTCCGTATCTACATTTTTGTTGGAGTTATGTTAGGGCAACAATGTAAAGGAATCTATATCAGAAAACTCTTCACTTAAAAAATGTCTTTGCATAAGCTTCCTGTGGTTTAAACTTGATTTAGGCATAATCTTGTAAACTCCTGTTTAACAAATTGCTTATGAAACAATGTAATAAATCTTTCTTTCTTCTTTCCTCCTTTTTAATTTTCCTTTTTTCAGGACGGCTTGGAGAAGCTGCAAACTGATGTATATGTCTGGTCAAACAAGAATGATCCTGACTTACATGGTGAATGGGATTTTGAGGTATACTCTGTATAATAACCCACCATAGTTTTTTACCCCTTCAAATTATTATTCCAGTAAATAGCCTGGAAGAGAAAAATAACTCCAAGTAATGCAATATGCTGGTCTTTCAGTAGAAAAATTCTAGACGACGAAATCTTTCCTAAGCATAACCAGTTTTTTCTCCTAAAACTCTTATTCGTTTACACTTCAAAGTAACTATTCTATTTTCCAAAATATTTTTGATGGTGATCTCATTTTTTATTATTATTTTTTTTTTTTCCTCCTAAGCACTATCCAATCATGTCAGCACCCTTATTTTTCACTCCAAAGAATCAATTCCTTGCAAGATTCCTAAATCCTGTGTTATGCATTCCATTTCTATGCTCTAACATAGCGATCTAAAACATGATCAAAACAGCAATGGAAGGCGCTACATATGGAGGGCTTCTTGAAGATGACAAAGGAATTCAAGCAAGAATTGGATGTCCCTGAAGCGAAGACTCGAGTGGAGACATATGAATCCTTTTACAGTGGAACTGAGAAGTGAACCTTCTCATCCTTGAGAACATCAAGTTTCATTCTTGCAAATTGGACAATTATTATCATAGTATGACAAACATATTATCTATAAGGCATGCTTGGGGATTCTAGTGATACATATTTCAGCCATTGGATGTCAGTATGGACTGTTGTGGCCAGTGGAATTGGTAAACATGATGGAATAAAATCCCTGGCCGTTTGTAAATTTGGTAGCCCTTATATGTATATTGCTGTTACTCTATCATTAGTCAAATTTTGGAATTAAAGTGTATGTGTGATTGTTATGTGGTACTAGAAGTTTGTGATGAATAAGCAGAAGCTGTGGTGCCTGGTGCCTGCAGGGTGGCTCCACAGCCAAGATACTACTACTCTGTAGTAAAAGCAGTGGTCCTGAAAACAATAAATTTATTTACTACCACCAAACTGTATTTCTATTACAGAAAGAGACACGCCATTGGAAATTCCAAAGAAGAAAAATCAAAAGTTAGGGTGAGTATGTATTGTAGGTAGTAATTGGTTCGAGTTAGGCAATGAATGAATCTTATCTTATAATAATAATAATAATAATAATAATAATAATAATAATTGTGGTTGGAACACCGCATTCAACTTTTGCTACTACGGTCGGCTGAGGTTGTCCAAATCAATCCCCATCTCCATTAATTAATTAATGTGGAGTAGTACTAATTCTTCACACTCCATATACTATCAGTTTACACTAGCTAGCTGCCAAATCTCCCAATCAGATTCCTACAATTAATAGTATTTTTTTCAAACAAATCATAAACTACTGCTACAATTAAAAAAGAAGTGGAAATAATAAGTGGGGAGTTCATGGGAGGCATGGAACATGACCCCACACCGCATGCCACACATGGATGGATGCATTCTCACTACCTTCTTCAGAATCAGGAGGCCGATTATAGTTAAGACAAAATAAAGTTGGGTTCATCAATTAATTGGCGTCTGCCCAAGTGGTTAGTTTGTGGTTAGTTGTGGCCGCATAGTTGTTAAGATCTCGATCCTGATATTAGAATCTTACGATTTTACGATCATACATTTCTAAAACGATCCATGTCCTTGTAGGATTTTAAAATTAGTAAAATCTGTAAAAGATCCCGATCCTGATCGTAGAATATTACGATCTTGTAGCCATACTCTCTTAAACACTTCTACAATCTTACGATCATACCCATTAAATGCATAATTTTTTTTGTTGGATTTCATAATTTGAGATCTAAGGAACTTCTTTTCTTTAATATATTAGACTTAAGAACTTGTATTCCTTATGTATGATGTGTAAAAAACATAATATGCATGTATGTGAAAATATTTTATGTTTAATTATGATGTTTTTGTACTATATTGTAGTATTTCTGTCCCAACTAAGATGTCTTATTTGATTTTTGCATAAAATCCAATGCACTTTTTTAATCAGTAATATCTCAAAATATATACAAGTAAAAATTATGTAAAATATATGTTCTGAAACTATACGATTAGACGAATCTAACAAGACCAAACTCGATTATTTTTCCAAATATATATTTACAATAATATTAAGTCAAAGTTGAACAATGAACCGTGACAAAAAGTCAAACGAGACGTCTTACCTGGGACGGAGGGAGTATTAATTAACTTGTAAGATTCATAAACACGCGTATTAATTCTTTTACTTGTTAATATGCATAATGGAGTTTATCCATTATTACAATTTCCTAAGATCTTAGAATCCCGATTCGATCCTACAATTTCGATCTTGCTAAGAGAAAAACGGTCCCATTTAGGATCTCAATCTTAACAACCTTGGTTGTGGGTACAATTCATTAGTTCAAGAGGAAGAATTTTCAACCTTATAATATATAGGCTCCATTGACACCCAATATATGTGTTCATAATAAGTAGGAGTATATAGACTAGATGATAGTTTCGACCATGAGCTGATCTTAATTGTAATCTAGGGTTGCATGTAAATATCAACTTTATTTATTCATGAAAAGCACATTGAATTGTATTTGTTGCTTATAATTGATTTCCTCTGATCAATATATGGTAGGGGCTACAAAATCTTTGGCATTCTTCATCCTCTTTTGCAAAATAAATTAAAGTTCCTTAGCAATATGTTGGGTGGAGGTAATAAAAGGGCCACATGCATGCATATTGTGATTGGAACTTTTTTTTTTAATGAAAAAATTGAATTCATGGCACTGCATATAGTATGATTTATAGAAAAAACAGAGAAACAAACAAAAACCCTAATTTTACAGTAGCTAGCAATCAAAATGAGTATGATTATGGAGTCACGTGTGGAGCCCAAAATCCCTCTATTATACTTCCTCTATTCTCATATAAGTGCTCCACTTCTGCATTTCACACAGTTCAACACACATTTTAAAATGTTTATAACTCAAATTGTATATAAGTAAAAATTATAAAAATTTGATATTCTAAAACTACGTGATTAGACGAATCTAACAAGATCTCACATGACTATGTTTTATCTTATAGAACTATGTGAAAAAATTAAATTAAAGTTATTCAATGAATAGTTACTACTATGCAAAAGGAACACTTAAATGAGAACGGAGGGAGTAGTAGTTTTGTTCATTTGTTTGGCCTCATACTCATAGGCACAGCACATCCAATTTATACCAAAAAGTGTATATATATGTATGTGTGAATCTTGGGGGCACCATGGAGCACCACTCCCACTAGTGTCTCTGTGCAATAATGGAATAACTCTTGGGGTTGGGCTGTCAGCTTTTCTTAATACTTCCTCCTCTTTTAAGTGTTACACATTTGTGTATTTTTTACCATGGTAAAAAGATGTAGAGGATTGTTTCGAGTGAGGCAAGAATGAATTGTTAAAGTCGGTAGTAGTAAAATATAGAAATAGAAATGCATGGGATCGGAATAATAATATGCAGAGAATAAGATTTAAAAAGGAAAAAGGAAAATCTGGGAGTGCATCGTCTTCCTTGTCAGGTGTCACTGCCAGATCCCATAAATAATTAGGATCAAAAACACATTTGTCTAAGGCCTCCTTTATATACACTTAAAATTGGTTAGGGAACACAAATTATAGATAAAATATCTCAAATACTCCTACTCAATATATTTAATGAAAGACTCAGAATTAAGGAACTTCTAAGACCATCTCCAATGGTCCCCTAAAACCCAAAATGGGGTGGCATCTTCTCTCCAACAATACCTTAAAACCAAACCTATTTTAAGTTTTTTGAGTTTTATGAATAGTAAATACTCAAATTTGAGTATTTACTATTCATAAACCTATATCACTTTTTGCAATTAAATTAATTGCAATTTCATCCCTCCAATTGTTGCAAATTGAATATTGATCTAATTTTGTATTAGGGTTAATAATTTTATATACTTTTATACAATTTTTTTATTGAATCTATTTTATATTTAATTAGATTAAAAATTTTAAGGTTTCTTTATAAAATAAATTTTAAACATAAAGATAACTAAATTTTTAAAGTTTTCATACAATCTTAGCAATCATTAAAGAAAATTACGTTAGCATACGAAAATATAATTAAAAATAATACATCTCAAATGTTGGATAAAAATTATTTGCTTTTAATTTAATATGTATGTCCCGCCATCTAATGTAATTCGTATTCTAATTATGTAATTCTTTCTTAATTAATGAGTATTGAATGTATGTGGGGTTAATGTATAATTTATAAGAAATGATGGGTATGATTGAAAATACAAATAAGTTTGTATGGGAAAGAATATATAGAGAATATTCTTTTGAGTTTGAGTTTAGTGTAAATGGTTGGAGATGAATTACTGTTTGATGTGACATTTACTGTAAAATGGGTTTGGGTTTAGTGTGGACCATTGGAGATGGTCTAAGAGGATTGGGGCACACCAATTTTTTTTTGCTCCCGTTATGTGCATACACTTTTTTTCCACAAACACACAAAAAACATTTGGATTAGGGCACACACTAAAATACTTACCCATTCTACCCTTTCAACTCATATACTAGAATTTGGAGTCCGGGTCTTTATGTTTTGTAGTCCGGGTCTCTATTTCCTAACACACATATATCGGGGGAAAGAGGTTTACGTTTAGGGCACACACAAAATTGGAAGAGAAAATTGGAAGAACACGATAAGAAGAAGAGGCCGAAGAGAAGAAAGCCAAATCTGTCAAAGAAAAATGCCGAGGACGCGCGGAGGAAGGACCCGTGGTGGCGGCGGGCGTGGTGGCGGTCACAGACACAGACTGACACGATCGTTTTTTTTTAATTAATGAACGGCCACTCTTGGTCGTTCGCTATAGTTGAGGAACGGCCACTCTTAGCCGTTTTGTTTGAGAAGTAAAAAAATAAAAAAAAGAACGGCCATTAATGGCCGTTTCTCTTTGGAGCGGATCGGCCAGCACTGGCCGGGAACATAAAGAGACGGCCGGCCAGTGCTGGCCGGGGAGATAAAGAGACGGCCGGCCAACGCTGGCCGGGGAGATAAAGAGACGGCCAGCGAGTGCTGGCCATTGTGGCCGATCCGCTCCAAAGAGGAACGGCCAGTAATGGCCGTTCTTTCTTTTTTTTTTTTTTTACTTCTCAAACTTGACGCGCAACACAACTAATCTGCAATATTGCTCATCTACGATACAAATGTAAAAAAACTTACTGGTTCTATGAGTTGATATTCGTGTTTTTCCACCACATGTTCATCTCGGTATTGCTCATCGTTCATGGGTTCATCTCGGTATTGCTTATCGTTCATGTCCATTGAGTATGAGTATATGAATATAAAAATGCGTAAGAAAAGTAGGGTTTTGGGTTTAGGGTTTTGCGTTTTGTTTTGTTTGAACGAGGAAGAAGGGAAGATAGGGAGGGAAGAAAAAAGAATTTGTAAATTGTGTGTCCCAATCCTTAAGAGAGTGCCCAATCCCCATTTTTTAACTAGGGGTATATGTGATATTTTATCAAAAAATGTGTGTGCCCCTAACCAATTTTGTGGATATATAACCGAGGCCATTTTTTTCCCCCTCTTTCTCTTCCTCGTTCAAACAAAACCCAAAACTCTACTTGTTCTCCTTTAATTCTTTTGCCTTATCATTTTTCATATTCATATTCCATGGACATGAATGATGTTGATGAATTCGAAGATGAACATCAAGTGGAAGAGCACGAATACCAATACCAACATCAGATGGAACTCATATAACTCATAAATTTTGTTACATTCTGTATCGCAATGCATATTAGTTATGCTCAATGTATAGATTTGGACAAAGAAACGAACGGCACGAATGTCCGATCTTTTCCACAGACAAACGGCCAGAGCTGGCCGGGAATGTTTTAGGGTAAATGGCCAGCTCTGGCCGTTGGGCTATATCATGTTTTTAGTATTTCAATCCGAATGGATTCAAAATTCCTAAAAAAATCCAATCAGAACCAACTCAAAAATGCAAATAATCTGAACCAACTTTCAAATTTTAGTTTAATTTAAATTACAAATATTTTTCTCACCCTATTCATAAAGTCATAAACTCATAGTCATGAGATACATTGAACTGAACCAGAGACACCATAGAGAATTCAAACCAATTAAATTTAAAATACAAATAATTGAGGGGCACAAAGGTAAAATCACCACTTTCATAAGAACAATCACGTACTACATTTGACAGTGACATTAATGCAATGATTCCCATCTTTTTTAGTCATCACAGAAAGCCACTTTGGCATCACTTCACTTCACCTAACCCTAACTTCTTTATTTATTTTAATTTTTATTTATTTCTATTTTTTTCCTCCCCCAATTATATAACCCTCAAGACCCCCTTCCATTTCTTCCCTTTCCCTCTCCTCCCTCTCTCTCTACCCCTTTCCCTCTCTATAACCTGATCACTATTCTTCACTGCCAAGAAAACTGTGAAGAAACAAAAAAGAAAATAAAAATAAAAACTAAAAAAATATGGAAAAGAAAACAAATTTGAGAAACATGCCATCAATCTTGGGGAGCAATGAAATGAAGAGAAGTGAGTCCGAGATGGCACTTGAGGAGTTTTTTGCCTCAGAAGATTGCAAGAGAATCTATCATCACAAAGATGACTTCTTACAAGGGATTTTCTCCTCTTCCAACTTGGAGAATAACTCTCACCATCTTCTTCCATTTTCTTACAAGAATTCGGTTAGTTTATCTTATTTTATTTACATATTTTTTCGAAAGAAAGTTTTCCTTGTGTAATTTGCTTCAATAGTCCTGCTAGAGAATGGGTGGGTCATTTTGATGACTTTGAGAGCACTGGCCCGGCAGCTATTTTTTTTGGTAATAATAGTTTTAACTATGTTAATTATCACATGAAATATCTTATTTTTGCAGATCAGTTCAGAATAAATGACAGAAATCTAGATCCAGATGAAAAACCAGTAGGGTTTAATTTATTTTTCATGTATATATATACATAATATGTTTATTGAGGTAAGCAAAATTGGATTTGTTATGTGTGAAGCTGTTACAACTTTAGTTTTGGTGTTATGCATTTCAATTTCATGTCCAAAGTATATGTGAAAGTGAAAGCAATTAATATTTATTCTTTCTTTTTCAGTAAAAAATAAAAACATAAAAAATAAAATGTTAAAAAGTTAGTAAAACACATAGCTTTATCAAAGTTCTATGCTTTACAGTTGCTCGTCTTATTATAGTTTGGCAACTGGAAAAATCAAAGTAACTAATAACCTTTAAAAAAAAAATAAAGAATAGGACATAATTAAAGAAAAGTTTTTCATATGAAATAATGGTACCACTTAAAGGAAAACAGTCCAAATTAAAGTGGTGTAATTGAATCTTTTTTTCTTTACTTGTGGGGTTCTTGTAATTTGGTTGGACATATCTATCTTATGGTGTCCTCATTATTTTCCATTCTCGCTTCCTACCAATGATGCAATGCTACGTGCACATTTTGTATATTAATAGACTAAAACCTAACATAAAATATTCGATAAAAATATAAAGTAAATGAGATTGAGTGATTTCAATCCTATGACTTTATGACCCCTTAAATAGTGTTTATACGTGCCAGCAAACATCCATAGAGTATCTCTCCCACTACATAATTTTGCATCACACAAAACCGAATATTTTTCCATTACACGAAACATCTTTCACATTACATACGTGAAGTCTGCTCGTACAGGTATATGCACTCAATCCTCTGGGATTGGGAAAGAAGTAGAAACTAAAACTATTGTTCTCTTGTTAATTATTTTGTCACAAGTATGTTGACCAAACCTTACAAGAAAATAGAGTTAATTATAGCAACATGAACAGCCATGATTATAACCATATAATAAAAACAACCGGAAAAGTGACAATGCAAACTTTGTCATGGGTACACGGTAAAGAAATAATAATAAAATAAAAAAATAAAATAAAATAAAAAGATGGATGGAATTTTTTTGTGGCAATTTAATACTAGAGATGTCTTTCTTGTAGAGAGTGTCTTTCTCAATTACCTTATGACATATGAACAAATCTTCATACATAAGATGATGCATAGTGTACTTTGATCTGTCCTGATAGGAACTTCAAAAGGGATTGCCAATTACGTCTCCCGCAGATAAACTGTTTTCGACGGCGCAGAACCTTTACACCAAACATTGTAACTCTTTGGCGCCAATTGACTCCCAATCATCGATATGTGGTAAGGGAAAATTCAAAATTTTCGACAATTGCCTCCCATGATGTCTGCCTATAATTACATCGTTGTCTCACGTAGTACAGTTGGATCATATTTCTTGTTTATTCAATTCATTCTTTTAACTATTTTATATATATATCTCCAGTAAATAGTCCAATATCCGTCAACAACTCCAAGGGTTCATCTCATGAACAATCAGACGACGATGAGCTTGATCTTGAAGCTGGACCGTGCGAGGAAAGCACAGATCCTTCTGATGTTAAGCGCATAAAACGGTACATATTCTTGTCCTTAAAATGGTACACCAATGTCAAAATCTTGAGTAGACAATATTTGACACAGGAAATGTTTTCTCAGGATGGTTTCCAATAGGGAATCTGCGCGTCGCTCCAGAAGAAGGAAGCAAGCGCATTTAGCTGATCTAGAACAACAGGTAAAATTAAAAGGCCGCGCTATTTTCACTTGGCGCGTTAATTGTTTGGATAATCTTTTACTTAGAGGATGTTTGGATGATCGTTTTGAAAATAGTTGTGGCGTTGTCAAAACACATGATCAGATAATTGCTGTGATAAAACGTGTTGTTTGGATGTTAGTAATATTCTTAGGATATCGATCTGTCCATTTTGGTTTTGACATGGTAGCGCAAGTCATACAGGTCGAACTGCTACGGGTGGAGAACGAAACGTTGTTCAAACAGCTTGCAGATGCCACTCAGCAATTCAAAGATTCTACTACAAATAACCGAGTACTTAGATCCGATGTAGAAGCTCTACGAGCCAAGGTACCATCCATATTTCTTGAAAAAAATTCAAGTACTTATATATAAGTATGCCTTAAAAATATAGTAGTATCAGACAGACGTTCAAATATGACCTGTGTTGTTTACAGGTGAAGCTGGCCGAGGACATGGTTGCCCGTGGTTCATTGACCTCAAGTTTGAGCCATCTTCTTACAAATTATTTGAACACATCCAACGACTATCTAAACAGCAACCACATCGATCACAGCGTCTCCCCAGTAGTGCCTCCTCATACTGACAACAATTCAGCATTTCCCATTGCACCAGACCAAAACACTGGGCTTGAAAATGGCAATAATACCTTCGACAGCAACAATCCGTTGAATGGAGTCATGCCGGAGATGTGGAATTGGGAACCTCATGGCATCACCCCCGGATCAAAGTAGGCCTTTAGTTTTCTTGTGTTGGTCTTTTGTGTGTTGGTTTGTGTTTTTTTAACTTTGAACTCATATGTTCATTGGATATATGTACATTTAGGTACATTGAATGCCTTTGAACCTATGCCAGACTCAACTCTCGCCGCATTTTATGGCTCTAAATCTTCTGTCGCCAAATTTCGCGGCTAGTATGCTGCCACGATAACTAAATACAATGGGTGTGTTCTAGTTCAAAACTCATACATCGTTCATGAGATCCTCACCCCCCAGCCCCAGTTACGTCGTCCCTCCTGTAAAATTGAGATATTTATGTATTCAAAGCTACCGTGCGCTGGTTTATGATCCAACCACCACCTCAATTACAACATTGGGATTCAAATCATCAAACTATGTAAATTTGGACCTTTTGCAATAAGTGCCCTACGAAGATTAATTAATGGGCTATTTTGTGAGTTACACTGACAAGGGAAAAGATAAGAAAGGAAAAGACTGAAATGACTAATGGAAATAGTGTATTTCTTTCTGTTTCTCTTCATTTCCAGTCTTTTCCTAAATCTTTGGAGAGAAAATGGAAGTATAATTGAATATGAAACAGTAATACCTGTTTATTGAGAGATCACTGAATGGAATTTCTTGGACTCAATGTCAATTCCTCAACCATCATTGTGATCTGGAAATGTTACACATTTGTACACTTTGCATTTGTCACATATGACAAACCCAACCTGTACAACCCTAACACAGTTTCTGATTAGTTCGTGTCCTAACAAAGAAATCCTTGTCATGAATTTTAGAAGAAATGATGAAAATTAGTGCAGCAGATGCTTACAGCTCTACAAGAAGGGCATCTTCTATATAACCTCTTGTTATCTCCCTTCACATTGATCTTCTGCCCTTTACAATACTCACAGAGGAGCCACCCTTTCCCACTGCAAGATTCACACATAATCCCAACATCTACCTTCAAATTTGGCAAAATTATTTTGTCAGAAAGACCACAATGATAATGTAAAAGCTGAGGCGAAAACAGGATAACATTAATGATCTGAAATGAGAGTCACAGTGTACCTGTTGTTGAACTGGAATACAATGAAGAGGTCTGGTAAGAAGCCTGGGTGAATTGAGTGGAAATAATTTGGGGAAATTGAGATTCAAAGTAGCCATGTTAATGGCAAGCTTCCCTGTTAGTTTCTTGTTTTTGTTCTTGATTTGAACCTCAACTAAAAAGGTTATAAGACATCCTTTTATCCATATCCACCACCACATGATTTTTTGTCATACATTTGCCATGAATATGCTCAACTTATTACAGAATTGCCCTACTACACTTCTTTTTAATTAGCTGCAGGCTGCACTTTTCTTCAGGAACTCAACAAAGCATATATATAAGCCCATAAGTGAAAAATAGGAATTCATTTCAAGCTCTGGTAATAAGATAACAAACAGCAAACTCAAAAAGATGAGTATTTTGTATTCAACTCAGTAGGTAAGATAAAAGAAATCTTCCTAAATACTAGTAGTAATTATTTTCGTCCTTCATTCCGTCAAACAAAGTAAACATGATTAAAACGATATATTCAACACAATTCAAGAAAACGCGATTCACACAACATGAGGTCTCCTCCTATTCTAAAAATTTTCTCGTACCCATGACACCAACGATACACGAATTTCCTGTTCCATGCAGACGTGAAAAGTGATCAGTACACGGTGTTCATGTATCTGTAAAGACATTGGGGACAAAAATTTATGGATGGAAAAATTTTACCCCGCGGATGTAAACCAAGTGGTTGCAATGTTTATACTCGAGAGAGTGTCGAGTAATCATCAGTTATGGCCCTTGAAGAATACAGATCTCCTTCAGTTGCATAAGATGAATACTCATCATCCCCATTCTCCCTTTCCTTCAACTCCTCGATCCTCCCAACTGTCTCCTCCAAATCCCACCTCTTCTCTGCGCTCCTATCACAGCAACACATCCCGATTTTCAGCATCCTCAGCATTGCCCCTTCACAGCTCCTCCCTGAATTCATTTGCTTATCGAACACCTCACCCGACCACTCCTCCTGCACTATGGAGCTGACCCATGTGGCCAAGTCAGCACCACGGCCCTTGTTGGGTTTTTTCAAGTAGTTAGGTGGGAAACGCCCCGTGAGGAGCTCGAGTATGAGGATCCCCAGGCTCCAGACGTCTGTTTTTCTAGTGAGTTGTTTGGAGTCGGGTGACTTGTAGGCTGCCATTAGTTTCCGGGCTTGATCCTTGTTGATCATTGGTTCCAGGGCGTACTCGGATAGAAGAGGCTCGTTCTTGGAGTTGAGAAGAACGTTTGATGACTTCAAGTGGCCATGGGGTAGAGTTAACTCGGGGAGCTCCTTGTGTAGGTAGGATAATCCTCTTGCAACACCTTTGATGATGCTTAATCTTGTAGGCCAATCTAATCGTGTCCGGTTGGAACCTCTTTTGTCTGAAAATTCAAATGTTGAATACCCCATCAACCAAAATTGCACGATGATTTCATAACTTTACTGATTTAATCAAAAGCATTAACTTACCGTGGAGATGGCTCGCTAAGGTGCCATTTTTGACATAATCTGTGATCAGAAGCTTCTCTTCTTTCCCATAATAGAAAGCCACAAGTGGTAGGAGATTACAATGAGACAGCTTCCCGAGCCTCCTCATATGGTCAAAGAACTCTGTTCTTCCCACATCGCTCATTTGCTTAAACCTTCTTACAACATACCTTTCCCCATTGCTAAGAGCAGCCCTGTAAGAAGACCCAAATCCATCACTCTCCAAAGATTGCGCCGACGCCCTCAGCAGCTCTTCCAGCTCAAACCTTCCCCTGTCTTTCCTCACAAAGTAAAGCTTCTCATTCTCATGTTTCCTGTAAGGTTTAACCTTGGCCTCCTTATCCTTGTTTGCCTCTTGATATGTTGGCTTTTTGGGCTTCAGAGTCTTTGCACGTCTACGGTGTATGAGGAAAAGTACGAGGAAGACAATGATTGCGACTCCCACCACACCAGCTACAATGTACTCGATCCTGTGAGCCAACCACTTTGATTTGCACGGGCGCATAGGCTTACCACATAGGTTACCATTCCCTGATCAAACAGAAATGTCGGAAATGTTTCTCATCCATGTAATAAAATCAAAATCTGAAACCTTACTGACCAGAGAATGAGCTTGCAGACTGATGTCGAAGCATGGAAGGAATGGCACCAACAAGGTTGTTGTTTGAAAAATTCACTGTCAAATTTGCCTGCCAGAAGTCCGGTATCTGCCCTTCAAAAAGATTGTTCTGCATCTCTAAATCCAACAATTTTGGCAACCACAGTAAGGACACAGGAATTTCCCCTGTGAAGGAATTATCTCCGAGCACCACTCTCCTCAAGGCGTACATCCCTTGAAAGGCATCCGAAGGGATTTCGCCACTAAATCCATTGAACGCCAAGTACAAGCTTCTTAGCTTCCCGAGCTTGTTGAGGCTTTGTGGAAATGGCCCAGTGAAGTTGTTGTACATCACACTTAGGCTCACTAGCGGAACCTCAGAGAGCGCGTCGCCATCTACCGTTCCACCAAGTCCCATTCCCTCCAGCTTCAGCCCGACCAGAGAACCATTCACACATAAACAACCTGTCCAAACAGGGGTGTCCCAAATGCACAGATTCTCAACCGGCTCTTGCCAGTTAGACAGCATGCTGGCATTAGTCAGGGACTCTTTGAACTTGAGGAGAGACTCTGAATACGCTCTGTCGTCTGATGAAACCGGCATACATACAATGGCTAACGTGAAAATGACGATGAGCCAGGCGCAAGTATTTCGAGCCATGGCTGCAAGAAACAAGATCATCCAAAGCTGTTTGTAGCTCTGGTATGATTGATAAAAGTTAAATGTTCTTGGTGGGCGTTGTTCTTTATGGCAAATTTTGTGGTCTAATGAATAATACTATTATCATAGCTTGCTCTCCTTGTAAATGGGGATGTTTTTTTGGTTTTATGTTTGGTTCAGGTTTTGCCTATGTTTGTCAGGTCTGATTGTCTTTCTTTAAGGGAGACAGTGTTGAGGATCTTGTCTTGGTAAAAATTGATGATTCCAAGAGTGTGTCTGTTAACAGCACAAGATCATCCTCTTTTATTCTTTTTAAGACAAGGTCCTTTCATCCCTTTTCACTTCAGTCCATGAAGACCTTCACAAGTCAGATTCAAGTGTTTCTTGTAACAGAATTTCATTACAATTCAATCTATATATTTGAACCCAAACAACAACTTCCAATCTTTGTAGTTACTTCAAAACATCCTAATCCTTGAGTAAAAATTTGAAGGCATTGGAGCTAAACATTCAGTGTAGGGGAAAAATTTAATGGGCTGAAAAATAAAAAGGGTGTCCACAACATTTTCAACTCAAGTTATATACAGGAAGCAAGAGAATGTAAAATCAACTGGATGGCTCGATGAGATCACAGAGCTGGTTAAGGGTTACAAAAATTTTACCAAGGCGGTCTATGAGGTTATCACCTTGGCGTCTTGTGAAATCAGTCTGTACAGCTTCAGCATTTCTTAGATCAGCCAATTTGTAGTCCATGTCATCAATTAGTTTTCCTTCCACTATAGCGTGAATCTGCAGAGCATTCTCATGTAGAATCTTAGCCATTCTTTGCTCTTCCAGTCCTATTTTCTCCTCCTTCGGCATTGGATTGATTGTATTCATTGTATCTGTGGTTTCGACATTTGCATTGATGCTGCTGGATTCTTCGAGCTTGAACTTTGTGTCCGTGAAGTATCCCCAAGGATTTTGGGCTTCAATGCTGCGCTTCTGGCGCTTCATCCTACGCTTCGTAGAACCTGAACATATGAGAACACTTTATATAAATATTGCGGTTATTTATTGCAAATGCAGAAGTATGTAATGTTCTGAAGTACAAAAGAGTTGAACTACTATAAAAATTGATTCAGAAAAACCTGGAGCCTTAATCAAATTTATGTTAGAAACAGAAGCTGGGAGACAAAAATGTGAAAATTTTTCAAGGTGAGTTGAACCTCAGATAGACATCCGTGCATTCAAAAGAGTGACCATATTCAAAAGATACAATAAAGTTCTCTCTGTTATGAACAAAAAAGAGAATTGACATGAGCATTAAAGTGAAAGAACTCAGACTATATTTGGATGAATGAAGTTGAGTCTGGAAGAGCATATGAAGAATGTACTGTATTTCAAATCATAGCAAGTTGAAATACATCCAAAATAAGTTATTAATTAGTGGAGTGCATTTCAAACTTACTCTTAAATTGATCACTAGTCCAAACAATGGAAGATTTGTAATTATTCATTTCAAATCACCTCTTAAATCCTTCCATGAAAACACAGTATAAGAGAGAGGACTCCTATGAAGTACAAAGGAATGGCAGAATTCACAGTAACAAATAGCACTACAGCTAAATAAGTCAAAGACGTCCATGAGGCAAATGATTCCACACTCGGATGTATTCACCAAACTTGAAAACTTAAATAGTGGATTCTTGACTCATCTCTAATTTACAAGCATGAAGCGACAACCCAAACCCATTAATCTAGGACACTCTAGAGGCATGCCTGAGAACAAAGTACAACTTCAGGAGAATCCCAATAATCCTAACTATCATTAAAAGTGGAAACTACTTTCCCATGTTCCCAAATCATCTTGAACTAAGAAGGCGGGAAACTAACATATTCATTTGAATATTCGAAAGCACATCAACATAGAACCCCGAAGGGGGTTCAACAGCAACCGACCATCCAAGCACCTAATTTCAGAATGGTAGATGACAAGTGAACCACCAAAGCTAAGCTTTACTACCATTTGTTTAGATAAACTTTAATCTAGCTATAATTGAAAGGAATATAGGATCAAACTTTAATTCAAGTTCAATCAACTCAAATCTTGCTATTTGGCAAAAATGGGAGCTTAGACAAACCCACAAACTTTTAGTCAAACTCAGGTGTACAATGCAATAATATCATGTTTTCCTACAAAGCACAAACCCACACCTCACTGTTAATAGCAGAAGAGATTAATCTACATGATGAAAAATCATCAATATCTTCGAAAATTCTTCGATCAATATATCAATCCAAACATCATAATGCACAAACTAACATGCCCAAAGATGATCATAAATCAAAATTCGACTCGGTAGAAACAGAAAAACAAACAATTACCGGTTTCAAAGAAGGATTTGCTCACACGGGCCTGTTTGTCCGGTTCCGAATCCGGGTTAGCCATCATAACCACTTGCTCCTCCATGTCCCCTTCCGCCGCCGCCGCCGTTTCCTCGTCCTTCTCCGCATCCTCTCCACCACCACCATTCCTCTTCGCCGTGGCTCTAACACACCTATCAATGGCGTTGAACAATTCGATCGGAAGCGGAAAATCTGGAGAAGCATCGTGTTTAACTCGCCTGTAGCTGCTCAACAGTGCCTCCCAGTGACGCTTGCACTGATTCAAGCTCCGATTGACGTCGAACGAGTAGCAATTCTCTACGATCTGCTGCCATTTCTGGAAGGACGGAAGCGTGGCGCCCCACTCGGCTTCTACGGCGCCGATCTCGTTGACGAGAACTAGGGATTCCGGTACCGTCCAGTCCGGAGCCGCCCTCGATCGCGTGCGGTGCGATCCCTCCGGTTCGTCCATTTCTAACTACAATTGGAATTTCGGGCAATTTTTTAAACTGGCAATTATAGTAACCTTTTTGAAGTAAAATTTTGTAATAATATGGAGTACTTCATTAGAGCGCTTTTTATTCTTCGTTAGACGCAGCGTTTTTATTCTTCGTTAGAGCGCTTTTCAGAATCAATTGCAAAGAACCAAACCGCAGGGATGAATCGGAAATTCGGTGGCGGGAGGCAACCGACCGGAACGCCATCGTTGGCATGGTCGACTGTCGTCGTCGTGGCGTCGTTGCTCGCCGGAGCTTCAATCGTGCACAATATCTACAAGCCTAATCTGGTAACACTTTAAATTTCCCTCACCATACTTTGTGCACCAAATGTGTTCGACGAAATGCCTCACTGAAGTATCCATTTTGCATTTGGCAATTCGGTGATGTGGTTAGCGCAGAGAATCCCAGCTTCTGAGGGAGATGAACAGAAACCAGTGGAGAAGGCATGATCTTGATTTTCTGGGTCAGAATAATTGCAATGGTGAGAGAATTTTGTATTCTGCGGATCAAATGCTGCATGTTTTATTTGATATTAGGAATATTGTTGCCTTTTGGACGCAGTGGTGGTGTTCTTGTAACTTGCAAATCGCAAGTACATTTCTTACAACTGAGCATGTATTTTTGAACTTTTTCTTAACCAGATACTGTTAAATTTTTCATTTCAACAACGGTATTCTACTGTCTGTCAACGCTTTTGATCATCTGCACAAGTAATACTAATAAAAAAGGGCTTGGTTGCAGATTTGGCAACTGTCCTTAATATTGAAAGTTTGAAACTAGCCATCTCTGTTTCCATTTTCTCAAGGCCTGTCAAATTTGGCAAATGATTCTCACGGGGAAAAAGGTCAATGTAGTCCTTTTTTTTACAAAAAAATCAAATTAGTCCTTTTTTTATTTTTTGGCTCAATTGGTCCGCTACATATACTAATTACGTCTCAATTGGTCCTCCACCCACTAATTATGCCCTAATTACATATTTTTGGCCAAATCAGTTCTTTTTTTCCCAAATATCTAAATAGGTTCGTTATTAATTTTTGCCCCCTTTCATGCAGTCCAATGCACATTTCAAACCACTAATAACTCAAATTTGATATACATAAAAATTCTAAAATTTCGATATTTATAAACTACAAGACGAGACGAATCTAACAAGATCCTACTTGGCTCATTTTAACTTGTATATCTAGGTCCGTTATTAACACGACGAGACGGACCTAGATATACAAATTAAATTGAGCCAAGTAGAATCTTGTTAGATTCGTCTCGTCGTGTAGTTTATACTTCCTCTGTCCCATTTGAAATGTCTCAAAACTTTTTGACACGCAGTCCAATGTCTTTGTTTAACAGTTAATATCTTAGAATGTAGAAAAGTAAAAATTATAAAAAAGATATATATTTTAAAACTACACGATTAGATGAATCCAACAAGACCGAACTTGACTATATTTTTTGTTGATATAATTGTGATAACATTAGGTGAAAATTGATCAATGAAGAGTGTCAAAAGTCAAAATGGGACAATACAAGTGGGACGGAGGGAGTAAATATCGAAATTTTAGAATTTTTACTTATATCGAATTTGAGTTATTAGTGGTTTGAAATGTGCATTGGACTGAATGAAAGGGGGCAAAAATTAATAATGGACCAATATAGATTTTAAAAAAAGGACCGATTTGGCCTAAAATGTGTAATTAGGGCATAATTAGTGGGTGAAGGACCGATTGAGACGTAATTAGTATATGTAGCGGACCAATTGGGCCAAAAAATAAAAAAGGACTGATTTGGTTTTTTTTGTAAAAATAAAGGACTATATGGGCTTTTTTTCCATTCTCACATGTCACAACTCTCCCTCCAAATCCAAAACAAGCCAAACAATTTAAAAGCACCTACTTATATAGTCTGGTCAATTTGCCGAACTAAAATTGAAGATTATCCACATAAATAATTATGAAACCAGATTCCCATATCCACCTGAATATGATTGCAGGTTGTTGTCAATACAATACATCACCAGGATTGTCAAATTTTACAGCATTTTTAACGTTGGATAGGATGAAATTAGAGATTGGTAATACCTATATAAACTAGGATCCAAAAAAATACAAAGAGGACTGGTGGATCTTGTTCAAAAGTTGATTTCTAATTTTACCATATACCGTGCATACCCAACGCCTAACGGTGATGAAGGAAACATCAAATGTGTGAGTACATGAATTGCGACAAGTTAAAAAGGTTAACCAAATACAGTCACAAGGTTCCTAGTAATAGTCATTAGTCAGCACTCAGAAGTAGTTAAGTACCTGCTTTTCTCAAAAAGAGGGGGGAAAAAAGCTCAATTATAACTTAAAACAACTATTTTTGCCTATCTTTAGCCAAACACAAAATCCACAGAAAAAGCGACAAATAGAAGAGAATGAACAAATGCATCACTAATAGTTCAAAAAACTGTCTCGGGACACGTTTCTTGACCACACAGTCTCAATACTTTTCCGAGCCCCCCTTCCAATTGGTATCACCAACATAACAACTATCCTCTGGGCAGAGCAATTGAAATAACCGCATTGCCAGATGTAATGATATTTCTTGTGGGTAGGTTCAGGTTTCAACCATTGGCTCAGGGCCAGATGACTCAGCAGCCTGAGATTTGCTTGACTGCCGAACGGAATTGAAAAGTATGTCCTTGATGACCTAAAAAGGAACAAAAAGTAACCATTATTACAGTCACTGAACCTGCATATATGCATGGCAACATGGGATGAGAGGATAGGATAGCAGAGGAAATACAACAGTTAAACATCACCTGAAGTTAGCCAAGTTTAAACTCACATGGGGATGAGGGGATATGATTAGGTTTAGACAAGTTGTTTAACCCCTCACAACCTCCCAAACTTACAGTTAGGGGTCCAAATCCCCACCATTCCACCTTTCAAAAAATAAAACAAAAAAGTAACTCACCTGTGACATCAACCCGTGAACTTGCTCCACAGTTATTTTGCCACTATCACGAGTAATCTTGGTAAGTTGAGATTCTTCCTGGAAAAAATCATGGAGAGAAGACTTGAGAAAGGTTTAAAACTTTAAATGGCTATTTGTCATTATAATCCAAAAAAATAAAGATTCTCAAATTCCTTGAGAGTATATACATCATTTAGTCAAGTTGTATTGGAAAATAACTTTAGGTTTTGAATTTATGAGTCCTGGAATAATCCTGATGTTTCAACACCATGCTCCATGCGTTAACAAACTTGCACACTGGTTCATCGAATATTCAAATATCGCGAATAAAATAGGAGTTTGTTCGAAATGTTCTGTCCAAGTATCATTATAGTATCTGAAAGACTGATTCTAAGATGTAGTTTCTTTCAGCAATGAAATCTTGTATCCTGGTGTTAACTGTGAAGTAAAAGTGTGTCAAACATCTCCAAAGACACTCCAAAATACAATGAATAAAAAATGAGCACTCCCAAGCAAACCAAAAATATAAGAGACCTAAAGAGGAGGCTGTTTCTCTCACAGTTGCGAAAACAATATAGTTTAAACACTAATCAATAAAATAAGCAAATTAATCAGATAACTCAGATTTAGGTTTGTGCAAGGGTATAATCAAATGGTAAGTGAGATGAAAAGAGTCATAGATACATGAATCTTCTTATTGAATAGTACACATGCTATCAGCTCTAGTGGATTATGTCAACAACCACATGCTATCAGCTCTTGTGCATTAAGTCAACAACATCAAATGACTAACATATAAAACTGCTTGATGTGTCCGCGAACACGTACTTGAAACTGAAGAGTGTTAAACACCCAAAGCATGCTAACAACAGAACAGAAAAACAACACAATATTGATACTAAGGGAAGTAAAAATTAAGTTACATGAATCTCTTTATTTTACAAACCTCTTTCTTCCTTTGAGGAGCTGTTATAAGAGAACCAAAGCGTGAATGAGACAACTGATTCTCAGCTTGTTCTATTTTCTCAGCTGTGAGGAAAGAATAAGATACATTTAGAATCATAAGTTGGCATGGTTCCACAAAATTCACTATTTCATGATCCTAAATGTTAACGGTCAATAAAATAAACTAGTTGTTATTCCAATCAAAATCTTGTGATGGAATAATTGCACCATAACAAGGAAATTACCCAAATCAGAGATTTGCCCAGCAACATAATCTCCGTTACCAAGCAGGGGAGAGGAAGAGAGGGTGTTAACCCAATACTTATTCCATAGTAGATCCAAGAGATGACAATCAAGCGATGACTTGAAATATGTAATATCCAATGCATAATACTGCAAACAAGACATGGCTTGGCTACATCAGAAAAAGGTCAGCAGAAATAGCATAGCTTCTGATGTACTCCCTCCGTATTCAAAAAATTTTAACATTCCTTGTTTTCACGCAATCCAATACACATTTTTAAAGAGTAATATCTCAAATTTTATAAAATAAAAAATTATAAAACTTTAATACTATAAAACTATGTGATTAGACGAATCTAACAAGATCTCACTTGACTATGTTTCATCTTATGTAATGTGTGAAAAAAATTGAATCAAAGTTACTCAATGAATAGTGTTTACTATGCAAACGTTAATATTATTTAAATAGGGAGGAAGTAGTATTTAAATAGCACGCAGAAAAGATGTGCATGTATATTGCCATCACCTGTTTGCAATGAACACCAAAGTCTTCAATTTTGTTCAAGGGGATAGTCTGATACTCAGAAACAGGGTCATCTGGTGGTTTGTATCCCTCAGGGTATGTCCTAAAAGCACCAATATCAACTTTTCCAGCAGAAACAGTCCTCGTAGGATCAATAACAACTGCCAGAAAAGGTTCCTGGTATTGCTGATTAAGCATTTGTGTAGTAACATCTATACCGGAAAGCCAACATCCATATCCAGGATGGGAATGATACCACCCCACTACATTTTCCAGACGACCCGCCTTCATCCAAAAAATTGAAATCCGGCCACATTCAAGGTAAGCAAGAAGAACATAATATTGCAAATCAATTGGACATCTCATGAGTCATGAGTGATAATAAATCAAGAACATTTCGACCCACATATTGCAACTACAACAAACGTGTGTATGAATCGATATCCTCCCATATAAATTCATTCAACTACTACACTGGAGGTGAGGGAAAACTTATAGTTCGACTGAACAATTACAGTTTGTATAAAGCCTACCTAAAAATGTTAGTGTGATTCACAATTGTCCAATTCATTGTTGTATATACCATTAAGTTGTTCAGAAACCACTTCCCAAACCTAATCCATTAATTAACCAAAATTAAGCAACCCTAACTCTCTAAAGAAACCAAAAATTACCAAACCAGCAACATAATCAACACAAAAAAGGGAGCTAAAAATTAAAAGAAAAGCAGAGTCGACCTGTTTATTAGTCTGGGAATAATCAACCATATACTCGTAGGCGTCGGCCTGCGCATTAACCCTAGTCTCGGTACCCTCAACGGGTAGGGCAAAGGCGTCCATGACAATGATGGCATCCCCATCGGTCTTTCCCTGCATAAGGCCCATGACCTCAATGGTGCCGCCGGAGCGGGCGTGGACGACCATCTTGAGGAGGGCGAGGGCGGAGATTTTGACGCGCTTGAAGTAGTGAGGATCGTTGGCCCAGGGCTTCTCCTGCTGGAACTTGGCCTGTGCAGCATCATCGTAGTAGAAGATGGCGTCGGAGGAGGAGGATGAGGAGGAATCGGCGGGGTCGGCGGAGGAGACGATGCGGTTCTCGAGTTCCCAGGTCTGGCGGGCGATGGTGGCGGAGGAGAAGGGATCCATTGTATTGTTGAGAGTAGAGAGAGGAACGGGGGGAGTGAAAAGAGCAGAGGCGAACTGACGCGGACCCATCCACCCCTTTGATTTTATTTTCGATTTTCGCTGGGTATGTTTAAGAAATAATTACTCCCTCCGTCCCAGCTAACGTGTTCTGTTTGACTTTTTGACACTGTTCATTGTTCTACTTTGACTTGATTTTATTGCATGTATAGATTTCGAAAAAATAGTCGAGTTTGGTCTTGTTAGAATCGTATAGTCATGTAGTTTTAGAATATATATTTTACATAATTTTTTGTTGTACACATTTTGAGATATTACCGGTTGAAAAAGTGCATTGGATTGTGTGCAAAAGTGAAACAAGACAAGTTAAGTGGGACGGAGGGAGTAAAATTTAGTAAATGTAAAAAGGTAAAAAAATAATTTTAAATTTTAATAATGATGTTTAGTAAATGTAATTTTAAATCAGAATTTAAAGTCTGGAATTTAAAAAGGTAAAAATTGGGAGAGACGTGTTTCTTATATATAGAATTGCACGATTATTTTTAATATGTATTTTAAAAACTAAACGTTGATCGCTAGGGTTTGCTCCAAACACAGCCTATGATAGTAATGACTAAAGCAGTGCCTCATACAGTCCTACACTCCTACATCATTTGTAAAATCTAAACATTCACTTATAAAGGGATGTTTGGAAGTCGACATATTTAGAAGCATATAGCAGATTCAATCAGCATATCTCTTACAATTCTCTCTCTGAATATGCTATCTGCTAGCGGATCCGCTGACTCCCAAATATCCCCAAAGTAGTACATACTTATGTTCAAATTTTGAAAGAGCATATTCGTAAAATTGTACTTTCTCCGTCCTACTTCAAACGTTATGTTTGATTTTTTGGCATTGTTCATTGTTCAACTTTGGCTCAATATTATTGCAAGTATATATTTGGAAAAAAAATATTCTAGTTCAGTCTTGTTAGATTCGTCTAATCGTGTAGTTTTAGAATATATATATTACATGATTTTTACTCATATAGTATATTTTGATATATGATCGATTTAAAAAGTGTATTAAATTGTGTGCAAACATCAAACAGGACATTTTAATGGGACGGAGAAAGTATAATCTTACAAGTAAGATCGGAAATTAACAACCATGGAAATGTAGCTTGTGAATACCTAAACAAGTATACTTCAGTTCTATTTTTATCTAGTTTTTTCCAAACCGCACCATTTTGAAAACGGTTGCTATATCAGTAGCGAATCACATTTTCTAGAACTATGTGGTTTCTATTCAGTCTGTACTCTAGGTGCCAAACATTAATTAATAATTCAAAAATGCATTTGCCCCTTGTAATGTTCCAAGAAAGATAAAAATATAAAAGATCAAGTTGACAATTTGATCATATTAAGCCAAATGATAATCGTTTTAAACCGACTATCTGTATTTTGAAAATAAAGTAATCAGATAATCACTTTTCTTTCAAATTATCCAAACACCCACGTAGCTTCCATCATCAGCGTGGGCAAATACATGTCAACCCATAATGGATATAGAAATCTGACTCAAAAGGTGTTATCAAGCGGGCTTCTCGTATGTGTTCTGCTCTCTGAACTCCGCAATGGCACTTCTTATCATGCCAGCCAGCCACATCCGAGCGCACAAAGAGACTGTGCTATCCAAGACATGTATTATAAACTTCTGTGACTGAGGGAGTGCAGCATTCATGTTTATGATAAACTGCGCCAATGGAATGTGATGTGACTACAAAAGAAAGATTTTATTTGGTTTAGGACATGGGTTGAGTTAACAGGGTCCTCCTGTAAGAACTCTTCATTAATTGGGGAAAGGTCTGAATGAATCAGAATTTCTGAGGAATTTAACAGAATAGGGCACATTTTATGCAAGGCTGCCTAAAGATTAAAACAACCGGAAGAAAAAGCATATATGCTTGGCTCAGACAATTAACTAGTGATTGCTGAAACAATGCCATGGACCCTATTTTCAATCATGTTTTCCTTAATTTATAAGAGAATCCCATAAAATTAACTTCGAATATCTCACCATGTAATGTACAATCCTTTGATGGCATTCACCATGATCGACAATGACCTTAACCTGCGAAATGAAAAGTAAGCTGAAGGATAAATATCATGGACCAATACTAGGGTATTGAAATGCAAAACAACTTTGGCTAATTTACATAGATCAGGTATTCAACATGCCATATTTTCCAAAATGATCTGCGCGTAATCTTCTCATCAACTAAATTTTGAATGGATAATATATATTTCTCTGAGGGTTCAATTAAAAAACTGCCACAGAAATAAGCTACGGATATTACAACAGGGGAACTCATTCTACCCAGAGGAATCACACAAGTTCTGATGTCCGCAGAATATTGCTGCTACTCAAGTAAGGTAAGCATAAACTTATGTGAAAATAAATAACACTGGAAAAAAATGTAATTCAGCAACTATTAACAACACAAAGTTTAAAACTAGACGTAAAGATAAAAATAATGTAAGACATCAAAAAATGCAAATTGGGTCACATTTAAATTCGAGTTCAAACAACCAATGTTATCGATGGCGGGTCATGGTGGAAAGCCAAAATATCGCCATAGGGTTTATGGCGGATGGCGTGGCGGGGTTATGGCGGACGCCAAATATATTAAATTTAAAAATAAATTTAATTATAAAAATCTAATAAAAGACTAAAAAATAGGAAAAAATTAATAAAAACACAAAATAAATTTCATAAAATACTTAAAAGTCTTAAACACCCACAAAAAAGTCTTAAACAGGGTCAAACACATCAAACACCCATATAAATCATAAAAAGTCCACTCAATACTCATCATCGTCCTCAACCCCAACATAGTCATCCTCATTATTATCTAATGGAGCATAACCCTGTTCCTCCTCTTCTTCAATTGATGCCAGATCTTCCTCATTTTCCTCCTCTAAATAATCTGCAGGATCATATGCAACGACAGTTTTTTTATTTTTTGGTTTTAGAACCACCGACATCACTTAATTGAGCTTGAGGCTTTCCTAGTGAAAACTGTAGGCTCACCAGCACCCGAAGCCGTAAAAACAGTGCTCCAATTAAGTGTGTCACCATAAAAAACTAGATCAGCAGCATCATCCTCATTGTCATCCACTTCTCCAATCAACCATTCATTACAGTATAATATCCTCAAGTGATATTGGATCCAATTCATCTTTCTTTGTCTGCCTCTCGTACAACTTTTGGTTGTATTTAACATACACCAAATCATTCAACTTCTTGTGTTCGAGTCTATTTCTTGTTTTTGAATGAAGCTGTCACATGCATATAAAATGATAAATTAATACTTATGTTTATGAAGTATTAGATTTAATATAACCTATTTACTTAAACTTTAAAGTTAAATAAATTATAACTATTTACCTGCTCGAATACACTCCAGTTTCGCTCACATCCCAAAGCACTACATGTCAAACTTAAAATTTTGACAGCAAATTGTTGCAAATGTGGAGCAGAAGACCCCGAGCATATCCCACCATTCAGCTACAAAATTAAATATTATTTATTCGTATTTAAAAATTTAACAAAAATTTAAAATTAAACTCAAATTTTAAATTTAAGTACCTGGAGAAATTTTCTTTCGTTGCCTTTCAGCAAGGTCACTCCCAAAAAGGCCTTTCTTTTTCTTGTACAAAGATAACTCACTTATGATCTCGTCTTGAATAGAATCATCACTCACTAACCGCCTCACGCATTTGAATAACCCTTCAATTACTTCATTGTCATACTGCATTTCTTTGTTCTCATAAAAGATCTCCGGATTCAAGAAATGACCAGCAACATGCAACGGTTGATGGAGTTGACAATCTCATCGTCGATCAATAATAGTGAATACCTCTTTGTACTTACTTTCATTGTTCTTAAATGAAGCCATAATTGTTTCTTTCGCTTTTTCCATTGCTTCATAAATGTATCCCATAGTTGGCCTTCTGTCACCATCAACAAGTCGAAGCACTTTCACAAGAGGTGCCATTACCTTAAGAGTGAATACAATATTTCTCCAGAATATAGGCGTAAGCATTGTTCTTGTTGCTTCTTTTTCCTTGGCTTCCTTGTACAATTTATTCCCTGCCCATTCCTCAAAATAAACATCTTTCAAATATGAACCTTCTCCTGATGAATCTTTCTAAAGAAAGGAAAGAAGTAGCAAACTAAGTCACTGCAGGCCTTATCAACTCCCTCCAGTTTGTGTACCTCCTCAATAAGCTCAAGGTACTAGTATGACTGTAAATAAATCCCACCAAACTTTTCGCTCTTTGAATTGTTCTTTTGATGCGAGGAATCTTCCCAATATCTTCAAGCATCAAGCCTATGCAATGGGCAGCACAGGGAGTCCAGTAAAGATGCTTCCTCTTCTCCATCAATAATTTTCCAGCTGCCACATAATTGCTTCCATTATCCGTGACAACCTGTACCTCCTTTTCTTCCCCTATCTCTTCAATAACAGAATCTAACATCTCAAAAAAAAATTCACCTGTTTTGACAATGTTGGAAGCATCAACGGACTTCGAAAATACTGAACCGAATGGAGAATTCACCTAGAAGTTGATAATTGTTCTCTGTCTTCTGCCTGTCCAGCCATCAGACATCGAAGAACACCCAAACGTTGCCCACTCTTTCTTGTTAACCTTCAACAATTTCTCTGTGTATTCCAACTCTTTATGCAAGAGAGAAACCTTCATGGCATGGTAGCCAGGGGCTCGCAAATGGCGACCATATACACTAACAACATCAAGCATGTCCTGAAAGGCAGGTAATTTCACAGTATTGAATGCCATCCTCGCTTGATAAAAAAATTTAGCAATATACTGATGAACTCGTTCAATTGCCTTTTTGTCGGTTGCCTCCCTAATACTCATTTATCTTCCTTTATCCTTCTCTTTTTGTTTAATTGCTGTCTGAGGATCTCGCAGAAATAAATCCATGGGGCCTTTTCCTTTGGGATTAGATTGTGTTGTAGATTTTGACGATTGTGAATTTTTTGTTGAAGATATATGCTTTGCTGCACTGTCTTCACAATCTTCAAAATCAAATCCCAATCCAAGATCAACTCTCGTTCCCGAAGGAGGACAACCTTTCTTATCTTTTTTCTTTGTACCATGTCCAAAGTTCTTTTCGAACTTCTTTTGGACATTTTGTACAGGGGGCAACCTTTCCCCATTAAATGCTATTTCCCTCTAGTAATTCCAGCCGTCATTATCTGGTCACAAAATTTACACTGCACTTTATTCGTCCAACTATCCACCGCAACACAATATTTCCATCTCAGATCACTCTTATTCAAATTATTGGCAGCGGAAGAGAGATCATCGGCGGTGGACATTTTTCACCTATTGTTTCAAAAATGACAAACATGTAATATATTGTCAAAAAATGAGAGATTTAACAATGAAACAAACAAACATACGTAAAATTATTTAAAAATAACAAATTTAACACAAAGCCATCAATCCAGATGTAGCATTCCATATTTACCCCATCATATTCAATAATGGTTTAATCAATTACATAGCAATGGGCAGACATTAATTCTGCAACTTATTTAGCACCAATGCACCATAAAAATAATTAATAAATAATAATTCACATATTTACCAACATAAACAGAAGCAAACAGAGGAGGGAATAGAAACAGGGGAAGAGAAAAAACCAAGACAGAAGCAAACTTACTGCTGCGAAAAAAAAAAACAAAACAGAAAGAGCAAAGGAACATAGCAGATAGAGCACTTACTGTAACAGGGAGAGAGAAAAAAAATAAAACAGGAAGAAGGAAAAAAAAAAAGCATCGCAGCGAACAGAAAGGAAAGAAGAAAAAAAAAAACCTCAGTGAACTTACTGCTTGTCGGCGCCGCCCCTGCTCGCCGAAGTCGCCGCTGCCTGCTGGAGGTCACTGGAGGCCGTCGGTGGTCGCCGGAGTCGTTGGACGCTGCTAAGGTTTTGAGCGGCAGTGTGGAGCTCGCTGGAGCCGACTCTGCAAGGTTAGGGTTTGAGGGTTTCTACTCTATTTGGTCTGTTTTGGTCCAAAAAAATGGCTTGGATCGATTTGGACCGTTGGCCCAAAGAAAAAAGCCAAAAAAAAATCAAAAAATCGCCATGGCCGCAATGGCCTTCGCCACCGCCATGGGCCATGGCGGCCACCATCCCCCCACGACATATTCCGTGGCAAATCCTGTTAAGGAGTGGCAGTCAGGCCAAAACTCGCCACCGCCACCCGACATGGCGCCGCCATAGCGGCCATTTGACAACATTGCAAACAACCAAGTAGTTTCAACACGGATTTTCCATCATGTTACATTCATAAAAAGATAATTATTTGTAGCGATAAAAGGTATTAATTTTCTTCGTATTAAAAATCTACACAAAGAAATTCAATTCGTCCGAACCAAAATCAAGGAGGAAGATACAATACCAAAATCTACTCTTTTAATATGGCGTCTGATATATACACACAAAAAATATTAGGGGCACTCATTAGATACTTAAAATGACCTTCATTTCCTTATTAAGTAGACTAGAGTTGAAAGCGACACTCAATCTAATAATCTATGTTAAGGGCACACAACACTTTAATTTGTCTCTTCATCTTTTTCCTCCATACTCAACCAAAAAACCAAACTCACTAGATCCAAAACTTCATTCTTCTCCTCTTCTTATTTCTTGATAGTTAGGTAATATATATTGAGCATATGAGAGTGTATTATATGATGGAAGATGAATCACAAACCATTGTTAAGATTTTTGCGTTGAATTTGAAACCATAAACCTAAATCCGTTTTAATCTGTATACTTCATTAAATTTGAAAATCCTTTCGTTGAAATCGCGACCAGCATCCGGCCACGTGTAGCCGATGGGTGTGGTTATTTTCGACCACCCATGACCGTCCCTCATGAAGTCAAATCGTCCGTGGGTGGCCGACAACTGTATAAAAACAAAATTTAAGATCCTTCAATCATCGTCCATCGCCGCTTCTTCCAAAGCCTAATCGGTCGTCGGTAGCCGATTGTACTAATATGAAGTTGGCCATGCGTGGCCGTTTATATTTTCTATATATGTGTGGTCATTTACGTGTTTCAAAGGAAAATTATATGTTGGGTACAACCACTAGTTACAGACTTATAGAGAGAATCAAGAGACGAATACATGACACAGATTTGGAAAAGAAAATAAACATATATTTACTTCTAAAAATGAAATCCAAATTGGGTACAAAAATAAAATTAAATTAATAATCTTAAGTTAACAAAAAAAGAACCAAGCTAGATTTGGAATCATACACGCACAAGCTAGATTTGGCCTGACTGCCAGGCCATATGCCGTGGCGGGGATGGCGGCGGCCATGGCAGTTTTTTAGTTTTTTTGGCTTTTTTCTTTGGGCCACCGGTCCAAACTGATCCAAGCCCAATTTTTTTACCAAAATAAATCAAATAGAGTAGAAACCCTCAAATCCTAACCTTGCAGAGTCGGCTCCAGTGAGCTCCACACTCCCGCTCAACACCCCAGCAGTATCCAGCGACCTCTGGCGACCACCAGCAAGCAGCGGCAACTCCAACGAGCAGGGGCGGCGCCGGCAAGCAATAAGTTCACTCAACTTTTTTTCCCCCTCTTTCCTTACTGTTCGCTGCGATGCTTTTTTTTTTCCCTCCATCTTCCTGTTTTATTTTTTCTCTCTCCCTGTTACAGTAAGTGCTCTGTCTGCTATTTTCTTTGCTCTTTCTGTTTTTTTTTTTTTTGCAGCAGCAGTAAGTTTGCTTCCTGTTTTGGTTTTTTCTTTTCCCTGTTTCTATTCTCTCCCCTGTTTTGCTTCTGTTTATGGTGCTAAATGTGTGCATTTTTAATTATTTTTATGGTGCATTAGTGCTAAATAAGTTTGCAGAATTCAAATCTGCCCACTGCTATGTAACTGATTAAACCATTATTGAATATGATGGGTTACATATGGAATGCTACATCCAGATTGATGGTTGTTGTGTTAAATTTGTTATCTTTAAATAATTTCTGTCTGTTTGTTTGTTTCATTATTAAATCTGTCATTTTTTTGACAATATATTTCATGTTTGTCATTTTTGAAACAATAGGTGAAAAATCTTCACCGCCGATGATCTCTCTTTCCCTGCCAATAATTTGAATATGAGTGATACGGGATGGAAATATTGTGTTGCAGTGGATAGTGGAACGAATAAAGTGCAGTGTAAATTTTGTGACAAGATAATGACGGCTGGAATCATAGAGGGAAAGAGCATTTAATGGGAAAAAGGGGAAAGGTTGCCCCCTGTACAAAATGTCCAAAAAATGTTCCAGAAGAACTTTGGACATGGTACAAAGAGAAAGGTTGTCCTCCTTCGGGAACGAGAGTTGATCTTGGATTGAGATTTGATTTTGAAGATTGTGAAGACAGTGCAGCAGAGCATATATCTTCCAAAAAATATTCTTAATCGTAAAAATCTACAACACAATCTAATCCCAAAGGAAAGGCCCCCATGGATTTATTTCTGCGAGACCCTCAGACAGCAATCAAACAAAGAGAGAAGGATAAATGAATACAAATGAGTATTAGGGAGGCAACTGACAAAGAGGCAATTGAACGAGTTCATCAGTCTATTGCTAGATTTTTTTTATCAAACAGGGATGGCATTCAATATGGTGAAATTACCTGCCTTTCAGGACATGCTTGATGCTGTTGGTGCATATGGTCGCCGTTTGCGAGCCAGCTACCATGCCATGAGAGTTTCTCTCTTGCATAAAGAGTTGGAATACACAGAAAAAATGTTAAAGGTTAACAAGGAAGAGTGGGCAACGTTTGGGTGTTCTTTGATGTCTGATGGTAGGATAGACAGAAGACAGAGAGCAATTATCAACTTCTTGGTGAATTCTCCATCCAGATCAATATTTTTGAAGTTCGTTGATGCTTCCAACATTGTCAAAACAGGTGAATTATTTTTTGAGATGTTAGATACTATTATTGAAGAGATAGAGGAAGAAAAGATTGTACATGTTGTCACAGATAATGGAAGCAATTATGTGGCAGCTGTAAAATTATTGATGGAGAAGAGGAAGCATCTTTACTGGACTCCCTGTGCTGCCCATTGCATAGACTTGATGCTTGAAGGTATTGGGAAGATTCCTTACATCAAAAGAATAATTCAAAGAGCGGTAAGTTTGGTGGGCTTTATTTATAGTCATACTAGTACCTTGAGCTTATTGAGGAGGTGCACAAACAGGAGGGAGTTGATAAGGCCTGCAGTGACTCGGTTTGCTACTTCTTTCCTTTTTTTAAAAAGGATTCATCAGGAGAAGATTCATATTCGAAAGATGTTTACTTATGAGGAATGGGCATGGAATAAATTGTACAAGAAAGCCAAGGGAAAAGAAGCAATAAGAACAATGTTTACGCCTACATTCTGAAGAAATGTTGTATTCACTCTTAAGGTCGTGGCACCTCTTGTGAAAGTGCTTCGACTTGTTGATGGTGACAGAAGGCCAGCTATGGAATATATTTATGAAGCAATAGAAAAAGCGAAAGAAACAATTATGTCTTCATTTAAGAACAATGAAAGTAAGTGCAAAGAGGTATTCACTATTATTGATCAACAATGGGATTGTCAGCTCCATGAACCATTGCATGCTGCTGGTCATTTCTTGAATCCGGAGATCTTTTATGAGAACAAAGAAATGCAGTATGACAATAAAGTAATTGAAGGATTATTCAAATGCGTGAGGCGGTTGATGAGTGTTTATGAGTGAGTTATCTTTGTACAAGAAAAATAAAGGCTTTTTGGGAGTGACTTTGCCGAAAGGCAACGAAATAAAATTTTTCCAGGTACTTAAATTTAAAATTTGAGTTTAATTTTAAAACTTTGTTAAATTTTTAAATACTAATAAATAATATTTGATAAATAATATTTTTATTTGCAACAATTTGCTGTCAAAATTTTAAGTTTGGCATGTAGTGCTTCGGGATGTGAGCGAAACTGGAGTGTATTCGAGAAGGTAAATAGTTATAATTTATTTAACTTTAAAGTTTAAGTAAATAGTTTATATTAAATCTAATACTTCATAAACAAAAGTATTAATTTTATCATTTTTTATGATGTGACAGCTTCATTCAAAAACAAGAAATAGACTCGAACACAAGAAGTTGAATGATTTGGTGTATGTTAAATACAACCAAAAGTTGCACGAGAGTCAGGAAAAGAAAGATGAATTGGATCCAATATCACTTGAGGATATTGAATACTGTAATGAATGGTTGATTGGAGAAGTGGATGACGATGAGGATGATGCTGCTGATCTAGATTTTTATGATGACACACTTAATTGGGGCACTGTTTTTACGGCTTGAGGTGCTGGTGAGCCTACAGTTTTCACTAAGAAATTGTAACACCCCAGTTTTCAAACTCCAAAAGAGCCGGGATGCTACCACCACATCTCCCAATTAAGCTCGCCCTAGGCTAACTTAACTAGGAAATGTTAAGGCTAACTCATATCGAACCATGAAATCCATTGTAAAATACTTTACAAAGGAAAAATAAATGCATTAATTTAAAATAATGCCAACATGGCCAAAATAGTTCTATAAATGTGTAATTTAAAATGCGGAAGCTCAATATTAAAAGTGAATGCATAAATTTAAAATTGTATGCGGCTTTAAAAGTTCCATATCCCATGAATGCTGCATGCTCACATGTGCTCGTCAAACTCTATAGGAAAAGAAATAAACAACACACGTCAGTGTGAAAATACTGAGTAAGCCAACCCATCCCATATTAAGTTATGGGGTTTTAAAATGGATTGACTTGAAAATGATTTTGAGGAAGAACACTAATTTAAATGTTACAAATTATTTAACCAATTCGACTAACATATAAATTAAATACATTTTTCACCATCGTGCATAGAACATGGTGACACCAAAAGAGCTCCAAAAAGAAACTATTTAACCAATTTTAATAACATATAAATAAAATACATTTTTCACCATCGTGCATAGAACTTGAGGACACCAAAAGAGCTCCAAAATAGTGGGAATTCATCCCTAATTGCACGTTCAAACTTAATTAGAATTTCAAAGAATAAATCTTTTTTTTAACCACCAAAACACATCGCAACATGCCATCTTCATACAAAATGCATAAGATATTCTCCTTGACTCGTAAAAGATTTCATATCAAGTAAAGTTATCATGAAGTAACTTGTAGAGACTTAAAATTTCAACTTGTAGAATGCTAAGTTAAATCATGCTCGAGATAGGAGAAACGAAGGCTTCAACAGAACAGTAGGGATAATCCCGCGGCTCAGAACACATTTTAAAAGAAAATTTGCTGGTAATTATTTACACGACCAAAAATTATATAATTTGGCAGAGAGCTTCCTAACACATACATGAACAAATTTGTAGAAGATCACAAGTCTTAATTCACGGTGGAAGTAACAGAAAAATGAGAATCTTTGTATATACATAAAACTGTCAACTCGAGTTCGGAAAGCACAGTTTAAAGATTTAAGGTTTGGTAATTCATTATATGGCCAAAAATTCTGATATTTTGAGGGTAGCTTCCTAACATATTTATGAAGAACTTTGTAGAAGAATTAAAATCCAAATTCATGACGGAAATACATGAAAAACGTTGATTCTTTTGGGTTAACACATCTGACAGAAATTGTAAAAACCCTAATTCGATTCCTACGACTTAAGAGATGAAGCAATTTCAACCGAAACTTAGTAGGGGTGTGTTGGCTTACCTTTCACCAGGTTTGGGGTTGGAAAAATACGGACTTGGTCACTAAATATGAAGGAACAATCGCAGATAGCCCTTACTCCTCCTTAGTGGCTGCGTCCTTCGGAAAAATGTTGACGATGTTAGGAATTTCTATCCCACAAATCGACCAGGGGTAGGGAAAAGAGTAGGGATGAAGTATACCTCCTAATCTTGAAGTAGAAACAAGGAAAAGTTCACTCCGAAATTGCCTCCACACGAAGAACACTACACTCACCATGAACTCTTGTTTGCCGAAGATTTTTCGAAAGGGATAAGAGTGGGCTGTTGAGGGCTGTTTTTATAGGGTTTTGGGGTCTAGGGTTTCACCTACAAGGGGAAGGTGGCTGCAAAAATCATTTAAGATAATTGCAAATATCAAAATGGTGCACCAAATCCAACTTTTCTAAAATATTGCTCAAGGAAAAATTATTTGCCACTTGGGTGATCTCCTTACCCTTTTTGCACTTATTTGTAACCAAATAAATTTTTCCTACCTAATTTCTACACAAGGGACGTCCACCACCCCTCCCAAAATCAATCAATTAAATCCAAATATACTTACCATGAATAGTGTGAAGCATTGACTTGTTGACCACTTGTTAATAATCATAAAAAAATAATCAAATTATTTTTGATTACTTGAAATAAATTATGGGATATTACTATCTACCCCCCTTAAAAATCAACTTCGTCTTCAAAGTTGACTCTCGGGTGTTACAATCCACCTTCCTTAATAATCGACTTCGTCCTCGAAGTTGTCTATCGTCTAAGGGAAGAGTAATATATGTAAATGTTCAAAGTGTTCAATGAAATGAGTATGCAAGCTACAGAGTTTTGTTAGCTCGACATTTTCTAAGATGGGGTGTTCAAAGGGCTGTTACATCCTCCCCGATTAAGATTACAAATATGTCCCCATGACTGTCCAATGGTGATTTCAGGAGAGATGTGAGTATGTTAGCTAATTAAGATATCTAGATAAAGTTACGCTCGCTCCTAAAGAATGACGCATCGGTTAAAAGTGTTGTACTAAGTTCGCAGCAGGAATAAGACATACGTTGAGACACTAGGTGCTAGAGCTGTAAATAGAACAAACAGTTCGTGAGCTGAGCTCGTTTCGATACGTGTTCGTTCGTTAACAGCTCGTTCGGTAAGTTAAACGAACCGAGCTCAAACACATAATTTAGTTTGTGTGTTCGTTCGTTAAGTTCGCGAACAGTTCGGAATTCTTTTTTAATGGAATATATTATAAAATATAAATATTTTATCTAGTTGTTCTTTCCATTTTTCATTTTTATTAATTTCACATTTCTCTCATAAATTATATTACAATATACATTACATTTTCACACCTAATTTAATTCTAAAATAAATAAATTTATTAATAAAATAAATGGTTTGTTAACTGAGCTCGACTAAGCTCGTGTTGGTTCGTTATTGGCTCGTTCGTAAGGTTAAACGAACAGAGCTCAAACATGAAAATTGGCTCGTTAAGATTTTTGGCTCGGTTCGTGTTCGTTCGTTAAGCTTAACGAACAGAGCTCAAACACTTGAAGCTCGGTTCGGTTCGGCTCGTTTACAGCTCTAGGTGCACAACTTAGTCATGAATAAATGGTTTAAAATACACAGAAACATTGTACACCTAAGGAAAAATCTAGGTTCAGAAGCTCGTAGCAACTAGGAAGATAATGCAAAAACCAAGTAAATGAATGCACATGTATGCAAATGACTCATCCCCAAATAAAAATAATAATTTAATGCATGATTTTAAAATAATTTAATACAAAAGAACTTTCATGCATTTTTAGAAAAGTAATAATAATATTCTAAAGAGTTTAAAACTTACTATCTCCGTCTCAATATATTTGTTACGGATAGTTTTTTGGCACTATTCACTGTTCAACTTTGATTTGGATTTTTATCATAGCTATGTAAGAAAAAACATAGTCAAGTGAGATCTTGTTAGATTCGTCTAATCTTGTAGTTTTAGACAATTAACTTTTTATAATTTTTCGTTGTACACAATTTAAGTTATTAACCGTTAAAAATGTGTATCGGCATACGTACTGGGTGGGTCCGTAACAAAAATAGTGAGACGGAGGAAGTATAATATTTTTATAGACTAAAAATTTAGTACATAGCTTTTATAAAAATAAGTTGAAAATATTTTTATGCTACTAAAAATATTGGTCCGAAAGAATCGAACCGCTCTGATACCATATTGTAACACCCCGATTTTCAAAACTCCAAAAGGGCCGGATGCTACCGCCACATGTCTCAATTAAGCTCACCCTAGGCTAACTTAATTAGGAAATGTTAAGGCTAACTCATATCGAACCATAAAATCCATTGTAAAATACTTTACAAAGGAAAAATAAATGCATTAATTTAAAATAATGCCAACATGGCCAAAATAATTCTATAAGTGTGTAATTTAAAATGCGGAAGCTAAATATTAAAAGTGAATGCATAAATTTAAAATTGTATGCGGCTTTAAAAGTCCCATATCCCATGAATGTTGCATGCTCACATGTGCTCGTCAAACTCTATAGGAAAAGAAATAAACAACACACGTCAGTATGAAAATACTGAGTAAGCCAACCCATCCCATATTAAGTTATGGGGTTTTAAAATGGATTGACTTGAAAATGATTTTGAGGAAGAACACTAATTTAAATGTTAGAAACTATTTAACCAATTAGGCTAACATATAAATTAAATACATTTTCCACCATCGTGCATAGAACATGGGGACACCAAATGTAACACCCCGATTTAATTAACACATAATTAATTTAATTAATTATGGTTAATTAACAAATGATTTATTATATGGATATTTTGTAGGTATGATTTTAATGAAGTGGAAGAATAGTGGGTTCAAACCCACAAGAGAATAAGAGTCAAGTGCTCAGGTGAGTGCATTATGTTGTAGATGGCTCAAGACAAGTGGACTAACCCATTTTCGGACCCGACCTGTTTGCACCAAACCGACCCGGGCTGACCCAAGACCCATTAAAACCCCTAAATCAGCCATTGACCCCCATTTACACTTTCAACACCTCAAACTAGGGTTATTCCCGTCACCATGGTGCAAGGTGGAAAAGAGGTGATTTTGGGGAGATTTAGCCATTTTCTTCTCAAATTAGCTTGGGGAAATGGTTATACAACTTATGGTAAGTGATTTTGTAGCATTACTTCTCATTTTTGTGGACTTTTGAAGTGTTTTTGAGATGGGGGTAGCCTAGTGACGGGTTTGGAGTTCTTGTGGTGTTTTTGTAGCTTGGAGCTTCTGAGAGGTTGGCTTTGTCATCCTAGGGTGTTTGAGACCTTGTATTGGAGTTGAGGTAACCTTTCTCTAGCTCAATCCTTGCTTTGTATTGGTCTTTGGATGCATGTGGAAGATGTGTTTTGGAATGAAGAGAATTGTTGTTGACTTGTGTTTTGGGGGCTTTGATTCTTGATTGTAGCTTGCTTTTGGTGTTGGAGAGCTTGGGGGAGCTGTTGTTGAAGATTTTGAAACACCTAAGACAAGGCAAGAGTAGTATTTAGCTCAAAGTGGCGGCAGATTGGAAGAAAAGGGTGCAAATCGCGGATTCTGCCTCTGTGGATGCTTCAGAGGCGCCGCATTGCCTTTGCGGCACCCAAAAGTGGCCTGGAGCACCACTTTGGCGCCCCAGACAGACTTCCAGGGTTCCAGTTCAGGCGCCACAATGTCTATGTGGCGCCTGAAACCCCCTTTGAGCGCCACACTGGCGCCTCCTGTGCGCCCGAAAAACCCACAAACTTGAATTGGCTCTAACTTACTCATTTCTAATCCGATTTTCGCAAACCATATATGAATCTGACCCCACTGGGAACAAGGGTTTCTAATATGCAATCGGAATTAAGAGATAATGAATCCTTCAAAAATTTAAAATAAGAATTTGTAACCCAATGGTGTCCCCTGCGTGCCGATTCGCTGTTTTCTTTCATTTTTCGTTCCCTTTCCTATTTTATCATTTCTCACTCGTTTATAGGCTTCTAAATATGTTTTATAATGGTCTAGTCATTGTTGGTACCCATATTATGATTGTTGGTATTGACCTCGAGGGATCTTCTATGCCTTAGAAACTAGGGAATTCGAATGAGTATTAAACTTAACTCTTGTAATTGAGTTACGAGCCGATTGTGGGGTTTGGCTAACCCGGGAAAATGAACTTTAGTCGTTGGACTTGTGATATATGAATTTATTCTTCGAATCTTGAGATTGGGCATGGGAGTTATGTTTATGCGATGTATGTGAATTATGCTTTCGAGGATACAAATATCATGTCTATGCTTTCGAGTGTTAACTGGGCAAGCTTGACTATTTGATTATCTTGGGCATACCTATTGTGATGATTATATGTTTATGCTTTCGAGAACTATGTTCTGGGCATGTAGGCTTTCGAGAGCGAGATGCTGTGGGCCAATACCCGCTAGATGTGGTTCGATCCTTTGGGGATGCCATTCCGTAAGTCCACTTACCCCTTTATGCATGTAGTGTCCGCGGCGGGGGCACTGTAGGTATCTCTTCCGACCATTAAGGTGAGGTGGAGCCTTAATGGGGAAGAATGTCGGCCATGGTATTAGGATGCGCGCTAGACATACTTATGTGCTGCATTTAGGGTAGATAGACACTTTAGGTCATACCATTCATCTCATCATCCATCATTCATCTTATGATTGTTTTGCAGTGTATAACGTGGTTGAAACACCGGTATGAGACGGTGTCATGTTTAATTATTAATTTAATTATGCAATTATATAAACTGTTAATAATCCTTTAAAATCTGGTTCCCTGTTTCCCAGCTTTTCCTAATCTTGCTCAGTACTTAATGTACTGACACCTTGCATTTTGTCTTTCTTATAGATACTCCCAGTGAGGACGCAGAGCATGATCATGGAGATGGGTTTGGGGCTGAGTGATCTTATAGGATTGCATTGATATGTCTTGACTGAGTTGTTGTATTAGACTCTATGTTATCTAGTTGTGACTAGCTTGTTATTTCTGAGTATTGGCTGACGGTTGGGATTGGTTTGAGAACTGTTGTTTTGTTATTTCCTTGTATACTTGGTATTTGGACAGGTTAATGTGAGTTCCGAGGTGAGGTACTGTATGTCGCTTGTAGCCGAGACTTGATGATTAGACATGTTTCTGTTGCTTACTCTGTTACTCTATTGTTACTCTCTGCTGGATTTCTGATTACCAGGTTTCGTGTTATTGAACTTAAATTGATTGACCAACAAGTTTAAGTGAGGTAACATGGCAGAGCCATGTGTGCTCTTCTGTGCTTAGAATTTGACACAAGCATGTGGTGAAGTGTGTTGGGGAATGCATATAGTATAGGAATTGCATCTGATTATGCTTATATTCCTGTTGCCTTGCATTATTTTGGGATAACTGCGTCCCTTATGGGATTGAGTTTTGGTTTGTGAGCCAAACCACGATCAATCTATAAGGATATCCCGGGAGATCTATACTTACTTAATTGGTATTCGGTATCATTACCTAATGTTACTCAATGGTTTGTTATGTTTGAGTACAGGATACCGTCACGCAAAGTTGGAAACCGAGAGGCGGGAAATGCCTCATACAAATTCGGGACCAATAATTTGTGACGATGGGCAGTATAATGTCGGTGAAAGAATGACCTCACTAAAGAGAAGGGCCTTCATTCAGATGAATTGTTGGGAGTTGATGGGGGACTTCACCTTGAGGACGAACCAGTTTCACCACCACTGCCACTAAGGCCTATGCCTTTCGATTCCGTTCAGCTTATGCCACATATGTTCTCATTTAGGCAGAACATTAATCAGGGACAGAGAGTCGATCCAGTTCATCCCAATAGGCATCTTGTGGAGTCAGCGCTACGTTGGTGGCGAACTTGTGAGAAGAGTTTGCGAAGAGATCATGATTCACTTGGGAGGCGATCTTCTATGCCTTGCGATCTCATTCTAAATCCCTCAGATGATGGATGTCAAGAGGAGGGAGTTCCTCACTTTGGAGCAAGTGGGGACATGGCAGTTCAGAATATTACCAGCGCTAAATGGAGCATGTTGTATTATTGCAAGTCATTATAAGGATAGTGCCATATATTGTTGAATGTGTAGGTACTATACTTGTTGAAAACGTGCTAAACTCGGGCACCATGTTCACTTATATGATTGGATATTATATCCGAACACCGGATGGGACTTTTGATGACTTATCATCTTTCTATATCATTACCATCTGGTGATATAATACGAAGTGAACGGATAGGGCCCAATGCACGTATAACTATAAAGGATTCGAGAGTTCAACACTGATCTCGTGGTGCTAAACTTAGCGGATTCCAATCTAATACTGGGAATGGATTGTTGTCCAAGTACCAGGCGAGGTTGGATTTCAGAGTACCAAGAATATCTTTCATCAATCAAGAAGGTGAGGAAGTGATCTATTACCCTAATGTTCGAGTTGTATCCTCCGTGTCTTTTGCGGTATTAAACAGAAAGGGGTACCCGGCGCATATTTGCTATGTGCACGAGATCACACCATCTATATCAAGACCAGCAGTGTCACCAATTCCTATCATCTCGGGATCTTCCGATGTAATTCCGATGAGATACCCAGGAGGTAGAGTTGCCATAGGTTTGGTGCCAGGCACAATGCTGTTTGCCAAGGGTCCTTACCGTATGACTCCTGCAGAATTGAGGGAGTTGAAGGAACAACTTAAGGAGTTACTTGATAAAGGATACTCACAACCAAGCGGTTCGCTTTGGGGAGCACCGGTAATCTTTGTGAGAAGAAGAATGGGAGTGGCGGATGTGCATCGATTACTGCGGACTTAATCAGGTGACGGTCAAGAACCGGTATCCATTACCGAGGATCGACGACTTGTTTGATCAGTTGAAGGCGCTTCTATGTCTTTCAAGACTGATTGAACATTCGGATATCATCAGATTCGAGTAGCGAAAAGGGGACCACGAGAAAATATCCTTTCGAGCACGTTATGGTCATTTTGAAGTTACGGTGATGCCGTTCGAAATGACTAATGCACCGACGGTTTTCATGGACTTGATGCATCATGTGTTCAGACCATGGTTGGATGTGTGTATGGTCATTTTCATCAATGAATTTAGGTATACTCTCCCGATCTACATATGCATAAAGAGCATATCAGAACAGTTTTGCAGGTGCTCAGAGAGTACAAATTATATGCCAAGCTTTCAAGTGTGAATTCTGACTGGCTAAGGCTGCCTTTCTTAAGGCATATCATTTCGGGTTAAGGAATTTCCGTGGATCCAACTAAGGTGGAAGTAGTGTTGGGGTGGAATCCACCAACAACTGTCTGTGAGGTACGTAGTTTCCTTGGGTTGGTAGGATTCTACAGGAGGCTCATTGAGGGGTTCGTAAGTAGTGCTCGACCCCTGACTCAGTTATTAAGGAAAGATGTACCTTTTCAGTGGAGCGAGGATTGTCAAGAGGCATTTGATCTATTGAAGGAGAAGGTGACGGAAGCTTAAGTTTTGGTGTTATCCGATGAATATGGGGAATATGAGGTATACACCGATGCTTCTCATCGAGGATTTGGAGGCGTGCTTATGCAGAATGTCGGGGTGATTGCACATGCCTCTAGGCAATTTAAGCCTCATGAGCTAAATTACCCGACTCATGACTTGGAGATGGCAGCAGTCGTGCATGCATTGAAGATTTGGAGACATTATCTTTACGGTGCTAAGTGTCAGATCTATTCCGACCACAAGAATCTCAAGTGTCTCTACACTACAGAGAAAATGAGTGGGAGACAACGAAGGTGGTTGGAGTTCTTGCAGGATTATGACACTAGCATTCAGTACATTGAAGGAAAGGCGAACCGTGTGGTTGATGCGCTCAGCAGGAAGGGACACACGCTGCACACTATTATCCTCCCTTGGCTTTTGAGGCAAGAATTGGAGAAAGAGGAAATTTTGGCAATCCCTTATGGTATGAAGGCGAGATTAAATGCTATGACAGCGATGCCTTCACTACTCGAGGAGCTCAGATTGAGCCAAGCTGAGTCAAGAGATGATGCACTTGAGGGCCTAAGATTCGGCAGGGCGAGGCAGATGGATTCATGGTGGACAACAGAAGAGTGATTAGACTTGGGGATCATTGGTGTGCGCCTTTTGAGGATCAGGCGTTAAAAAGGAAGATTATAGGGGAAGCACACTGTACACCATATTCTGTACATCCTGGAGCAGTGAAGATGTACAAGGACCTGAGACAGAATTATTGGTGGAAAGGCAGGAAGGGGGAGGTTGCTGAGTTTGTGTCTAAGTGCTCTACTTATCAGAAAGTTAAGGCAGAACACATGAGACCTTCGGGATTGTTGCAACCTTTAGAGATTCCGGCTTGGAAGTGGGAGTCCATTGCTATGGATTTCGTCACTGGGCTACCTAAAACAAGGAACAGTTTGGACACCATTTGGGTGATTGTAGATCGTCTGACCAAGATTGCAGTGTTTGTACCTATGAGATTGAATTGGAGTATGCAATAATTGACGAGTGCTTACATCCAACATATGATTAGACGGTTTGGGGTGCCGAAGGAGATCATTTCAGACAGGGATTCCAGATTCTTGTCTAGATTTTGGAAGGAATTGCAAGCAGCTTTTGGCACTCAGATTTGTATGAGCACGGCGTGGCACCCTCAGACTGATGGCAGACAGAAAGGACCATCTGAACATTGGAAGATATGTTGAGGGCTTGTATTATGGACTTTCACGGGACGTGGGAGGAACATCTATCCTTGGTGGAGTTCTCCTACAACAAACAGTTACCAGGCGATTATTCATATGGCTCATCTCGAGATCTTATACGGAAGGAAGCGCAAAACACCCTTGTGTTGGAATGATCCTTCAGAGCGAGTGGTGATGGGTCCCGAGCTTATTGAGCAAACCATTGAAATTGTGCGAGTGATCAGAGATAGAATGAAGGAAGCTCAGGATCGTCAGAAGAGTTATGCAGACCTATTGATAAGGGATATTGAGTTCGCTGTGGGCGATTGGGTACTTCTGAGAGTTTCACCGATGCGATGCGTGAGACGATTTGGTAAGAAGGGGAAATTGAGTCCTCGATTTATAGGTCCCTTCGAGATCATCAAGAAAGTTGGGAAGGTGGCCTATCGTTTAGAATTGCCAGCTGAGGTGGGAAATGTGCATAATATTTTCCATGTCTCGCAATTAGGGAAATACGTTTCCGATCCCGACAAGATCATACAAACGGATGAAGTGGAATTGGATGAGAGCTTGGAGTATGAAGAGTACCCTGTGGCGATTCTAGATACAAAAGAGAAAGTACTTCGCAACAAGGTGATCAAGATGGTGAAAGTACTCTGGTCTAGACACGGAGTAGAAGATGCCACTTGGGAGACCGAGGACAGTACGTTGGAGCAATATCCTGAATTGGGTTTGACTCCAAATCAGTGAGGTAACCTACTTAATCCATATTCTTGCGTTCGAGGACGAATGATCCTAAGGGGGAGGGATTGTAACACCCCGATTTAATTAACACATGATTAATTTAATTAATTATGGATAATTAACAAAGGATTTATTATATGTATATTTTGTAGGTATGATTTTAATGAAGTGAAAGAATAAGTGGGTTCAAACCCACAAAAGAATAAGAGTCAAGTGCTCAAGTGAGTGCATTATGGTGTAGATGGCTTAAGACAAGTGGACTAACCCATTTTCGGATCCGACCTGTTTGCACCAAACCGACCCGGGCTGACCCAAGACCCATTAAAACCCCTAAATCAGCCATTGACCCCCATTTACACTTTCAACACCTCAAACTAGGGTTATTCCCGTCACCATGGTGCAAGGTGGAGAAAATAGGTGATTTTGGGGAGATTTAGCCATTTTCTTCTCAAATTAGCTTGGGGAATGGTTACACAACTTATGGTAAGTGATTTTATAGCATTACATCTCATTTTTGTGGACTTTTGAAGTGTTTTTAAGAGGGGGGCAGCCTAGTGACGGGTTTGGAGTTCTTGTGATGTTTTTGTAGCTTGGAGCTTGTGAGAGGTTGGCCTTGTCATCCTTGGGTGTCTGAGACCTTGTATTGGAGTTGAGGTAACCTTTCTCTAGCTCAATCCTTGCTTTGTATTGGTCTTTGGATGCATGTGGAAGATGGGTTTTGGAATGAAGAGAATTGTTGTTGACTTGTGTTTTGAGGGCTTTGATTCTTGATTGTAGCTTGCTTTTGGCGTTGGAGAGCTTGGGGGAGCTGTTGTTGAAGATTTTGGAACACCTAATACAAGGCAAGAGTAGGATTTAGCTCAAAGTGGGGGAAGATTGGAAGAAAAGGGTGCAAATCGCGGATTCTGCCTCTGTGGATGCTTCAGAGGCGCCGCATTGCCTTTGCGGCGCCCAAAAGTGGCCTGGAGCGCCACTTCGGCGCCCCAGACTTCCAGGGTTCCAGTTCAGGCGCCACAATACCTATGTGGCGCCTGAAACCCCCTTTGAGCGCCACACTGGCGCCTCCTGTGCGCCCGAAAAACCCACAAACTTGAATCGGCTCTAACTTACTCGTTTCTAATCCGATTTTCGCAAACCATATATGAATCTGACCCTACTCGGAACAAGGATTTCAAATATTTAATCAGAATTAAGAGATAATGACTCCTTCAAAAATTTAAAATAGGAATTTATAACCTGAGGGTGTCCCCTGCGTGTCGATTCGCTGTTTTCTTTCATTTTTCATTCCCTTTCGTATTTTATCATTTCTCACTCGTTTCTAGGCTTCTAAATATGTTTTATAATTGTCTATTCATTGTTGGTACCCATATTATGATTGTTGGTATTGACCTCGTGGGATCTTCTATGCCTTAGAAACTAGGGAATTCGAATGAGCATTAAACTTAACTCTTGTAACTGAGTTACGAGCCGATATGTGGGGTTTGGCTAACCCGGGAAAATGAACTTTAGTCGTTGGACTTGTGATATATGAATTTATGCTTCGAATATTGAGATTGGGCATGGGAGTTATGTTTATGCGATGTATGTGAATTATGCTTTCGATGATACAAATATCATGTCTATGCTTTCGAGTGTTAACTGGGCAAGCTTGACTATTTGATTATCTTGGGCATATCTATTGTGATGATTATATGTTTATGCTTTCGAGAACTATGTTCTGGGCATATAGGCTTTCGAGAGCGAGATGCTCTGGGCCAATACCCGCTAGATGTGGTTCGATCCTTGGGGATGCCACTCCGTAAGTCCACTTACCCCTTTATGCATGTAGTGTCCGCGGCGGGGGCACTGTAGGTATCTTTGCCGACCATTAAGGTGAGGTGGAGCCTTAATGGGGAAGAATGCCCGCATGGTTTTAGGATGCGCGCTAGACATACTTATGTGTTGCATTTAGGGTAGATAGACACTTTAGGTCATACCATTCATCTCATCATCCATCATTCATCTTATGATTATTTTGCAGTGTATGATGTGGTTGAAACACCGGTATGGGATGGTGTGATGTTTAATTATTAATTTAATTATGCAATTATATAAACTGTTAATAACCTTTTAAAATCTGGTTTCCTATTTCCCAACTTTTCCTACTCTTGCTCAGTACTTTATATAATGAGACCTTGCATTTTATCTTTCTTATAGATACTCCCGATGAGGACGCAGAGCATGATAATGGAGATGGGTTTGGGGCTGAGTGATCTTATAGGATTGCATTGATGTGTCTTGACTGAGTTGCTGTATTAGACTCCATGTTATCTAGTTGTGACTAGCTTGTTATTTCTGAGTATTGGCTGACGGTTGGGATTGGTGTAACACCCCGGATTTGATAACCCAGGCCGGGATATCACCGCCACATCTTCCTAGCAAGACACAGCTTCCCGAGCTCACTAAGGAAATGCAAGGCTTATGGGTACGTAAAAGATTTAAAACATTTCAAGATTTAGTCCGGAAATTTATAATACTTAATTCAAAATACGATAGTAATAATCATCCTGCGCGAAAATAGAGTAAATGCAGCGAAAAATATTCACGGCCAACATGGCCAAATCCTCGGGTTTATCAGACCCGGTAAAACAGTACGATGCAGAAATTAAAAAAAAAGTCCATAAATGATTTCCCCCAAGTGCATATGCATGCGTCACTCGACATACTCTGTAAAAGAAAAATGAAAACGGTTTATTAGTATAAAAATATACCGAGTAAGTTAATCCCTAACTAACAAATTAAGGGATTACATGTGTTTAAACTAAAGATTACACTTTTCATGCATTAATTTAAAAATCCATAATTTTTTTTATTCGCAACATAAAAACATGATTAATTTATTCAAGGCGAGAATAAATAATTAAAGGACTTAATTTTTAAGCGGAATTTAAAAGCATAATTTAAGAACGTAATTTAAATACATAATTTAAAAGAAACATGGTAAATAGGATTTAAGCATAATTAAACACTCACACAAGTCTTTTATATTTTATCCCGCAAACTAAGAAGAGGACACCATACCGAGAGATCACTAACGAGGCAATCTCAACATAGGACCACTAACGAGGCAGTCCACAACAATGGGAGACCACTAACGAGGCAGTCTCAAAAGATAGTAGGACCACTAACGAGGCGATCCAAAACACAGCGCGCGAGATCACTAACGAGGCAATCTCAGATAGTAAGGAGACCACTAATGAAGCTTTGAGGTAAAACCCCGCTGCAATGCTCCCCGACAGCCTTTACACTATAAGTCCTATAGGGCTGTTAAAAAGCTTGCCTAGTTTTTCCTACCGAAAGCGCACGGTATCAAGCTGCAATATTTATTTTTATTGTCGGGATCGTTCAATAGAGAGTTACACGATAGAAGTGTTTTAATAGAATTATTAGCTCTAGAATCTGTCTCTACTCTTGATTTAAGAATGTTGTAATGATGATTACTAAAGAATACTGCTAAAATGTAAATGCTTAAAGCTGTAAACATAGTGAAGAAAGCAATTAAAATGATGTAGAACATTATAGTTATATTCATGTGTTTAAAGTGTTACAGACCAAATCAAATGGAATAGGAATATGATGAGAATGTCATACTTCATTGGCTAAAACATCATGAAAGTCCATTGAGATAGAAAAATCCTTTATACAACTTAATCAAATCTTCATGTCTTAAATCACTTCCCAAGACAGGTACTTATGATTCAGTGTCATGACATTCTAAGCTCTGAAATCATGGAATACTATCATCACAGAATGATCTGTCAGACTCTTTCTGTGATAAAAGCTTTTCAGAATTGTCACTTAATCTTTTTCTTTCAGACTCAAGCCTTTGATAACTCGAGGTCACTTCTAAATCATACTATATTCATCTGAACTTGAAGTTGTTCTTTTTATTACTCTGATCAAATTGATCTTATGATCCTGTATTGGATGTCCTCTACAACAAGTGAAAAAGCAAGTATTTAAATCTATCATCCAATGTTTTCATAGGACTTGTTTCCTCAGAGTAATTCCTACAAGTATTCGTAAGGAATAATAGTCTTGTAAGTATATCAAGATGAAATTGCTATTCAAATTCCTTGACTTATCCAGACTACTCAGATTTGTATAAATGATTTAGCTCGAGAAATCTCTGTAAACAGTTCCAAATATCCGTGATTTGACTCAGGATTAGTAGACTGTAGGAGAAATATTTAATCTCCTACTCATAGCATATAGTGATAACTATAATGCCATGAACCCCGGAAATTAATCTTCCTGATACTCTACTAATTTTTAGGACAAAAGATGGTTTTTGAAACATCTTTCCCTTTTAAACGACAGGTACTAAATGCCCAACTGAAGAACAAGTTTGTTCTTCATCAGTCCTGAGTAAATAATGATTGAGAAAACCTATATCATCATCTTTCTCAGTGTACCAGTGTAAATAGTAATACGTAATGCATATATGAATTGTGAATCTGTAATCATGAAGTAGGATTACTCATCATATACTGGGAAATATCCCAAAATACTATATGTATATGTAGTATTATATGTATAAAAAGACGTTGAGGGTTCTGAATCCTCTTAATCAAAATGCAAGGATGCTTCCAAAATATACATTGGAAACTAGACAGAATTAGGAAATAACTTTCCCAAGAAAAAGGATTTGAGAAATAACTCTGCAAAATAAGTGTCCAAAATAGCTCGCAGTAACTACTATGGGTTTCAAACTATGAACATTCCAATTTTCCGCACGCTATGTCTGTACAGCGTGGAGGGAGCTAATATTCAAAGAATGTTCCTCAGATTTTGTTTATACAAAGAACTGAATGCCTCGCGATAGTTTCTGTAAGAATGCGGCGAGGTACTCAATTCCTACTTATAGATAGGGGTTATATATGTATAAGAAGTAAAAGTGAATAATTGATACCCTGTAAAATGGATATCAAATCTATTGCTATTATAGATTGGTCCTCTCGCTTTGTCAGATTGACATCGCGTGAGTATTAGAATAGCCTTTGTCACAACAGATCTATCTGGATATTTCCTCGCGTCATCTTTTAGGATGAAGCGAGGGTTTACCCTTATTTGAAGTAAATGATCAGAATTTATAACTGTCATAACTACCTTCTGGAATTTCTATTTAGAAAATTATGAACATAGAATCTTTTGCATCCAAATTCATGAACTCAGAGCTATTGATTCTTAAAGATTATCAAGCGATGATTAACACTGCATGGGTCTCTAGGAACCTTTTAGAGTTCTGTACATTAAACACTATGATTCTCCTCTTATTCTGTGATCATAACATAATACCAACAGAAGAACAAATGAATTCTTAAATCTGCTAGATCATACCTAACTCGGTTACAATATCCAAATTCCTTGCGTAATTGGAACGAACAATTTACGAATTAAAAATGTGGACATGTTGTGATCTTTGAAAATCGAATTAAAGATATGATGCAAAATCCAAATTGAATATTGAAGTTGAGGTTTATACTCTACTGAAACAGAATTAAGAAATAGAAATGAAAACCAGAAAGATGAGAAATTCATAATCTGATAACCGATCATTCTTCATGTTTCTCGAATAACAAAGAATTAAAAACAAATACACCTGAAAATCTGATTGCTATCAGAATAATGCAAAGATGAGCGAACGAGTCGGAGTTTAGATGATGATCGTCGTGATGGATGAACAAGCGATCCGAAAGCAACTCTCCTTCCAGGGTATCCTCAAGCTAATCTAACAGCTAATCTTAAAGGAATCTACTACGAAATCGAATTACAATTCTACGAAATCAAATTACAAATCTGAAGAACATCAAAGTAAATTGCAGAGAAAATTAAATCCTAACCTACCTACTAAATTCTAAAAAAATGGACTGGAGAGTAAAATCGAGCTATTCTCTTCTATCTCCCGCCTGCTGAGCTGATTCCCCCCAAAGGTCTTATTTATAGATGAGCATTGTAACCGCTTAAGCCTTGGATGATAACCGCTCGCATCAGAATAACTCTCCTCTCGCTTTGTCCAGTTCCTTCAAAGCGAGAGTCAGAAATATAATCATCTTCCTCAACAAGGCGAGGTCTTTCAATTTCTCCAAGGAATCTGCTTCTCGCCATGATGAATAAAACTTTCTGCCTTGCATAGATTTTCTTCCCTCGCGATATCAAACAATCATCGCGTGGACTTCAGCATCTGCACATTTTCCATAAAATCTTTTCTTGATTGCGAACACAAGCCTTCGCACCATTCCTTTTCTTTCCTCGCTATGTCCTTTCCACTTCCTGCTGTTTTCCAGCTTAACTTCCTGATGAATGACAAAGCGTGGATCAGTTCAATAGAAACATCGCGTGCGAGACTTACAAAGAAAACTTAGAATTTCAAGCCATTTTCAGTGTAATTCCAACTTCTTCACAATCTTAATTCTTCTTCCATCTTTTCTGATCCTCTATGAATATTCATCAAAAATCAATGGAATTAAGAGCAAAAGATCATGACTAAGACACTAAATTGGACGCAAATGACAGTCACAAAAGGCTGTCATCAACTAACGAGGCAGTCTCAAAGATAATGATTAGCATGAAGATCGGTTCAGCCTAGTGAACGGGATTTTTCGAAAGTTCGTATTTCAAGTGATCAAAATATTCGATATCGCATTTCATAGTTCGAGTTTTCTCAAGTTCGAAAAATCCGATTCGACGCAGTTTACGCCTTTCTTAATTAAAAATTCATTTTTACACCAAAAATTCTGAAATTTACACAGTAGCTCAAAAACACACACACGAACAACTTTCATGTTTTAAGTTTTTGGAAATAAGGTTTCGAAGTGAGTCAAAATTTGAGTTCTTTACAAAAGATAATTTCTGTCTCAAAAACTGATTTCGTCACAGGTTCGTGCGACGCCGATTAAAAATTCATTTCAAAGCCAATTGATCCAAAATTTTTACAGGAGATACACAACACATTAATGAACAAATTTCATGTTTTAAGATTTTGGGAATAATGAATTTTAGATGTTCAAAAATTGACCACAACATACTGTACACGCGCGGACTCAAAAGATCGCTTAAAACAGGTTCTGAAATTCGGCCGTTTGACATATCAAATGAACTCCAAAATCCATGAAATTTTATATGCATAATCTAGACACATTTATCTACAACTTTTGTTGAAAATGCAAAGTTGAATCATTTTAAAAATAGGTGAAAAACATGCATCAAGTCGAATAAGAAAATCTGTCAACAGTTTGAAACGTTCGGTTTGTCACAGAACGTTTACGGCGAAATTTGGGATAGCAAATCTTAATGTCAATGGCTAAAATTTGGACACAAGATAGACTAAAGTCTTAGGAACAAAATCTATGTTGAAAAGTTTTCGGTTTGAACTCCCGAAGGTCGAGTTTTAGGCGAGTTTTTGAAATTGGACGAAAATAGGGTTTTTGAAAATCGATTTTTGTTACGGGTCTAGATCTCGAGTTTTAAACAACAATAAACCACGCAAATTTGTGAGTAAGGTTTTAACTTACTTAGTTAGAGATTAGAGTCGCTGGAATGGGTTTTTCGGACGTCCTAGGGTCGCGACGAACAGCCAACTTCTCCGATCGCTTTTTGTTCATTTTCCGACGTGAAATCGTAGTAAAGGAAAATGGTTAGATTTCGAGTTTCTAAGTTGTATGGACGAACTAAAACATTATACCATAGCTTACCAAGAGTCTAGAAGGCAGGGCTTGGTTCCTTTCGCCTCGTCGTCGTCGGAATGCTCGCCGGAAAGTGGATTCGGAGGGATTTTGAACTTGGAGAGAAAATTGAGAGTGTTTAGGGAGTGGTTTCTGAAAGCTTTAGGGTTTGGGGTGCCCCTAGGGTGTTCTTAAGCCTTCCCTAAGGCTGGGATTCGGTTGCCATCGAAGGAGGTGTTGTTTTTGGCAAGAAAATCGCCATGGAAGGAAAGTTTACACTTTCTGCACCTCTGGCGCGCTGGTGACGCGCACCTATAGCCTTTGCCGCGCGGAGCACGCGCGACCAGCCTAGAGTCGCGACTCCGCCTTCCCCGCGGCGAGCGCGGGCCGGCCGGACCGGCCGGTTCGGCGGTCCGCGTGTTCCGTCGGGTCTTTTCTTCCTTTCCTCTATCGGTTTTCTACCCTCTACGTGTTAGCTCGACTCCTCGGGTCGTCTCCGGTTCGGAATCTTTACCTTAAACTTGTTACGAGTTCGGCTTATCGCTCGTAACATTTCCATGCCCTAATTAGTCTAATCTAAATTAGTTCCAACTCCTCCTATCGTCCTTGCGATTGATCTTGTGATTTATTTTGTGATTTATTTTATGAATGAACTTAGAAATTAGTACCAAGCTGCCTACGTACCCTGTGAAGGGATCAAGTCATGACGTAGTTCAATACAATTTGAATTTGTTTTTCTCGGGTGTTACATCCTCCCCCCTTAAGAATACAGTTATGTCCCCATAACTATGGCCGGCTCATCTTGGTAGAGGGTAGGATAACGTTGTTTCATGTCGGCCTCCCACACCCACGTTGTCGTCTCCGTCTCGTGGTTGGACCAAAGGACCTTGACCATTCTCACGGTCTTATTCCTCGTTACTCTCTCCTTCGTGTCAAGTATTCGCACCGGAACTTCCTCGTAACTCAAGTCATCCTCAAATTCAACTTCTTCCGGTTGGAGTACATGGGTCGGATCGTGCACATACTTCCTCAATTGAGAGACGTGGAATACATCGTGAATACAAGCAAATTGTGGTGGTGACGCTAGTCAATAAGCGGTTTCCCACTCTTCACAGGATTTCTTATGGTCCCTATGTATTTTCGTCCCGAGGGTTTTCTGTAGCCTTACAAAAAGAAAATGCGAGGCAATTCTACTGTCTTTGTCAGGAATGATGTCGGTGATACCCCATGTCGTCGTACCTCACTGTCAATGTATGCTCGGGTTAAGTGAGTGGTGTATAACAAAAGAGGTTAAGCAAAATCGGAAAAATAAAACTCCCTCCGTGACCCGCGCGGTGGCCGCGCGGTATGGGGCTTCAGCCCGCGGCTGCCCCTGTTCGAGAAAATAGGGCTCGCGCTCCGCGCGAGCCACTTCCCCCATTTCCCATTCGAGACCACACCCCCAAATCTCTCTAAATCCGGCGACTTTCCTTCCCGTTTGCTTGATTTCGGCTTCCATTTCACTCACCAAGGTATGAATCTACTAAACCCACTTACTAATTTCAATTTTTATGCTTTGAATGACTTGATTTGTGAAGAGATTTAGGAATTAAGGTTTATGTACAAAAATTGGGGGTTTGTTATTTTTAGACTTGTTTTGTGCAAATTAGCAAGTATATGTGGTATTTGATGTTACTCTTGTTGCCTTGCTTGTATTAATGCTACAATGTGTTTATGTTTTTGGGCAAATTCTTGTCGGATTTGAATCTTTAGGAAGACTATGAAGTTTTTGATGTTTGGTTTTTGTTAGGGCGTGATTATTAGCTCATTTCTTTGTTGTTTGGTGCTGTAAGGAAACGATGCGTTGTTATTTGAGTGATTGTTTCATTTTGTGGCAACTTCCGTGTGTTTGTCAGCAACTTAGGTTTTGGTTTATTGCGCACATAACGTGCTCGACGAAATGCCACAAAGGTTTTGGGAATTAGTTTGAGCATATCCTTTGCCCAGATTACCTTCCGGTTTGTGTTAGGGAACAATAGGATTTGATGTTCTTATGGCATGGTCACATTGGAAGTCTATATTGATGTCCCTTACGTATTCCTGCTTGAGTTTTGTGTGGAATCTAGTATTATGATTGGTATTGGATTATTTGCAGGATGTTGCTCTTTTTGTGGGTCGTTTTGGCGTCTCTCATGTGTCCTCCGAGGACTAGGAGACGAGTTGCTGATGAGGCTGGCCCCAGCCATGCCGCTCCGGCGATGCCTGACTTTGATGAGAGCGAGTCAGAGGAGGACGAGGAGCAGCGGGGCCCGAGACTCAGGGGTCTCCCTGACGAGGTGCGTCCTCACCGGCACGACAGGTTTCGGTTTAGGACGAGGGCTGCCCAGGACTTCTATTTCGACGAGCTTCTTCGAAACAGGGCTTATGTCCCTGAGAGAGGCATATATCCTCATCATCTGGGCGATGACAGGGTCAGTGCAGTCTTGGAGTATTTGCAGTGGACCGGACTTGCACGTTATCCCGAGGGCGTTGCCTCCGGTTATTTGGCTATGGAGGTTATCGCCAACATTGGCGGTCTTGGGGAGGGTGACGACCTATCTCGGGTATGGTTCGTGGTCTCTATCTCGACTTCAGTGCTCGGGCGATCAATGTCTACTTTGGCTTGCCTGACGATGGCGCATTCCGCCCACAGCCTGAGGGACGTGTTCTTGCTCCTGCGTGGGATGTCTTATGCACCGAGGTGCCTCCTCAGCTCGAGCACGATCATGAGCTGTGTTTGACGACGATGGACTCCCCTTGGCGAGAGCTTGCTCAGATATGGTTAGGGCGGGTCCGGCCGATTACCCGGAGCGATATCGTCCTGGATCACGTCTACGAGACCGTTTGCTTTATTGCGCGAGACGGTAGGGTGAATGTGGGAGCTTGTATCGAGGACAACTTGCGGGGTATGCGGAGGGGACGAGGGAGTAGGGTGATTACCCATGTTCACCTCATCTGTGGCTTGTGCGCGGCGCAGGGGATTCGCAAGACACCGGAGATAGATCCGTACGATCTAGTAGCGGGCAGTTGCTACCGTATCCCGACTTACGCTGCCCGGCGTAGCGCCTTACGTCGTGGGGTTCCCCGGGCTGTACTTCGCCCGCAGCCTGATGATGACGGCTTGATCCTCGTCGTACCACCGGAGCAGCCACCCCCTCCTCCAGTAGTTCCACCTCCTGCAGTGGCACCTCAGGGACAGGAGATGGCTCAGATGCTGCAGATGATGCAGGAGATGCGGGTTGGTATGGATGCCGGGTTTGCAGCTGGGCAGGCTCGTTATGATGCCATAGACGCTAGATTGGACTTCTACCAGACCCGTATGGACTCGTTCGCTACGAGGCAGGCTCAGCAGCAGGCCACCATGTCCGACATGTACGCCTATGTGCGGCAGATGGACAACTACATGCGTCGGTAGATTCCGCCTCCTGATCAGTGATGTTTTTCCTTCCATATTTGCGTTTCTGTTTAGGTTTTGTATCAGACGTACTTTGTTTAGTTTCCTCTTTATGAGGATGTTTCTGTTGATTGGGATTCATGGTTTATATTTCCGTTGTATTATTGCCTAGTTACGTGTTTGGCTTGTGTTAGTTGTTTGTTGCTGTTTAGAAACATGGTTTAATTGTTCTGCCTATTTTATGGTTTGAGATGTTCTGGATTTACTGTTACCTTCCTATCGCATCTATATGTGTGTGGGTTGCCCAACAATACTTGCATCGTTGTGGGACTAAGCCGCTTCAAGGAACTTAGATAAACTAATGTGATAAGGTATACGGGGTAGAGTTTAAATAGCTATATATGTTAAATAAATAACTGCTTGTAAGGAGAAAATCTTATTAAATGGAGAATAGTGTTAATAGGTATCAATTTGTTGGGGTTTGTTAGTAGAGGTTGCTTAGTGTACTGGTTTTTGTTGTCGGGGGTTGTTCTCTAGATACATTTTTAATTTTTTTTTTGGGGTCTAGGGTTTCCAGGGTCTGGGGTTGGATGTTCCCTTATTTGATCATGGTAGTTAAAGAATTAAATAAAATAAATTTAAATAGGCTTGTATTTTTATTACTCAAGAAATAAATTTGGGTTACAAGCATTCGAAACGGAAATAGTAATGGTGCATCAGTATGGATCTCTAAGTCTAGAGTGACTAGGCAGGTACATCCTCGATGGGATCGTCCTCGTCGCTGGATACGTCAATGGGGATGGGTGTCCCCACCGGGCTCGGGCTCGGAGGAAACATGTCAGCCTCCAGGCCCAGCAGCTCAGCTCCTAAGTGTCCTATTTGCATCATCAGTTCGTTATCCTTGTTTTTGGAGTGTGACCACTTGGGTTTGGAGTTCGGCGACTTGGGCCTTGAGTTGGGTTATTTCATGATGGTCAGCTTCCCTAAGATGTCTCAAATAGTCTACGTTACTCTCTAGATGCCCCACTCGAGCCTTGAAGTGATTGATATGCTGTTGGGACTCGAGGTATGCGTTGGTCAGTTTCATCATCAGATTGGTCATGTTCGCGTTGGGTTCGGCCATCTAATGTCAACAAGGGAGGTTAGAGTTAGACATATTTCAAGCAAGGTTAAGATATGCAGAAATTTAAAACTATGTGAAATATGCTTATGCAATATGCAAGTGCAAATCCCCTTTTCCCCATTTAAAATGTAATCTATCCATGTATTTAAAATAAATCTACTACATGGGTAAGAATAAAAGTTGGGCCTCTATAGTGGGCCAAAAAAAATTTTAATATTTCTTTTGGCTAAGATTTTGGGCTATGTAAAAATAAGCTTTTGGGCTAAAATAATACTAGTAGTCAAAATAAATAATTTAAAAATAATACTTGGGTTTTAAAAATAATGGTTAAAAAAAATAGTAGTAGCTTTAAAAATTTTCCGGGCTCTGAACTTGTAACACCCCGGATTTGATAACCCAGGCCGGGATGTCACCGCCACATCTCCCTAGCAAGACACGGCTTCCCGAGCTCACTAAGGAAATGCAAGGCTTATGGGTACGTAAAAGATTTAAAACATTTCAAGATTTAGTCCGGAAATTTATAATACTTAATTCAAAATATGATAGTAATAATCATCCTGCGCGAAAATAGAGTAAATGCAGCGGAAAGTATTCACGGCCAACATGGCCAAATCCTCGGGTTTATCAGTCCCGGTAAAACAGTACGATGCAGAAATTAAAAAAAATGTCCATAAATGATTTCCCCCAAGTGCATATGCATGCGTCACTCGACATACTCTGTAAAAGAAAAATGAAAACGGTTTATCAGTATAAAAATATACCGAGTAAGTTAATCCCTAACTAACAAATTAAGGGGTTACATGTGTTTAAACTAAAGATTACACTTTTCATGCATTAATTTAAAAATCCATAATTTTTTTTATTCGCAGCGGAAAAACATGATTAATTTATTCAATGCGAGAATACATAATTAAAGGACTTAATTTTTAAGCCGAATTTAAAAGCATACTTTAAGAACTTAATTTAAATACATAATTTAAAAGAAACATGGTAAATAGGATTTAAGCATAATTAAACACTCACACAAGTCTTTTATATTTTATCCCGCAAACTAAGAAGAGGACACCATATCGGGAGATCAATAACGAGGCAATCTCAACATAGGACCACTAAAAGAGGCAGTCCACAACAATGGGAGACCACTAACGATGGAGTCTCAAAAGATTGTAGGACCACTAACGAGGCGATCCAAAACACAGCGCGCGAGATCACTAACGAGGCAATCTCAGATAGTAAGGAGACCACTAACGAGGCAGTCTCAAAGATAATGATTAGCATGAAGATCGGCTCAGCCTAGTGAACAGGATTTTTCGAAAGTTCGTATTTCAAGTGATCAAAATATTCGATATCGCATTTCATAGTTCGAGTTTTCTCAAGTTCGAAAAATCCGATTCGACGCAGTTTACGCCTTTCTTAATTCAAAATTCATTTTTACACCAAAAATTCTGAAATTTACACAGTAGCTCAAAAACACACACACGAACAACTTTCATGTTTTAAGTTTTTGGAAATAAGGTTTCGAAGTGAGTCAAAATTTGAGTTCTTTACAAAAGATAATTTCTATCTCAAAAACTGATTTCGTCACAGGTTCGTGCGACACCGATTAAAAATTCATTTCAAAGCCAATTGATCCGAGAGTTTTACAGGAGATATACAACACATTAATGAACAATTTTCATGTTTTAAGATTTTGGGAATAATGAATTTTAGATGTTCAAAAATCGACCACGACACGCTGTACACGCGCGGACTCAAAAGATCGCTTAAAACAGGTTCTGAAATTAGGTCGTTTGGCATATCAAATGAATTCCAAAATCCATGAAATTTTATATGCATAATCTAGACACATTTATCTACAACTTTTGTTTAGAAATGCAAAGTTGAATCATTCTAAAAACGGGTGAGAAACATGCATCAAGTCGAATAAGAAAATCTGTCAACAGTTTGAAACGTTCGGTTTGTCACAGAAAGTTTACAGCGAAATTTGGGATAGCAAATCTTAATGTCTGTAACACCCCGGTTTTTGGTCACCCAGGTCGGGGTGTCACCGCCACACCTCCCTAGCAAGACACGGTTTCTCCGAGCTTGCTAAAGAGATGCAAGGCTATGGTTTTTCAGAATTTAAATCATTCAAACAGCCCATTCATATATAATTTAAAAATAGTACATCAAAGTTGCAGCGGAAAATAATATTTACATATGTATAATGCAGCGGAAATTAATAATAGGGCCAACATGGCCAAGACACGGGTTAAACAGGCCCGTTCATGCAAGATCTAGTCTAATACAGTAATTCAAAATAATATATCTTCCCAAATTTCCCATGTATGCATATGACGATGCATAATTCTCAACTCTGAAAGAAAAAGGAAAAATATGGTTTGGTCAGCAAAAACTTGCTGAGTAAGTTAACACGTACAAGATTATGAGGTTTCAAAGCCTTTAATTAAATTTAATGAAAACATGTGCATAATTTAAACAATTCATGTAATCGCATAATTTAGAAGACATGGTTTCATAAGACCATCAATATAGCTTGCAACGTAATTAAATAAGTTGCCATAAATTTAAAAACACAAATTATCAAGGACTTAGTTGGATTCCCTTATCGATGTCTCGTTTCGATTCTTTTACAGATCACCACCGCTAGGGCTCTTATGTCCGCCAGCCTTACGCCTGGGCTCTTATGTCCACAGGTATCATGGTCGATCTTTTAATTAGAGTTAATCCGTCCGCTAGCCATACGATCAGTGTTTCGCTAGGGCTCTTACGTCAACCTAGACATACACTTGGGCTCTTATGTCCCAAGCCGCAGAGAACATTGACAGTGTCTAGCTTAGTCATAACCCGCAATATATTTTAATCTTCTCGTTTCGTGTATCGTATGTCAAAGTATTTCTATCCGTTTCCACCTCAAAGGCTAATTCCACCGTTTCAACAAGATTTCAAGTTTTGACTCGGTCAACCACAGTTTACTCTAAAAATTGTCTAAAATCAGATTTAATTTCAAAAATTCCGAAATTTCACGACTGACTCCAAAACGTCGAGATCTACAACTTTCGTGTTTTAACTTTTTCGATCCGAGATACCGAAATAGGTCAAAAATACTAATTTTCACAGAAGTACTGTTCTGTCCGAATTTCATATAACTCAGTTTAAAGATTTCGAATTCTACCATAGCAATTCAACTCCAAATTTAATGAAATTTTACAGAGATCATCTTAAGAAAATTATCTACAACTTTCATGTTCGGTTAAAGATCTAATTCGGCCTAGAACCATAGTCAAAAACGTCAACAAGTTCGCACCTATGTTCTGTCCAGTTTCAAGATTCGATTTAAAACCAGTTCGGTTCGGAGTGGATTTCATATATCAAATCATCATGAAAAATTCTGAAATTTCATGGAGGTGTTCTTAACATATAGATCTACAACTCCTATGTTCAACGCCAAGCCTAGATCGGTCTAGATCTAAGGTAGAAATCACCAACAAGTTCGAATAAAGAATCTATCGTCGTTTCAAGATTTAAATCTAAAGCAGGCTCGTTTACGATCAGTTTCGCATATCAAAACACGATGAAAAATTATGAAATTTTTACACAACCTAGATCAGTGTCTTAGGAATGTTTTTTGTGTTTTAAGTTTCCTCGTTTGAACGCTTTAAGGGGTTCGAATAAATTCAACAAAAACGCTGCGCCGGTGTAGACAGATTTTAGATAGAGTTCAATTAGATCCATATGTTCGAATCTTTTAACAACCCAAAACCAAAGTAAGCGTTAACTTACAGATTGTGGAGTGTCTGGGATTGTCGATTCGGAGGCGTGGCTTCCCGTCCTCCGTTTATCCTCTCCGTTTGTCGGGTTCTTCGCTCTCGATTCGGATCGGGGTTTAGAATAGAAAAAGATTGAATTTAGGATTCGTTTTCGAATCACATATGGAAAAGAATGGATCAAGGCTTACCACAGCGACGGGGGTCTCCGAATTTCGTCCAAGTCAGTTCCTCCTCTCGGTGTTGTGCCTCCGACGGCTCCGGGATTAGGGTTTCGACGTATAGAAAGATGTAGGGTTTCGTAAAATGTATTCGGAGCTCCTAGGTGGTCTTATTTATAGATATCTAAGACCTAGGGCGTCCAAAATCTGACCCCAAGGGTCTTGGGTCGAGAGATGTTCAACCGAAAGTCGAAAAATCCGCGTTCGGGCGAGAAAATCTCGCTTGGTTTGTTGCTGCCAGAGTGGCGCGGTCGTGGCGCGGTCTAAGGCCATCAACCGCGCGGCCAGCGTGCCACTCACGCCTGGACTCCGGTCCGGGCGGGTCGTGCGATCCGTCGCGCTTTTCCTCCTCTCTTTCGGACTTCTATCCCTCTATGTTCCCCGATTCCGATTTCCGGGGTATCCTCGGGCTCCGATTTCCTATCCTAATTTCATTCGGATCTAAATTTACATTTGGACTCGGGTTATTGAGTCTATCGGTGTCGGGTTCCCGTGTAACCATTTATTCGATTAAATTGTCTTCGGCTTCCCGGATTCTCGAAATCTTGATTCCTTTTTAATTGAAATCCCATTTCTCATCTTCTATGATTCTTTATTCATTTATCATGTTTATTATATTTATTTATTTATTTATTTATTTATTTTATTGTATTTATTTTATGTTGGAAAATTCTCGGGTATTATAATGTCAATGGCTGAAATTTGGATACAAGATAGATTAAAGTCTTAGGAACAAAATCTATGTTGAAAAGTTTTCGGTTTGAATTCCCGAAGGTCGAGTTTTAGGCGAGTTTTTGAAATTGGATGAAAATAGGGTTTTTGAAAATCGATTTTTGTTACGGGTCTAGATCTCGAGTTTTAAACAACAATAAACCACGAAAATTTGTGAGTAAGGTTTTAACTTACTTAGTTAGAGATTAGAGTCGCTGGAATGGGTTTCCGGACGTCCGAGGGTCGCGACGAACGGCCAACTTCTCCGATCGCTTTTTGTTCGTTTTCCTACGTGAAATCGTAGTAAAGGAAAAGGGTTAGATTTCGAGTTTCTAAGTTGTATGGACGAACTAAAACATTATACCATAGCTTACCAAGAGTCTAGAAGGCAGGGCTTGGTTCCTTTCGCCTCGTCGTCGCCGGAATGCTCGCCGGAAAGTGGATTCGGAGGGATTTTGAACTTGGAGAGAAAATTGAGAGTGTTTAGGGAGTGGTTTCTGAAAGCTTTAGGGTTTGGGGCGCCCCTAGGGTGTTCTTAAGCCTTCCCTAAGGCTGGGATTCGGTTGCCATCGAAGGAGGTGTTGTTTTTGGCAAGAAAATCGCCATGGAATGAAAGTTTACACTTTCTGCACCTCTGGTGCGCTGGTGACGCGCACCTATAGCCTTTGCCGCGCGGAGCACGCGCGACCAGCCTGGAGTCGCGACTCCGCCTTCCCCGCGGTGGCCGCGCGGCGGCGCGCGGCGAGCGCGGGCCGGCCGGACCGGCCGGTTCGGCGGTCCGCGTGTTCCGTCGGGTCTTTTCTTCCTTTCCTCTATCGGTTTTCTACCCTCTACGTGTTAGCTCGACTCCTCGGGTCGTCTCCGGTTCGGAATCTTTACCTTAAACTTGTTACGAGTTCGACTTATCGCTCGTAACATTTCCGTGCCCCAATTAGTCTAGTCTAAATTAGTTCCAACTCCTCCTATCGTCCTTGCGATTGATCTTGTGATTTATTTTGTGATTTATTTTATGACTGAACTTAGAAATTAGTTCCAAGCTGCCTACGTACCCTGTGAAGGGATCAAGTCATGACGTAGTTCAAAACAATTTGAATTTGTTTTTCTCGGGTGTTACAAGCTCCTAACCCTGGACTGACTTTAGTGTTTTTTCCCTGGGGTTCAAATTGTATATTTTATTATGGAAGGGAGCCCATCATGATCCAAAAGAATTTTTTTTTGTAGGTGTTTAAGACTTTTAAGTATTTTATGAAATTTATTTTGAATGTTTTCATTATTTTTTTCCTATTTTTTAGTCTTTTATTAGTATTTTTATAATCAAATTTATTTTTTAATTTAATATATTTGGCGTCCGCCATAACCCTGCCACGCCATCCGCCATAACCCTATGACGGTATTTTAGCTTTCCGCCATGACCCGCTATCCCCAATCGATAACATTGCGCACAAAAACGAAATTAAAAAGCAACATACATGCACTAACACAGATCTCTTCCGCCAGCGGCCACCAATGGACGCTGCCACTCAATTCCAACCGGTGACCCATGGCCGGTGACACCCTTCCCAACCAGCCACCCACAGCCAACTTCTCATCCCTAACAGCCGTCGGCGACCGGTCACTGTGGGATTCCAAACACAGCCACCCTCTACAAACTCGCAGCCACCACCATCAAATACACGATCCAATTTATACATATTCATCCACTTAAATCAAATAAAATCAACCCCAAAATTTACCTAAAAGAGTACATGTTCAAGCATGTGTTTTTGCGTCTCCCACTTAGATTCTTTTATGTGTTTGGAATGTGTATATTAGATTTTATGGAATGGGTGCTCCTAACCCTGGAATGTTTGGAATGTGTATATTAGAATCTGAAGGGATCCAATTTTATGGAATGGGTGCTCCTAATTTGAATTTGGAAAAAAAAAAATGCCGACCTCCTCCACCACGGCTGCCGCCCTCGCCGCTGCGCGTCCTTGGCATCTCGGTCGTCTTGGTTTTCTTCTTCTTGCCCGTGTGTGCCCGATGGTTTCCCCTTTGTTCATGTTTTAATTAAAAGGGTAAACTTGGTACAAATAAATTGTGTGACTCTAACTTGATGCATTTTTAGTAATTTTGTGTTTTTGAAGAAATTCTGTGTGTGTACGTAACCCGGACCTTTGAGTTTTGACAGTCACGTTTTAAGTTTTTTGTGAATAGTTTGGCAAGTTTTTTCACTACTGTTTGAAAATAACAAAAGTCATTGGGCACTTCACCCATTCAGACAGGGAATCAAAAACTTGGTCCGGTAATTCAAAATTGCTGGAACCAAGTTTGCTGACCGGACTAAGGTACCCATTTTGAATTGGTTCAGTCAGGACGTTGGGTCCAAACCAAGACTAATACGGTCTAATCAAGTCATCTTAATTAATCTTAATCAACTTAATACTTGATTCTTTTATTTCATTAGCTTCGGCCAGAATCAAGTATCCGAACTAAGGTTTTTTTGTGTCATTTTGGGTTTTTAGGCATGTTTGGAAATTAGTTGTTAGCTGTTAATTAATTACGTGAGTCATAAATTAGTCGGAATAAGTTTTGTAATTGCTAGACCAACTTTTTGACTACAATAAGCTGAAATTCAAAATGCTGATATTTGCATGATTTCAAAAAGAATAGATTGGACACTGTTTTAAGGTATCTCACTTTAAAAAAACTATTTTCTCATATTATCTCACAAATTAATTGATTGATTTAAAGTAATAATAAAGTGTATGTACAAAGGGTTTATCTGACAGGCCACATTAGGGATGGCAATGGGTCGGGTCTGGGTCGGGTCTGGGTCGGTTCCGCCAAGACCCAAGACCCGACCCAGGGCTTGGGTTCGGTTCGGTTCCGGGTCTGACCCGGACCCATTGCCATTCTTAGGGATGGCAACGGGTCGGTTCTGGGTCCATTTTCGTAAGACCCAAGACCCGACCCAAGTTCGGGTTTTTCTCGGTTCTCGGTTCTGACCCGGACCCATTGGCATCCCTAGGCCACATAGTTTGGCAAGTTTTTTTTACTATTGTTTGAATGTGAATTGCCTAATGACTTTGGTTACTTTTGGCAGGGCTTAGAAATCATGTAAGAATGTTTGGTATTGACATTGACTTTGAATTTGCCAAAATTGGGTTTTGGTAGTTGGGAATTTAAGTCCTCACATGTACATGTGCTAGTATATACTCCTAATTAATTTCTGATATGATAAATTATTCTTTTTTAAAGGAAAAATTAATTTATGCTGGTGTCAAGTAGGATGAACAAATTAAGTTGCAATGTGACACGAGATAGCCTCCACAGCTCCACTTCATACTCCATTCCAATTTTTTTCACTACCTTCAATTCATAATTAAGTACATTTTAAATTTACATGTTAAGAAAATGAGAAATTATAAATTTAACCGTAATTGTTTCGATGGCATGGTTGTCTGGAAAGAATAAAGCAATATTTGTTGTTTTTCATAAAAAACAATGTTTCTTGTGGTATGTTGTAAAAAATGTTAATGGTCTGTTTTGTAAGTGAAAACAGTTTTAAGTTTACAAACAATGCAGAAGTAATTAAATAAGTTTAAAAATATATTGGATCTTGGAACGCATAGACTGACTTACTGATGAGATGATTTTTTCTTTTTTCTTTTTTATTGATGTTAAATATTCTTTAATTAATTAAAATCACCTATATAAAAAAGACAAGAATTTTATTGATGTTCTTGTACTTATCCTGTGGACAATATTGGCTACATTGCCTCAGCCCTCAGGCCTCAGCAGGTTCACTCTATTCATCTCTATTTTCATTTTTTTTTCGATTATTCATAATCTATTCATCTCTATTGTACTTATTTCCTGTACTCAAAATTGTTTCCTTTAAGATTATTTTAGGACTTTCATGCACCCCTTTCTACATACTTCCATCTATCCCTTTTTTCTGAATGCAGCAAGGAATGACAATTATGTTCAATGAAAAACAACATTTAAATGAAATGTAATTGAATGATAGAATATACATGCCATGGTACTACTTCAAAATGATTCAACAATGGAGAAAACAATTTGGCTGGGAAATAAACTTGGTATAGTAGTATTAATTTTTATATATTTTTGTATTCATCATATTTGACAGAGTCCCCAAGGAAAAGCTTAATAGGCTAAATAAACAGATTCATCTATGAAACAAAATACATTAAAAGGAAACAAAGTCATATAGACATCTCCGCAAAAAGATGAAAATAAAAATAAATAACTAAAGATTATGCCAACCTAAACGAATGTTAGCTAGCATTCCACTTAACCTGAAGCTTAGAATTTTCTTTCATTCTAACACTGAACTGTACCTGCTGCATATAAGAATAGAATGAAACATAAGGGTCATTAATGCATCTAGTTTGATAGTTTTCAATTTAAAAAAAAAAATGCAAAAATAAATTCAAAATAAAAAAAGTGATACTTACCCTGAAAGAACATGTAAAGCAAAAGAAAATATTTATCTAATTGTCTTGAAAGTGGAGGTGGCGCCTTCGCGAGCTGCAAAACAAGAGCAATCAGGATCAAGATAGTTACAAATGCTTATATATTAAGAAGAAAACTTAGATGTCTAATGACAAATATCTTTATATTAGTAAGAGTAACAAGTAACAAGAATATACAGTATAAGAACAAGAACATTTATGTCAATAGTAACAAATGTATTAAAATTTGTGCGCTGTTTACTGTTTAGTGTGTAAGAGCAAACATAACTGCGTGAATTCCAAAAATGAATTCACAACTCACATAATCATGTGGAAGAATTTTGAACTCCCTGAGCAACACTGAAGATGAATATTAGTGATGAGAAACAAACAAAACCAAATGAATATTAAAAATGATCATGATAGTAAAACTTCACAAAATATGCAATTTGAAGCAAATCCGACTAGTTTTATTCATGTTGAAAGCAAATATTAAAGGTACATATATATAGATATAATTACTAGGAGAAAAACACGATAACCAATTTTAAAAACTCACAAAATTGGAAGTATGAAGTCCATTAAGATAAATGCAAAATTAAACATCAATAGTATATTAAAAATTTAGTAGGATAATGCATGACTGCATAACAAAAAATTCATTCATAGCAATGAAAACACTGTATCCATTTCTTCAATCATGCAAGTGAATCTCATTCTTCTTTTAATAACAACCAGTTTTGTGGTTTATTTATTGTATTTTCAAGATAGATAAATCATCATGAAAGAAACAAATACAAATATCTTAAGTCTTTACATTTCAACATATGCATATGCATGATCCAAAAATCTAAAATTCAATTGAAGAAAGTGATGGAAGTAGTCAAGATAACATGTGATTATGTATTCACTCACCTGACCCTATCGGCCCGGCCTCTCTGCAGTCCTCTAACAAAATCACTACGAACTTCTACAGCATTAAAGTCAGTATATTCTACTGGTGATGTTGAACCCCTAGGGGAGTTTGAAGTATCATAACTCAACCTGCGGTCTCCTCTTCTAGAATCACCGACTCTGGCCCTCCTTTTGTTCCTAGATGTCCTAAACTTTTTAAACACTTGAAAAAATATGCAAGATGTCCACCAGTTTCTCCCTCCCCCATGGAAGTCATCAAAATCATCGCCAGAGTTTTCGTCATACTCTATTACATAATCTCCTAAAATGACCCCATGGGGAACTTCTGACTGGATGGTGCTAAGAACATCAATGATCTCAGAGGATTGCTGCAAATTCTCCCAATCGAGCTTCCGTGCTGAATCAATTTTTGAAGGGCGGGCATGAGGATGCACTAATTGTGCATGTTTGCAAAGGTCTACATAGGTGCCAGTAAATCTGCATTTTTCCTCCTCGCAACAACGATTTTTTACATCCAAATGTAGACGAGCCCTATCAACAACTATCCATCCTGTAACCTCACCTCTGCACAAGGGGCAAAGTGGATAACTGTTTAATCCTTTATGTGCAGCTGACTGTAAACTCTCATTCAACCATAGTGATTGTGAACCAAATGGCACCACATTTGCTTCCTTGAAACGGTTCAAGCAATTAGAATGCAATTGATCAGTGTCACACACAAAAGGCCGGCATCCTTTTTCATATGATGAACATTGAAGAAGAACACTATTATGAGGGAAGTCCAAGCATATGGGGCATATGATATCATCCCAATTGGTAAACGAATTAATATCTTCCATCAAATTTGCATTTAGTTTAGGACAGCTTCCACCAAAACAAAACAAACTGTGGAGATTCAAGTTTTCAGATATATGGAGAAAGTACCTTCACACATGTAAATATACAAACATTAGCAAAGTGCAAAGTGACATTGTATCACATCAAAAGTACGAGGAAACACAAATCTGTATGTCGTAAGAAATATTCAATTTAAATGAAAGCACATTCCAGTACTTATATAATCCAAAACGAGTCATTGGTATGCATACTTTCCAGTGCTTTTATAATCCATCATAAAAAAACAATTCATTCAATAAAGAGCCTAACCCACATTTCAACAATTCCACTCACAATACTTCAGAAAACACAGCAGTCCAGTTCACAACATACTGATCAGTTATACAGACACAGCTTCCACTGAAAACCAAACAAAAACTTATACTACTATATAAGATAAACTTAAAAGATGAATAAAGCAAAAATAAGAAAAGAGAAAAAAACAAATTAAATACCATAACGCGTAGAATACACAAGAAGAACAGGAAACAAAGATTGTTCTCAAAATCTATAACTATTTCATATTATATGAATCCGCACAGCGCTTCCTAATCCCGCACAAATCTAAATAGCAATCCACGAATTGAATAAAAAAGATTCTCAATTACTCGACGATTGGCATCAAATCAACAATTTTTTTTTTTTTTAAAAAAAAACTGATCGCACCCAATTAATGAAATTAAACACAAACAGAAACATTAAACGACATAAAATTGAAAAAATTACCGAAAAGTCAACTTGGATTGGAATTGAAGAAAGCATAAAATAGGAGAGTGGAGAAGAGAAGACGATGATTGGAGGCGGGCAGGGTAATACTAATAGTGATTAAGAAAACAGAGGGAGAAGGAAGATTGAAGATTGAAGAACATCTGAGAATGGAAAAGTAAACTAGAAATTAGGGGTTAGTTCATCAAATTAAGGAACGGAAGACTCATTCTCCCATCGGCCATCACCGCCTATCTCTCTCTCCACTATTAACAAATACTACTACTACTAACAAGAAAATAATTGTGAAGAATTATCACTTATATATACCGACAAATTGATTGGTAAACTCCTCAACAAATGGTAGTAATATAGTGTATATATAATCTTATTATACATTCAAATATTCAACCCTGTTTAAAGTAAACATATTTTAATATTTTTATTTAAATCTAGGAAGGCATTTTATATTTAAATTTAGAAAACCGGAACTAATAAAATTAAATTTAACTATAGAGTAACCCGTCGAGACTCGACGGGCATATTTATATATTTTATATTTGTATTATATAAATTAATAATAAATTATATTTTGAGTAATGAAAAATGTGTAATGATTTTATATAGATTCGAAAGATGAGTATATGATAATAAGTATAATTTAATTATTTTTAAAACTAACAAGAAATCATATTATACCATCTTCTTTAGCTTATGTGGCTTGTTCGGTACAAACCTAACATATCAATAAAAATAACTATTAAAATAACATTTTCATTTAATTTGAAATTTAAATTAAAATAAAACAAAATTTAAATATAAGTATTAAGCATAATATGAAAAATTCCCCCGCATTTTTGTTGAAAATTTCATTGTTGAAAATCTTATTGGGAAGGGCTAGTATAACACTATCCTTAAGAATGTTTGTATTATAAGTGGTGCAATTTTTATTTGTATATGTTCTGTAAAAAATTACCGTCATAGGATCACCCGTAGAGTTTATAAGAATATCATCCGAAAATATCTGATTGTACATCTCAAAATTCAATTTTGCAAATATTTTGCAAATATAATTGAATTTTGCAAAATTCAATTATACGATCACCTACATCAAGTATCAATTTTGCAAATTTTTTGTCATATATAAATTTCATTATAAATATTTCTTGTGGTATGTTGAGTTAATCATTTTTAGTTGTATATTAATACTTTAAGTCACACCTTGCTAGATCGGTGGATGGAGGGGGGACAGACATTGGTAGAAAGTTTTCCGCGTATTTATGCGCTGTCTATAAACAAGACTGGGTTGGTAAAGGAGTTCGGGTATTGGTCTGGTGTGGAATGGATTTGGCAGGTCGAGTTGAGGAGGCGACTGTATGATTGGGAGGTGGTCGTGTGGAACAACTTTATGGCCATGCTATCTTGTTATAAGTTGAATAGGTTTATGGGGGATCGAGTGAGATGGATTAAAGAAGGGAGTGGTAATTTCTCGGTTAGATCATGTCGGGCAAGGGTGGAGGGTGGTCGAGAGAGGCAAAGGCAGGAGGTATGGAAGAATTTGTGGAGGATTAGATGTCCATGGAAGGTGAAATTGCTGGTGTGGAAGACAATGTGGGATGCATTACCGGTGCGGGCGATACTAACTAAGAGAGGTTGCCTAGACTCCTCGCTTGCGCAGTGTCCGTTATGTGGGTATGAGGAGGAGACAGTAGAACACCTTTTTTGCAGATGTCCAACCTCTAGAGATTTATGGTATTATGGTGTGAAATGGTTTGGAGTGGTGTGGGCGGCACCAGGGGGAGTGAGGGAGTTAGCAGAGGAATGGATTACTGGAAAGCCTGGTATAGGTTGCAGTGAGGCGTGGAGGATTACGGGACTTGCTATATGGTGGTCCATATGGAAACATAGAAATTTGGTGGTGTTCCAGAGGGCTCAATTTGACTTGGGAAGGGTGGTGGAGGAAGTAAAATGGAGGATTAGTGTCTGGTGGTCAGCGGCGACGGGGCAGGATGTTTCTATTCAAGTGAGTTGTGACTCAAGCTATCCGGGGGGATTAAGTGCACCTATCCTGAGACGTGAGCAGAGACCGAGAATAGGAGTTGATTGGGAACTTCCGGAGAAGGGTTGGTGGAAGGTGAACACGGACGGCTCCTCATTTGGCAATCCCGGGCCGGCAGGGATTGGTGGTATCATTAGAAATGATGAAGGGAAAGTAATATTCATTCTCTCAAAGCATATTGGATGGAAAGATTCTAATGAGGCAGAAGTGACTGCGGTCAGTTACATTTGTGAAGTTTTGGCACGCGATCAAGGGTTCCCGCTGCCCAAGATAATCTTTGAATGTGACTCTATAAATGTGATTCGATGGTTGGAAAATCCGGAGAAAACGCCTTGGAGATTTACACATCTGTTACCCCCCATTCTGACATTGTTGAATTGTGGAGGGGAAGTGAAATTTAAACACATATTTAGAGAGCGAAACTCGTGTACAGACTCTTGGGCTAGATGCGGAGCTGCCGAAGAAGAGGCTGTCGAGGTATGGTTTTAGACAGACGTGATAGCTGGGAGTCAGTATACTATAGGGGAGGTGTGTAATAGAGTTGATTATGTCTGTGATTTCTGCTTGAGTTCTGTTTGGGTTTATTTGGATTTCATTCGGGGTGACATGGAAACAAGTGTAATGTGTGGTGGGAAGAGATGATTGTATGGTAAAACCTTGTGGAATATAAACCACTTTCTCAAAAAAAAAAAAGTCACACCTTGCTAGTTATACAAAATATTGCAACATAACTGTTAATGTCTAAAAACTGGTTTTGGAAGATAAAGTCCAACATTCTTTAAAGATCGACATTGACTTTTGTTTATGATCATAGCAAAACAAACCGCGAGTGAGAATTTTCTCATCTGAAATCGAATGGAGAATTTGATTAAATCATATAGACTCATAATTATTCTATCAATCAAGAATTTTCTATTTTCATGGTTTCTCGAAAATTAATTTAACCTCAATTATATGGTTTTGCATCTTAGTTACGATCAACCTACTTCCATTGCATAATTTATTTGATTGATCTATATTCCTAAGATGCATGACTATGCAATCCTCATTCAACTATATTTTTCGGTAATCCAGAACAATTGGTTGTGTTTAGATTTTCCAGTGAAAATAATTTATTGGCTTTACTTATGCTTTCATCA
>JAOANR010000012.1:8435570-8656299 GCA_030278955.1 Hygrophila difformis
AGAAAATACTACGTTGAAAGCAAAATAACCCAAAATTACATATCGTGTCCGGTTTAAGTACAGTGGTGCGATTTAATGAAGGAGGTGTGGTTTCAGACCGCACATGTACAAGGTAGACCGCACCATGCCGATTTGGACTCGTCTCCAAGAAATAAGGTGGTGTCGTTTAGGCCGCACCTGAAGAAACCGCATCGCACCTCTTGGACTTGGCTCCTTTTCCGAAAATGATGTGGTGCGGCTTAGGGTGAATACCACACCTAGTGTTAGACCGCACCTGCTGAAATCGGACTCCTCCTCATGGAACTGGGGTGGTGCGGTTTCATGGTGGTGGTGCGGTTTAAGAGTAGACCACACCTGTTGATAGACCACACCACTTGGGGAAAATTTTCCAAGTGTTGGATCCTCTTGACCTCTTCATGCTTGTTGGGCTCCTTTTTGCATCCGAATGTCTTTTCCCAGCTGTATTTAATTCCGTAATGAGGAATCCATGTTGATGGATTCCGAGCTTGTCCGGTCTTGATCTACCCGGATCATTATTTGCAGTCTTTGGGTTTCCTGGGGCTCCAGATTGTCTGCTTCCTGCAAGAAGAATTTATACAGTGCATCGAAAACTTTTTGGCCCTTTGTTTGGAAACTGGCCCCTTGGGGATTATTAGAATAATTAATCCGTTGGTTCTGGCGACTACGCTATCCCCACCCCCTTGGGAAGGTTGAGACATCAACCGACTAGAATCCAACTCATCATCCCTTTCGAACAGAGATAAATCAACAACATTAAAAGTCGAATTAATATTAAATTCATCAGGTAGCTCAACCCGATAAGTATTGTCGTTGATCCTCTCAAGGACTTTGTAAGGTCCTGTTCCACGGGAAGCGAGTTTGCCATGTCTCTGTACAGGAAATCTTTCTTTTCTCATATGCACCTAGACCCAATCTCCCGGTTTCAGCAACAGCCTTTTCCTGCCCTTTTTGGCAAATTTGGCATATGTCTCCGATGCCTTAAGCAAGCTGTCCTGAACATCCTTATGCAGATCCTTGATCGCCTTAGCCCTGTCCCTGCCATTGAAGTTAAGATGCGCATTACTAGGTAGAGGCAGAAAATCGAGGGGGTCATAGGGTTAAATCCATAAACAACCTCGAAAAGTGACATGTGTGTGGCACGATGAATGACGGTTATAAGCAAATAAATATGAGGCAAACATTCATCCCAACTTTAGGAATTTGAAGAAGTAATTATACATAGAAGGTTACCCAACACGCGATTTACCGCTTCCGTCTGTCCGTCCGTTTGAGAATGGTAAGACGTTGAGAACAAAAGTTGTGTGCCCAGTTCACGTCAAAAGCCTTTCCAGAAATAGCTTACGAACTTGGCATCTCGATCAACTACCACAAAGATAGAATCCTTTGCTCTTGTAGTCCGTGGTAGTGCAAGTACGAAGTGTAACACCCCAATTTTTGGTCACCCAGGTCGGGGTGTCACCGCCACATCTCCCTAGCAAGACACGGTTTCTCCGAGCTTGCTAAAGAGATGCAAGGCTACGGTTTTTCAGAATTTAAAACATTCAAACAGCCCATTCATATATAATTCGAAAATAGTATTACATAAGTTGCAGCGGAAAGTAATATTTACATATGTACAATGCAGCGGAATTTAAATATAGAGCCAACATGGCCAAAACACGGGTTAAACAGGCCCGTTCATGCAATTTCTAGTCTAAAGCTAAATTTAAAAATAATGTATTTCCCCAAATTTCCCATGTATGCATATATGATGCAAATTCTTCAGCTCTGAAAGAAAAATGGGAAAAATATGGTTTGTCAGCACGACGTGCTGAGTAAGTTAACACAAACATGATTATGGGGTTTCAAAGTCATTAATTAGTTTTAAAGAAAACATGTGCATAAGACCCCATAATTTAATTTATTTACTTAATAATAATGATGCATAATTTAAAAGACATGAATTCTATAAGATCATAAATATAGCTTGCAAAGTAATATAATTGCAGGACATAATTTAAAAGCATAATCTAAATAAAAGGGAACATTTTTCGAGTCTTCTAGTTTCATGTCTCATGTCTCATGTTTATATCTCGATTGCCATTCGGCAAGCTTTATTTATCGATTGCCTTTCGGCAAGTATTATATATCAATTGCCTTTCGGCAAGCACTATATATCAATAGCCTTTCGGCAAGCATTATATCTCAATTGCCTTTCGGGCAAGCATTATATTTCAATTGCCTTTCGGCAAGCATTATATTTCGTCAAAATTCTGATTTAACTTAATTTATTTAAAAAGAGATTTCGACTCGTTTCAACCTTAAAGGCTAATTTCACCGTTTCAACAAGTTTTCAAGATTTGACTTCGGTAACCCACTGTTTACTCCAAAATTTATTATAAATTAGATTTAAGTCTGAAAATTCTAAAATTTTACCAGTGACTCTAAAACATAGAGATGAACATGTTTCGTGTTTCAACTTTTTCAATCCGAGTTATGGAAATAGGTCAAAAACGTCAAGTTTCGTCATATCAATAATCTGTCCGAATTTAACACACAGCAGTTTCAAAGTATCGAGATCTACCATAGCAAATGAACTCGAAATTTGATGAAATTTTACAGAGAGATATTTAAGACATATATCTACAACTTTTATGTTCGATTAAAGTTCTAGATCGGACTAGATCTATTATCAAAAACGTCTACAAGTTCGGACTAAAATTCTGCCAAGATTTCAAGATCTAAATTTAGAACAGATCGGTGTGGGATCGATTTCAGATATCAAAACGTAACGAAAAATTATGAAATTTTTATAGGAGATAGATCTAAACCTTAGAAACGTTTTTCATGTTTTAAGTTTTCTCGTTTGACGATATGGGTTCGGAAAAATCGTGAAAAAACGCTACGCCGGTAAAGATTTCGTGTTGACAGATTTTACGTTCTTGGTTTAAATCTTTAAATTAAAGTGTTTTAATTACTCCCAAAACCATGTAAGTATTAACTTACAGATCTATAGTCGTCTCGGCTCGATGATTCGGAGGCGTGGCTTCCAGTCCACCGTTTATCTCCTTGATTCCGTCGGGTTCTTCATTCTCGATCTGATTCGGGGTGTCGAGAGGAAAGAAATTAAGTTAGGATTCGTTTTCGAATCACAATGGAAAAGAATTTGGACCAGAACTTACCACGACGTTGTAGCTTCACAAATTTTCGTCCAAGACAGTTCCTTGCTCGGTTTTGGTGCCTCCGACGACTCCGGGATTAGGGTTTTCGAACGTATAGAAAGTATGAAGAGTTGAAAAGTGTTTAGGGTTACTCGGGAGGGTTATTTATAGGGAAACAAGACCTAGGGGACGTCCAAGGTCTGCCCCTAAAAGTCTCGAGCCGAAAGGAATGCAACCGAAGCCAAAAAATCCGGATTCGGGAGAGAGAATCTCGCACGGGGCGTTTCTGCCAGTTGGCGCGGGGTTGGCGCGCCCTTAGGCCAACCAGCGCGCGGCCAGTGCGCGGACTCCGCCTGGACTTCGGTCCGGGCGGGTCGTGCAATCCGTCGTGCTTTTCCTCCTCTCTTTCGGGTTTCTATCCCTCTATGTTCTCGGATTCCGATTTCTGGGGTATCTTCGGGCTCCTATTTCCTATCGTCATTTTATTCGGGCCTAAATTTATGTTTGGACTAGAGTTCTCGAGTCCATTGGTGTCGGGTACACGGGTAACGATTTATTTAACTTTATTTAATTCCTTTTGTTTAATTAAATTTCTTTAATTCATTTTAAAGTTAAATTTCATTTCTCGTTTTCTCTACATTTATTTATTTATTGTACTTATTTATTTATTATTTATTTATTTAATTATTTGTTTTATGTTGTAAAATTCTCGGGTATTACACGAAGTCCATAGAAATGTCAAGCCAGGGTCCTTCTGGCACAGGGAGCGCTTGGTACAAGCCATGAGGTTTAACAGTTGACTTAGCCTTCAGACAGACCAAGCATTTGGCAATGAAGTCAACGACATGAGCTTGCATTTGCGGCCAGTAGAACTTATCAACAAGAATTCCCAGGGTTGCATCCTTTCCAAAGTGTCCCATGAGTCCACCTCCATGAGCCTCTTGAACCAGCAACTCTCTGACGGATCCCTTCGGAATGCATAATCTATTACGAAAGTATAGGAACCCGTTCAGTTGGGAAAACTCCTTGAAACCATTTTGCTTCGTCCTTTCATAAATCTCCATTGTTAGTGGCATACTGACTCTTGACATGCTCAAAACCAACCAGGCGTGTTGTTGCAAATGTGACCAATGCTGTTCTCCTGGAGAGTGCATCTGCGACAACATTATCCTTTCCTTTCTTGTACTTAAGCATGTAAGGGAATGACTCAATAAATGTGCTCCAACGAGAATGTCTTTTGCTCAACTGTCCTTGAACCCTTATATGCTTAAGTGTCTCATGGTCGGTGTTGATCACGAACTCTCTTCCTATCAGATAGTGTTGCCATGTCCTTAACGATTGAACAACAACATATAGCTCTTTGTCATAAGTGGAGTAGTTCAGTTGTGCTCCACTGAACTTCTCAATATAGTATGCTATTGGTCTTCCTTCTTGGAGAAACACTGCTCCCATGCCCGTACCTGACGCATCACTTTCAATTTCAAATGGAAAATCAAAGTTTGGTAATGCTAGGACAGGTGCATGAGTGAGCTTATCCTTGAGGTCATCAAATGCCTTCTGCTGTGCCGGTCCCCACTTGAATGGAATTTCCTTTCTAAGTAGTGCAGTGATTGGGGCCGCAATTACACTAAACTGTGGAACGAATCGTCTAAAGAACCCACTCAAACCAAGAAAACTGCGTACTTCATGCACAGTGGTTGGCGGTTTCAAGTCAGATATAGCTTTGATCTTTGACTCGTCCATTTTCAGTCCTTCCTTTCCGACGACAAACCCAAGAAATATCACTTCCGCCACACAAAAGCTACACTTCTCGAAGTTGGCGTACAAGCGAACCTCTCTCAATCGATCTTGTACCTGTTGCACATGATCTACATGATCGATTAGAGTACAGCTATAAATAAGAATGTCATCAAAATAAACTTCCAAGTTGGAAGGATCCGCGCTGACTTTCGCTTTTCCTTTTTCCTTCGCCTTATGATCGGCTTCTACTTGAGCTACTTTGTTCTTTAGTTTTTCCTGGTCTATCTAACAGCTTTGACAGATAATGGCTTAAACAAATATTATTTTTGTCCATGTTTAAAATATAAAACATTAGACTTTCCTCTGTAAGTGGCATCCTTATCAAAAAGCCACGGTCTTCCAAGCAAAACATGACATGCGTTCATGGGAACGACGTCATATAATTCCATCTCCGAGTAGGTGCCCTTTGTAATAGGGACCCATGCCTGTTGGGAGACCATGGTCTTGCCACTGCTGTTCATCCAATGCAGTAAGTAGGGACTGGAATGCTCTTCGGTTGGTAACTGCAACCTGCGAACAATATATAAACTAACAATATTAGTGCAACTACCATTATCAACAATGACAGTGGCGTTATTGCCTTGAATAGTGCAATGACAATGGAAAAGATTCTCCTTTTGTTCGTTGGATGACGTTTCAGGCTCTCTGTCAGCATTCAAAGCCCTCAATGCTACTAGCAGATTCACATCTTCCTCATTATCATCATCAATTTCTGGATTGACTGGTTCATCAACTTGATAGCGTCTTAGATCATCGTCACAGTCATCCTCATCATCAGAATCAACAACCTTGAACACTCCTGGTTCAACTTCTATCACAAGTCTTTCTTCCTCGCCAGTATTGAGTATGGCCACTCGTCTTGGATTGTTGCACTCATTTGCATAGTGGCCTTTCTTGCCGCATTTCCAACAAGTGATTTCCCTTTTATCTTTGGCGGGTGGATGTTGTTCTCGGCCCGGGGCTCTGTTTCGATAATCCCTATTGAACTTTCTGAAATTCTTGCCCAATTCAAACCCTTTGGGCTTGTAGCCTTTATCATCACGACCTTGTTGCGGCTGTTGTTGCGGCTGCTTGAACCTTTCTGTTCGTTTGGGTGGTTAGATTAATCATGGCTTACTAGGGTTGTAACTCGTGGGAGCTCGATGGGGTCTCCTTTTGAGTTGGGCCTCAAATTTTCCGGCTTTCCTTACCAAATCAGTGATGTTCACATAACCTCTCGGGCCTCAAATTTTCCGGCTTTCCTTACCAAATCAGTGATGTTCACATAACCTCTCATATCCATTTCTTCAAAGATTTCGGGCCTCAAACCTTTTGTGAATCTGGTCAGCATGATCAGCGGGTCTTCATTGAACTGTGCTCTCATCATGAGCATCTTCATTTCGCGGTAGTATTCCTCAACAGTCCTTGACTCCTGCTTCAAACTGATCACCTTCATATACATGTCTGGTTTGTAGGTGGGAGGCACGAATCTCCTTTCCATGAGTTGCAGCAAATATTCCCAATTGGTGACTTGGGGTTGTCCGGCATTGTGATGATCAATTGTAAACTTCTGCCACCATAGTAGGGCGTAATCCTTGAATTCTGCAACAACTAATTGGACCTTCTTGAAATCGGAGTAGTTATGATAGTTGTAAATCATCTCCATGGTGTGCTTCCAATCGTGAAATTCATTAGGATCACTAGTCCATTTGAAGGTAAGGATAGTGAACTTAAGGGAAAATGACCCATATGGTCCGATATTTGAGCAAAATTTTCCAAACAGTCCACAAAAGATCGAATTAACTGAACCGGTCCACTAAATACCTTAATCATTGCCGAACCCATCCATGAACCGGTTTTTTCGCTAATCATTGCCGAACCCGTCCATTAAAGTACCCCGGAATGCGCCTGTAATCAATAGGGATCAGCCGCACCACCCAGGGTGCGAGCCACTCGAGAAGCAAACTAATAGAAAAAAACAACTACTAGACTAGACTATACGTTGAGTGCTCCTAAGCACTACTGAGCAATTCACGTACGCTTCAATAGAATGAATTCAGTAAGGGTAGAGTACGCCATTCTCTCTCTAATAAAGCGATCGAAGGTCCTGTGCCACTTTCACGGAAATCTATCTGACCAGAAATCCATCTTTGTCCAGCCAGTTCATAACAAAATCTTAGAATCATCGCCGAACCGGTCCATCAATTAGGGTACTTTAATGGACGGGTTCGGAAATGATTAGCTAAAAAATCGGGTTGATGGACGGGTTCGACAATGATTAAGGTATTTAGTGGACAGGTTCAGTTAATTCGATCTTTTGTGGACTGTTTGGAAAATTTGGCTCAAATATTGGACCATATGGGTCATTTTCCCGTGAACTTAATGCATTGCAGATTGTCATCCACATCCTCTCGATCATTTCTATCGATTACAGGTGCATTCCGGGGACTATTAGGTATAGGAGGTAGGGCCATGGCTAAAGGATCGTTGACGCACAGTTCTTGATCCTTTATAAGTGGAGGAAATGGTGCTATCGGAGGTGTTCTACATCCAGGGGGTCCTTGTCGTCGATCGAAAGTCCAGAACTGCTCTCTTTTGCCTTTCGGCTATGGCCTCTTCTGCCTCCTCCATGTTTGCTTCTTGTACCCGGCTACTGCTTCCAGATGCTCCATTTGGTCCGGACGTAGAAGGATGATAGAATGCCTCTTCCAATCTACGCTCAACTCTTTGCATCAATCGCGTTCCTAAGGCTTCATCTTGAAATTTCATAAGTCCTGCAAGTTCATTGCTCAAATTATCAATCCTTTCATTAACAACAGTAACATTGGAATATTGGCATCAAGAGTTTGTTTAAGGGCCTCGAAATCGTCCCTTTTGACAGCATTTGAATTCATTGTGCGTAACATTTCCATAATGTCATTCATGTTTGGTTCCGTATTACCTGCCATGATACTCAGAAAACTATGTAGGTATAATATAAGTCAGAAATTAAGTGCAGAAATATGTAGAGTGAACTCTCAAATTCGCACTCAAGGTCTTGGATCTCAACACTACTTCAGTTCGTCGCCTGCTCAAACAGTTCAATTAAATGCAAGAGAAGTACATATATATATATATATATATATATGTGACGCACAGTTCAAGAGTCAAATGAAACTGTTCGACTCAATCAAGAACGCACAGATATGTATGTATGTACTGCAGTCTAATCAAGTTCACAGTTTTAAACAGATATTGCAAGCAAAGAACAGTGATATTTGTCCCAATTTGAAAGTGGAAAAAATAAAAGCTCACAAGAAAATTGCACTCGAGGAAAATACCCGGTTTACTCAAGTGACTTCTCAGGCTAGGGTTTCACAATGGTGCCAGTCCAATATCCACTTTATTGTATAAATACTCAAGTGGCTTCAAGGGCTAGGTTTCACGATTGTGCCAGTCCGATATTCACTTTATTGTAACGCTCAAAATCACTCAAAATTTTCGCCTGGAGGTGCGGTTTAAGGGTAGGTGCGGTTTAATGTGAAGACCGAACCTACTGCACGAGACGCACCAATGCTTCTTGGACTTGGATGGTGAAGATATGCTTCGGACAAAAGGAGGTGCGGTTTAGGTGGGTGCGTTTTAGACCGCACCTTTGTCGAAGAGACCGCACCTAATGAGGAGACCGCACCTGGTGGACTCCTTTTCCAGACTTTGAATTTTTGGCACAGTTGAGGTTGGGTGCGGTTTAACGGTGCGTTTTCAGACCGCACCTGTGGTGAATAGACCGCACCTGTTGAGGAGACCGCACCTGGTGGAATCCTCTCCAAGACTTGGTAAAATTTTTGCTCAGTTGGGTGCGGCTTATGATGGTGGTGCGGTCTGAACCGCACCTGTGTGACAGACCGCACCAGGAGAGACAATATGTCTTGGCCCACAATGTTTGACTTTCCTCCTTTTTCGGTTGCTTGTCTTGTACCTTCTTGGGAATTAAATGCAGCCAATATACTACAATATCTCAACCTTACACACTAATCAAGGGGCCGAATTTGCACCAAATGATTGGACATATTAATGATCACGATTACACATCACTAGCCTTTTTGCATGCAATATTAAACAATACTATTACGACAATCTTGCCAAGAACAATATGAATATTGGATGAACAAGATGAACACCAATATTTCTCCAAGAACATGAAAAACAAATCTCACTCCCCAACCCACAAATACCCTCACTGTTATGCCACAACAATCTTGTTTAATCCAACGAACTCAAATAGTCATGCAAATACACTCATACATGAGAGTAGGGATAACAAGACTAACATCAACAACGATTCAAAATATACACAGTATGGTGAAATGATGGGTATGGCTGAGAGATTCAAGCAAGATATTTTTAGGGTTTTTGAAATTTTTAAACAAAGAGAAACACAACAAAAAACATGGATAAGAACATGAAAATATGGAGAATAATCCTATTGGACTAACAAGATTGGCTTTGATACAAAATTTTTTATATATATGCCGTAGATCGAGACTTATTAGTGACAATATCCGGATTAAATAGGGTTAGGAAAAATGATTAGGGAGATTGTAGGGTGAGCCGTGAGGTGGTAGAAGACGATGAAGAACAAGAACAAGATAGTAGGACACCAATAACTATGATAGCAACAAGATGAAGAAACTAAATTAAAGATAAGGATAAGAAAGCTTATGAATAAAGGGGACCCGAACTTACCAAGGGAAATGAGTCAAGCTCAAGACAAATGGCTTCCTTCAAGTGCATCATCCATTGATAATCCATCGAGCAAGCTTCCAACTTGATGGCGTGAGGGATCCCGGAGGAATAAACATGGCAAGGTGAGAACACTTTTGAGAGAGTGTTCTCGGTTTTGAACATTGAAAATATGAGAATGATTTCAATATTGAGCAAAGTTGGGTTACAAAGGAGTGGGAGGACCTATATATAGTCCAAGCCACAAATATAAGAAAAAAACAAGAAAATATAATGTTGAAAGCAAAATAGCCCAAAATTACATATCGGGTGCGGTTTAAGTGCAGTGGTGCGGTTTAATGAAGGAGGTGCGGTTTCAGACCGCACCTGTACAAGGTAGACCGCACCATGTCGATTCGGACTCGTCTCCAAGAAATAATGTGGTGCGGTTTAGGCCGCACCTGAAGAGACCGCACCTTGTCGAGATTGCACCTCTTGGACTTGGCTCCTTTTCACAGAATGATGTGGTGCGGTTTAGGGTGGTGCGGTATTAGACCGCACCTAGGTCGACCGTACCTACTGGATTCGGACTCCTCCTCATGGAACTGGGGTGGTGCGGTTTCATGGTGGTGATGCGGTTTAAGGGTAGACCGCACCTATTGATAGACCACACAACTTGGGGAAAATTTTCCAAGTGTTGGATCATCTTGACCTCTTCATGCTTGTTGGGCTCCTTTGTGCATCCAGAGGTCTTTTCCCAGCTTTATTTAATTCCGTAATGAGGAATCCATGTTGATGGATTCCGAGTTTGTCCGGTCTTGATCTACCCGGATCATTATTTGAAGTCTTTGGGTTTCCTGAGGCTCCAGATTGTCTGCTTTCTGCAAGAATTTATACAGTGCATCAGAAAACTTTTTGGCCCTTTGTTTGGACACTGGCCCCTCGTGGATTATGGGAATAATTAATCCGTTGGTTCTGGCGACTACGCCAGAAATGATTCACAAGAGTGCTGAGAGCAAGTGATGCTCTCAAGGAGAAAACTGACTTGATAAAATGAAATAGATGTATTCAAAATGATCAAGTGTCTTACAATGCCTAGGGTTCCGATATATATAGGGAAACCCATTAAACAAGACTAAACAAGGAATTAAACAACCCTACTAATGTTCTCAACAATCGGAAATTAAAAAGGAGACAAAATGGAGACTGCCCGTCGTGATCCTTGAACACGTCGCGAGCCTGTTATCCGTCATGAGACTCTCCTTGCGACGGGGAGGAAGGTTGGCGACGTCGAACACATGCAGGCAGAGAAAGCACGCCGCAAGCCTCGGATCATGTCGTGAACATGGGTCTTGCGACGTAAGGGAGGTCTTGCGACGGGGCCTTGGATTTGTGAAGGGGGCGTCTCGCATCGTGAGACCTTGCCCTGCGATGGGGCTATTGGCTTGCGACGTGGAATAAGTCAAGCGACGGGAGTCCCGGACTTGCTATGGCGATCTTGGACTTGAAGGTTTTCCGGACGGCTTCTGCTGGGGTCCACTGCACTATTCCGGCGTTGACCACTGTCGACCGACGACTTTTCCAGTGAACTTTCGGCCAGATTCTGGTCGGATTCCGGCAACCTCGTCGGAGCTACGACGAACTTTCCGGCGACGGCGACGGCGACAGTGACGGTGATGGTGGGCCCTCCTTTTTGACCTCTTCATGCTAATTTGATCCGTTTTTGCATCTGGAGGTCATCCTTCTTCCGGTTTCAGTTCAAGGAGATGGGACCCAGAGTGATGGATCTCGGCTCCTTCCGGTATTCTTTATGCTGGATCAGCTGCTGCATCCTTTGGGCTTTATTGGGCTCCGATTTATCTGTTTCCTGCAAAAGAAAGTGATACACGGAATCAGTGAACCGTTTGATCCGTTGTCGAGATACCGGCCCATCCGGAAAGATAGGTATTATCAGTCCATTTGTTCCGACGACCACGCCATCCCCACCCCCTTGGGGAGGTTGATCCATCAACCGATCAGATTCCTGCTCCTCGTCTCGCTCAAATAAGGAAAGATCTGCAACATTAAAAGTTGGGTGAATATTATATTCATCAGGCAGTTCAATCCTATAGGCATTGCCATTAATTTTCTCAAGGACTCGAAATGGTCCTGTTACGCGAGGTGCAAGCTTTCCGTGTCTCTGTGCAGGAAACCGTTCTTTGCGCATGTGAACCCAAACCCAATCACTGGGTTTCAGAAGTAGATTTTTCCGGCCCTTGTTGGCCAGTCGGGCATAATTTTCAGACGCCTTTAGGAGACTTTCACGCACATTTTGATGAAGATCTTTGATCGCTTTGGCTCTATCCCCGCCATTTACATTCATGTGCTCACTACAGGATAGTGGTAGAAAATCAAGCGGGGTTAGCGGATTAAAACCATAGACTCGAAGGGTGACATGTGTGTGACACGATGAATGTGTCTATTATAAGCGAATTCGATATGACGCAAACATTCATCCCATCTTTTCGAATTAGAAGATGTAATGATACGTAGAAGGTTACCCAACACGCGGTTTACTGCTTCGGTCTGTCCATCCGTTTGAGGATTATATGAAGTGGAGAACAAAAGCTGCGTGCCCATTTCACGCCAGAATCCTTTCCAGAAATAGCTTACAAATTTCGCATCGCGATCAGAGACAATTGATTCGGTACTCCATGCAGACGTACCACTTCCCAAAAGAACAGTTTTGCAATATGGCTGGCATTATTCGTCTTTGCACATGGGATAAAGTGAGCCATCTTCGAAAATCGATCGACGACTACAAAAATTAAATCCTTTGCTCTCGCAGTTCGAGGCAACCCGAGTAAAAAATCCATCGACAGATCAAGCCAGGGTCCTTCTGGCACTGGAAGTGCTTGATACAAGCCATGTGGTTTAACAGTTGACTTGGCCCTCAGACAGAACAAACACTTGGCAATGTAATCAACAACCTGTTTCTTCGTACCAGGCCAGTAGAACCGTTCCACAAGAATTCTCAATGTTGCATCCTTTCCGAAGTGTCCCATGAGGCCGCTTCCAGAGCATCTTAGGCCATCTCCAACCCACACCTCTATTTTACAGTTACACTATCTCTATTTTACAGTTAGATTTACAGTTTTCCACTATCCATCTCCAACCCACAACTCTAAATTTCCCTCTACAATAGAATATTCCATTTTGATTCCTTTTACTATTCATATAATATTACATTTATCAATTATATTAATACATATTTTAAATATATATAATATATTTAATTTATATATTTAAATTATTTAATTAAAAATAATAATTACTTTGTATTTATATTTATGTATATTAATAATTATCATATTAAAATTATTTTCTTAATATTTAATTTAATTTTTTAATAATGAATAAAATTTAAAATTATATTACAAAAAAATTTTTTAAAGACAAACAATTTATTAAACACATTTCATAACTCATAATACATTAAACATCATAACTCATGCGTTCTTCCCACAAATGTTCAATCAAAGCATTACGAAGTGACATATGTGCATCTTTGTCCTTAATTTTCTTAAATCGGGAAAGAAATGTCTGGAATTGATCGAGTCCTTCATTCACAATTTCAACGTCTGGGATAGGAACTTCTCTTGCTTCATCGATGGGTATATTAAGATCCCGCTCATCCTCAATTATCATATTGTGCATGATAATACACGCAGGCATTATATCATGCAAATCATCCTTGCTCCAATATCGGGAAGGATTTGCAACAATTGCAAACCGGCTTTGAAGAACTCCAAACGCCCGCTCGACATCCTTCCTACATGACTCTTGTCTCATTGCAAAATACCTCTTTTGTTCTGTGCGAGGATCGTGAATAGTTTGAACAAGTGTTGCCCACTTTGGATATATTCCATCCGCGAGGTAATAACCCATATCGTACACTGTTCCTTGGATGACATAATGTGCTGGTGGAGCGATGCCTCTAGCCAGATCTGCAAAAAGATGAGATCTTTCCAAAACATTTATATCATTATTGGACCTTGGCATACCAAAGTACGCATGCCATATCCAAAGATCGTAATCGCAATAATTTCAAGGATTATTGTCGGTTTTCCACTACGTCCCGCATATTGCCCTGCCCAAGCAGTTGGACAATTTTTCCACCTCCAATGCATGCAATCTAGAGAGCCTAACATCCCTGGAAATCCACTTTGTTTACCAATATAGTGTAGTCTAGCAACATCATTCGGATTAGGAGATCTCATATATTGGTTGGAAAATATTTCAACGATTGCACGAGAAAACCTTTTCACACATTCAATTGTAGTTGACTCACCAATATTTATGTATTCATTGACTGCATCCGCCGGCATTCTGTATGCCAACGCCCGAAAGGCAGCTGTAACCTTTTGTAGAGTGGACAAACCCGGTCTCCCAAGTGCATCTATACTTTATTAAATAGATATTCTAAAACTTTAGTAAATATGCAGATGAAACGAGCGAAGGAGCTGATGATGATGGAAAAGAAGTATGCCAAAGGATTCAAATTTGAGCATGTGTGGGATATTATGAAGGATTTCGAAAAGTTCTCTTGCAAGGCCCAAAAATCACGATGTGAAGATTTTTCAACTCAATCACTCAGTTCAAATACCCCGATGCCCGAATCTCCTATGTCACCTCCCTCAATTCCTTTTTCTGTCAATTTAACTGATGGTAGCGACAGTGGATCTGGATTTGGATCTCAACGCCCTTTGGGTGTTAAAAAATCTAAACCGAAAAAGAAGAAAGGTGAAGATATTTCTGTTTTTGTTAATTCATTGTTGGAAAGTAATAAACAAATGCAGGCATATTATGAGGAGACAAAGAAATCCAAAGATCGGAAGATTGCTGCTATTGAACAGGCGAATGAGTTGGCCAGGAAGAAGCAAGATCAAGAAACCATGTTGATTGATCCAATGACAATTTCCGATCCCATCCGACGTATGTTCATCCAACAATCACAAGCCGAAATAATGGAGAGAATGCGTGAGCAGTCTTCATCCACTCCCAACACTAATTTTGGCTTTCAAAATTATTTTGGAGACATCGGGGGTTCCGGATCTGGCCATGATTTGGGAGATTATTAATTTAGTTTACTGTATTATGTTTTAATTAATTTATCACTACATTTGTATCTCATTTCAATTTAAATTTAATGTTATGGTCTTTTAATCTAATGATTTTTATTTTATTATGTTTATATTAAATTTAATATATTAAAATAAAAAATATAAACTTAAATTTTAAAAAATAGAGAAGAAAGAAAATAATAAAATAAAATAAAAATAAAAAAAATATAAAAAAAATAAAACAAAAATGAAAAAAATAAGATCAAATAATAAAGTAAATAAAAAAAGAAAGAAAAAAAAAAGTGGATAGCGGCGATGAACAGTGCACCGCAAAAAATTGCAGTGCACTATTCGGGAACGCAAAAAATGGCGTTCCCGGCCGCCATCTTTGCGGGCGCGTTGGAGCGCCCGCAAACGCTACTTTCCCCTCCAACGCCAAAAATGGCGGTGCGTTGGAGGTGGTCTTAAATCAGCAGTTCTCTGATAGATCACTTCGGAATGCACAACCTGTTTTCAAAGTACATAAATCCATTTGTTTGGGAAAATTCTTTGAACCCATTTTTCTCAGTCTTTTCAAAATTATCATTAAGGTCCTCGTCAGTGGCATACTGACTTTTACATGTTCAAAACCAATAACTCTTGTAGCAGCAAACGTGGCCAAGGCAAGTACCAAATTATGCCGTAGACCGAAGTTGGTATCGACTTGTAAACAAGAGAATTGAAAGTACCAAATGGCAAGTGATGCTAAATGGTGAAGAAAAATGAAGAACAAGGGAAAAATAATAATGGGGATAGGGAAGCTCCTCACAAAGGATGATTTGTTGAGGTGTAAAAACTTGGTTTTCCCACTTCTTCCAAATCTCCTAAACAAGGTGAAATTATTTTGGATTTGCTTCAAGAATCCAAAATAGTGCACTTAGCTCAAGGCTAAACACAAATTAGTTTGAGTTATGCACTCATATGGATTTCAGGCTTCCATAAGCTCTCAATGATCTTTGATAATAAAAAGAGAGAGATGTTCTCACAATAATATTAATTCAAAGATGGTCTTACAAAATGACGGGAACCCACATATATAGAGTCTTCAAAGTCTAGACAAAATACACTAGATTAAGCAACTAGCAATAATAATTAAACAACCCTAAAATAAAATAAACAAGTGTTGAATTTTGGAAATCACGTCGAAAGACCAAGAGGGCATGTCGTGGAGCAAAAAGAGAAGGCTTGCAACGGGAATATTCAAAGAAATGCATTTCGGATCTTTCCGCAGCAAGGGACGGGAGCAAAGGTCCACTAGGAAGAAAATTAAATAGTGCCTTACAGCTGGCCCTCAAGGTGCCGACCCCTCCACGAATATGTGGCAAAGTGAAATTTGAAATTGGAAGGCCTTTCCCATCGTGATACCATTTTGCACTCACGTCGTGAAGGAGCGGCTTGCGACGTGCCTTTCTACACGGCTTGCGACGGAGGTCCGGAATGGAATGCGACGTAGCTTTTCTCTTGCGACGGGGGCGTGGTAGGTTGGCGACGGGGGATGACATGGGGTTGGCAACGGAGGTCTTGATGGAGCTGGCTGGAACAGAAACTCGTCGCCGGAGGAGGTGACTGCAATGGCAAAGAATAAAATAAGGGTTTTCTGAAATTCTTGGCCGGAAATGGTTGTGAACTGTCGGGTGTCGACTGCCGGCCTTTGTCCTTCGTCGGAGATGAAAAGGAAAGCTTGGCCGGAGATGGAAGAGACTCCTGTGGCGGCGAAGTGGGGTTTTGTTCTTCGACGATGTTACGGCTTTCGGGATTCACCCGGATTTAGTTGTGGAACGACAGATGAGGTGTTGAGGCATTGTGATCGTGTGTTTGCCGGAGCTGGTGAGCCACTGTTCGGTGGTGGTAGTGCTTGGCCTCATTGGAGATGATGAAGGTGCGGGGAACGCGGCAGACATGGCCGACGTTGGGCATGTGAAGAGGATGACTACGGCAGGCGAGGGTCGACGCGATGCCGGCAATGATGATGATGCTTCCGGGAGATTGAAGAAGGCGTCCGGAGCTTGTTTGGCAATGATGGTGCAAGCTGCCGGACATGAGAGAGATGATGGTGGCCGGAGTGAGAAGCGGCGACCATATTGGAGAGGGTCGACTGATTCGGAGATGGTGGCTCGTGCCACCGGAGACGAAGGGCCGCCGGAGGAGTGGACGATGCATGGACTGGGGTTGTGGGGTTCACGTTCGCCGCCGGAGAAGAAAGGCGCCGGGATGATGGTCGGAGAAGATGACCATGGTCGGGGAAGCTTTGCCGTTTGGAGAACGGGGCACTCAAGTTGGTGGACCCGGAGCAATTCACTTGAATGGTTTGAACGCAATTTGGTCCTGCGTTAAGTGGAATTGGGCTTAATTTAATAATTTCATGGGCCGGTTCGAATGGAGAGTAATTGGGTTGTCTTCTTTGAGCTGTTGGACCGGCCATAATATGTCTTGATGGGTCCTTGCTCACATCAATTAATTTATGCCCACTTGACTTTTCTTCCGGATAACTCAAAATATTTTCCTGTCTGCTCAAAATATTTATCCGTCTATTCCAAATAATCAGATCGGGTCGTACGCCCATCGGGTCAGTCTGGATGGCTACTGCATTCTCTCCCTCTTGAAAAGCTTTGGTCTCCGAAGCTGATTGAGAAAGTTTTGCAGTAGGATCAACCATACAACCTGATCTCTTGAGAAATCCATCAATCTGAACTTCTGATCGCACTGGGTCATTAAAGAGCCTTTTCCTCGGTGTTGAGAAATGTAGCACATGTACATACACCCTGATTCCTTTTACTCCCAAGGTGGGATTAAATATCGCATGCGACTCAATGGAACCTTCCCAACATACATGAACTGACCATGATCAGTACTCATGCTGTCCGGTAGAATTAACTTCTCAAGTAAGAGTATATGATACTGATTCGGTCTCAGACTCTCAGCATATTCGCAAAATGGATAATAATATTCAGTGCATGATTCAGAAAATTTGTAAACATCTGGTGATCCTTGTTGCTCATGGATTTGGGTCTCTTCGGATATCTTCAATGTGGAAAAATGAAAAGATTTCACCTTTGATAGCTCAAAAGAATTTTCCACCTTTTCTCCTTTAATTTCCGATCTCATGCCTTTAATATCCATCTCATCCATCTAATGTCCAATCTTATCTCTTGCACATCATCCAAGATGGAGTCAAGTTTAGCACTTATGGCTTGCAACAATGCAGTCATGTCAGAATTTCCGGTATCAATGGTATCTGCCATCTCAGAAGATATACTCCAGATATATTTATAAAAAGTTGGGGAAATAAAAATAAAATATTTTTGGTGGAACCTCACTAAACTCAAACCTTTGTGTCGGATGTCTTGAGTTCAGGCACAGCTTGGTTCCGAAGTTTTTCAAATAAATTCACCAAGTAAGGAGCAGGAAGATTGGGAAATGATGGATAAGACGCACAAAGCACGAATGCAAAAATGCGATGCTCGATTCTATCAAGAAATAGGGTGACGCGTAAGGCACGAATACAAGATGCAATGCTCGACTCAATCAAGAAAATCACAGAATCTGTGTGTGATTGCAATGCACAATTTTTTAGTTAGCAATGTTATTCAACCTGCAAGCAATAATCCGATTCCTCACAATTTTAAAGTGTAAAGATAAACCTCACAAAATAAAACACTCGGAATCAAAATATATGCCTCACATACACACAATCCCCAAATTAATTTAACTCAATTGGTCAATTAAATTGCCCAATTTAATTAAACCAATTTTTAAACAATCCCAATTTAAGTCCTACACAAGAAACCCACTTGCTAAAAATCTTGACTTGGCTTGTTGAAAGAATGAAAGTCTCGGCCAACTGGGGGTTTGTTGATTTCAAATTCAATCTCCTATTCTCTTTCCCGATTTAATATATAACCATGCAAGACCAATTTCACAATTTCTCCTCCCTTTGTCTTAAGCACCTAAAATTGAAAATCCTTAGCTATTTGAAGACAAGGGCTGTCGGGAGTGGAGGTTCAAGGACACAAGTCCCTTTCTCACCAATTAATGACTTGTACAACCTTGAAGCTTTTGTCCCCTTCTTTAATTTAATGAGCTTGTACGTTGGTCCTCCCTTACAAAACACCCCTTACAAATATTCAAATGGATCAAAAAGTGAACATCAAGAACATTTTGAATATCATATGGGGTTCATCCAATTTCCCCTAGAACATTCAACCCCCAAGAACCCTAGTTTCAACCCAACTCTCAAAATCACTCCACTCTTTCAGATTAATGTTGCAAATAAATCCAATAAGCTTTTAAACCAATAATTAATGCCAACACAATCCACACATTGAGCTGAAGCAACAAAAACAAGAAAACTCAAAGCTAGCTCAAGGAAGAAGATGAAAATGGTGAAATGCTCAATACTTGTCCAAATTAGACAAATGATATGCCTAGGGAAAGCTCTTGAAACAAGAATGATTCGAAACCATGGGTGGAATTTCCAGAAATCGCTGAAACAGTGGCTGGGCAAATATTTTTGGGAAATAATGGCCAAAACTTGAAAAATTCATAGAAAATGCATCTCTTGGCCAAATTTTTCGATCTCTATATTTTTTAGAGTGTAAACCATTCAACAAATCCGGATATGAACTCAGAATTACAAAATTCAGGACAAAGCAAAATGTATTTGGGATGAACAGTGCACATGAAGCTATTTTTGGGGTTTTGAAATTTTTAGATTTTGATGAACACAAGTGAACCAACTTTTGGCTTTGATACCAAATTAAAATGTATAAATTATGTCGTAGACCGAAGTTGGTATCGACTTGTAAACAAGAGGATTGATAGTACCGAATGGCAAGTGATGCCAAATGGTGAAGAAAAATGAAGAACAAGGGAAAAATAAAAATGGGGATAGGGAAGCTCCTCACAAAGGATGATTTGTTGAGGTGTAAGAACTTGGTTTCCCCACCTCTTCCAAATCTCCTAAACAAGGTGAAATTATTTTGGATTTGCTTCAAGAATCCAAAATAGTGCACTTAGCTCAAGGCTACACACAAATTGGTTTGAGTTATGCACTCATGTGGATTTTAGGTTTCCACAAGCTCTTAATGATCTTTGATAATAAAAAGAGAGAGATGTTCTCACAATAATATTAATTCAAAGATGGTCTTACAAAATGAGGGAACCCATATATATAGAGTCCCCAAAGTCTAGATAAAGTACACTAGATTAAGCAACTAGCAATAATAATAAAACAACCCTAAAATAAAATAAACAAGTGTTGAATTTTGGAAATCACGTCGTAAGACCAATAGGGCACGCCGTGGAGCAAAAAGAGAAGGCTTGCGATGGGAATTTTGAAAGAAATGCATTTCGGGTCTTCGCAGCAAGGGACGAGAGCGAAGGTCCACTAGGATGAAAATTAAATAGTGCCTTACAGCTGGCCCTCAAGGTTCCGACCCCTCCAAGAATATGTCGCAAAGTGAAATTTGAAAATGGAAGGCCTTTCCCGTCGTGATACCATTTTGCACTCACGTCATGAAGGAGCGGCTTGCGACGTTTCTTTCTACACGGCTTGCGACGGAGGTTCGGAATGGAATGCGACGTAGCTTTTCTCTTGCGACGGGGGCGTGGCAGGTTGGCGACGTGGGATGACAGGGGGTTGGCAACGGAGGTCTCAATGGAGCTGGCAGGAACAGTAGCTCTTCGCCGGAGGAGGTGACTGCAATGGCAACGAATAAAATAAGGGTTTTCTGAAATTCTTGGCCGGGAATGGTTGTGAACTGTCGGGTGTCAACTGTCGACCTTTGTCCTTCGTTGGAGATGAAAAGGAAAGCTTGGCCGGAGATGGAAGAGACTCTTGTGGCGGCGAAGCGGGGTTTTGTTCTTCGACGATGTTACGGCTTTCGAGATTTGCCAAGATTTAGTTGTGGCACGACAGATGAGGTGTTGAGGCGTTGTGATCGCGTGTTTGCCGGAGCTGGTGAGCCGCTGTTCGGTGGTGGTAGTGCTTGGCCTCAATGGAGATGATGAAGGTGTGGTGAACGCCGCGGACATGGCCGGCGTTGGGCATGCGAAGAGGATGACTACGGCAGGCGAGGGTCGACGCGATGCCGGCAATGATGATGATGCTTTCGGGAGATTGAAGAAGGCGACCGGAGCTTGTTTGGCGATGATGGTGCAAGCTGCCGGACATGAGAGAGATGATGGTTGCCGGAGTGAGAAGCGGCGGCCATATTGGTGAGGGTCCGCTGATTCGGAGATGGTGGCTCGTGCCACCGGAGACGAAGGGCTGCCGGAGGAGTGGACGGTGCATGGACTGGGGCTGTGGGGTTCACCTTCGCCGCCGGAAATGAAAGGCGCCGGGATGATGTTCGGAGAAGATGACCATGGTCGAGGAAGCTTTTCCGTTTAAAGAAAGGGGCTCTCAAGTTGTTGGGACCCGCAGCAATTCACTTGAATGGTTTGAACGCAATTTGGTCCCGCGTTAAGTGGAATTGGGCCTAATTTAATTATTTCATAGGCCAGTTCGAATGGAGAGTAATTGGGCTGTCTTCTTTGAGCTGTTGGACCGGCCATAAGATTTCTTGATAGGTCCTTGCTCACATTAATTAATTTAAGCCCACTTGAGTTTTCTTCCGGATAACTCAAAATATTTTCCTATCTGCTCAAAATATTTATCCGTCTGTTCCAAATAATCAGATCGGGTCGTCCGCCCATCGGGTCAGTCCGGACGGCTACTGCAGCAGCCCTTCTTGAAAGTGCATCTGTTACAACATTATCTTTGCCCTTTTTGTACCGGACCGCGTATGGAAAGGCCTCTATGAAAGTGCTCCAACGAGCATGTCTCTTGCTGAGCTGGCCTTGCTGTTGGATATGCTTCAGAGTCTCATTATCGGTGTTGATTACAAACTCCCTACCTCGAAGGTAGTGCTGCCATGTCTTTAAGGCCCGAACAATAGCATACAGCTCCTTGTCATACGTTGAGTAGTTCAACTGTGCTCCACTGAACTTCTCATTGTAATATGCTATTGGTCTTCCTTCCTGCAGCAGAACTGCTCCCATTCCAGTAACTGATGCATCGCTTTCTACTTCAAATGGTAAGTCAAAATTTGGTAATGCAAGAACATGCGCATGGGTCAGTTTATCCTTCAGATCATCAAACGCTTTTTGCTGGGTCGGTCCCCACTTAAACTGATTTTCCTTCTTTAGTAACGAAGTGATTGGGTCCGCTATTTGCCATGGATCTCTTGGTTACTAACTTGCAAGAACAAAAGGATGGAAAATAAAGATAAAGATAGGGAAGCAAAGCCGCAACAAGAATCGTCGGGGGAAGCAACCAAGGTGTTCAAAACCTTGACCTCATCCCAATCATTCCACTCAAGCGTCGGTTTGATGATCAACAATGGTAGCCTCAAGCAAGTTGATGAATGTTTCCAAGCAACCATACAAAGTGTGTGTGAGAGTGTTTATGAACTCACAAATGATTTTTGAAGAGAAAATAGATAATTTCATTCAAGCAAAGATGAGTAACAAGTGTTTGGGAGGTCATATATATAGACCTCTTTACAAAAGGGCAATTCTGGAATAAGAAAATACATGAAAAATGAGTAAAAACGCAAAAAGGGGGTTATTACAACGCTAGCCAACTTTTATGACCTTAGAGGATAGCGTCGTAAGGCTTACGACCTTAGAGGATAGCATCATCGTCGTTAGAGGATAGCGTCGTAAGTCCTCGTCCTTAGACGATAGCATCGTAATTCCTTGTCCTTAGACGATAGCATCGTAATTCCTTGTCCTTAGACGATAGCGTCGTAAGGCCTTATCCTTAGACTAGGATCACGTCGTAAGTGGAGGATCACATCGTAAACCCTATTTCCTCAAGTCTTGTGCGGGCCCCACCATACTTGTCTTTACTTATTACATGTCTTCCTATTACTTAATTATTATCCGACCATCTTCCGACTTCAACAAAAATTTGTTCGGCGACCGGCGGTGGTTCCGGTCGACCTCCGACCAACTTTCGGTTCCGGTACTCCGGCGGCTTCTCCGGTCATCTTCTGGCGACTCTCCGGCGGCGGTGATGGCTTCCTACTTCAAAATTGGGGAATATGCTGTTGGATTCTCTCCGATTTCTTGGAATTGGATTATGACACATGCCTTCAAACTGCATCCTCCTTCCTTGTTGATTTCAGCTTGGACTTCCTCAGACTTTAGGAGAGCTGCAATTCGGTCAATGAACTTCTTGGCTCGGCTCCTGGAGTATGGTCCTTCTAGGATAATTACTGTTGCAGATCTGGTTTCCACGCCATTCCCTCCCCCTTGAGAAGGTTGAGCCATCAACCGATCAAGCTCGTCACCGTCCTGCTCGTAGAGTTTGAGATCTGCAACATTAAAAGTAGCATTAATTCCATACTCAGGAGGTAAATCCAACTTGTAAGCGTTGTCATTAATCTTTTCCAATATTTTAAAAGGACCGAGTTTGTCATGTCTCTTCGTGGGAAATCTCACCTTTCGCATATGGAGTCAAACCCAATCCCCGGGCTTCAAGAGCAGCTTTTTACGTCCTTGGTTGGCATACTTGGCATATGTTTCGGCAGCCTTCTTGAGGCTCTTTGAATGTCCTTGTGAAGCTGTTGGATAGCTCGGGCCCTGTCTCTGCCATTAACATTGAAATGCTCATTGCGTGGCAATGGCAGTAGATCAACAGGGGTTAGAGGGTTGAAACCATAGACAATTTCAAATGGAGACATGTTAGTGGCACTATGAACGTGTCTATTGTAAGCAAATTCAATATAGGGTAGACACTCGTCCCAGCTCTTATAACTAGAAGTAGTTATGATCCGCAGCAGTTACCCAAGACTCTGTTGACGACTTTAGTTTGCCCGTCTGTTTGGGGGTGATAAGCTGTGGAGAATAGGAGCTTAGTACCAATCTCATGCCTAGAGATTTCCAAAAATAACTGACAAATTTCGTGTCTCGGTCCGACACAATTATTTTCGGGATCCCATGGAGACGCACCACTTCCTTGAAAAATAATTTAGCAATGCGGTGGGCGTCGTTGGTCTTCGTATAGGAAATGAAATGAGCCATCTTGCTGATTCTGTCTACCACAACGAAAATAGAATCTTTGTTCCGGGCAGTCCGTGGTAGTCCCAACACGATATCCATAGAAAGATCAATCCATGGTCCCTCGGTAATTGGTAGAGGCATATATAAACCATGTGGCTTAGAAGTGGATTTCGCCTTCAGGCAGACGATGCATTTGGAGATCAAGTCATCCACTTCTTTTCTCATTCCCGGCCAGTAAAAGCGTTCACTCAGAATACCAAAAGTGGCAGTCCTCCCAAAATGTCCCATAAGGTCTCTGTTGTGAACCTCCTTGATTAGAAGCTCCCGAACCGATCCCTTGGCAATGCACAGTCGGTTCTCATAATACAAAAATCCATCAAGTCTTGAATACTCCTTGAACCCGTGCCTTTCGGTTTTTGCCCAGAAATCCTTGAAGTCTAGATCAGTGGCATATTGATCCTTGATATGTTCAAAGCCAATCAAATGTGTCGTGGCAATGGCCGCCAAGGCGCTCCTGCGGGATAATGCATCCGCAACTATATTTTCCTTTCCCTTTTTGTATTTAAGTACATAAGGGAAAGTTTCAATAAAACCGCTCAAGCGTGCGTGTCTTTTCCCTAGTTGCCCTTGATTCCGAATATACTTGAGGGTCTCTGGTCCGTATGGATGATAAACTCACGAACCCGGAGATAGTGTTGGCAGGTCGTTAAAGCTTTGACCACAGCGTAGAGCTCCTTGTCATATGTAGAATAGTTCAACTGCGCGCCAGAGAACTTTTCGTTGTGGTACGCCACTGGCTTCCCATTTTATAATAAAACTGCACCCATGCCCGTCCCCTATGCATCGCATTCCACTTCGAATCGAATGTCAAAATCTGGTAGGGCTAGAACCGGTGCATGAGTCAATTTAGACTTCAAGTCATCAAAACTCTTATGCTCAGACGACCCCCATTTAAAGATAAGTCCTTTTTTAAGCAGGGAATTTAGGGGTGCCGCAATCAGACTGAAATTCAGGACAAATCTCCTGAAGAAACCACACAGACCCAAGAATTACCTAACTTCATGCACGTTCGTGGGTGGTTTCCATTCAGAGATCGCCTTTATTTTTGCTTCATAGACCTTAATACCACCACGCCCAATAATGTAGCCAATGAACGAGAGTTCTGTCGCATGAAAAGTGCATTTCTCCTTGTTGGCATAGAGCTGAACTTCCCACAACCTGTTTAGTACCTGTTGGACATGAGAAAGGTGATCAGATTCACTAGAACTATATACTAAAATATCATCAAAATATACAACGACAAAGTTATTAATAAATTGGCAAAGGGTCTCATTCATAAGCCGCATAAACGTTGAAGGCGCGTTCGTCAGTCCAAATGGCATAACGAGCCACTCATATAATCCGAATTTGGTTTAGAACGCCGTCTTCCATTCATCTCCCGGCTGCATCCGGATTTGGTGATAACCGCTTCGCAAAACAATTTTTGAGAAGATGCTGGCGTGACCTGATGACAGTGACTGTCATTTTCGTCCAAATTTGTGCCCTGATCATAACCTTTGATCATATTTTCCTCAATATTGTATGAAGAATGGAAAAAGAATGGTGTAAATCTTGGAAAGATCAAGATCATGAAAAGAATTTGAAATTCATGAAAATGGCTCGAAAATGTTAAAATAAATTGAAGTTTTTGTCTCGCGGTGTTTTTATCAAAAACTAAGTCTCGCCTTGTCAACAGGAAATAAAAGAAGATATTGCGAGGAAGAAACTTGGTGAAAAGAAAAGAGCTAAGCATGGATGAAGATCCATGTCGCGAGCAAAGAAAAAGAATGATGCGAGGAGTGCGGAAGCAGATTTGAACAAGTTCAAGAAGCTTGCGCGACATTCAAAGTCATATTGCGAGAAAAGTCAAGGGAGAAAATCCGTGCGAGCTGATAAAGATGGAAAGATATAGCGAGAAGAAGTTTGTTTGAAAAAGACTGCAAAGTTCTCGCTTTGACAGAAAAAGCGACTTCACAAAGCCATCGTTTTGATGGAACAGGACAAAGCGTGAAGCGAGAGAGAGTCTGAGCACGAGAAGTTATCACCCAGGCGGGAGGCAGTTATTTTCGCACATCTATAAATAGACCCCCTGGGGATCAGCTCGAACTAACTGGAGGACGACATAATCACTCTCATATTCTCCTGTTCACTTTAGAGCTTTTGTAGGTAGGGTAGCTAGGGTTTCATATTGTTCTGCGATTTATGTTCAATGTTCTTCAGATTCAATTTTCGATTTTTAGTAGTTTAGTTTGAATATTGTTCGGTAGATTAGATTAGATTAACAATTTCCTGGAGAGAAGAATGGCAATCAGGATGTTTCTTTTCCATCACGTTGACGATCGCTAATCTTGTTTTCTAAACTTTATCGAATCGAATTCGCAATTTTCTGATGAAATTCAGATTTCCAGGTGTTTTCGTTTTCATTTCTTATTGCAATTTATGATATATGGAGGAAAATCATATGTTAGATTGAATATTTCTCTTTCGGATCGTAATCTTTGAAATGCCACAATTGAATTGGTAATGGTAATGGCCGAATTCAGGGGAATTGTTATGGCATAATCTGAGAATCTCAGTTGTATTTTTCATAAACATCTTGAGGTTCCGAAATCCTGTTATGAATCCATTGCTTGATTTCTCTAATTCTGCGAAGAAATGTTACAATCCTCGATATTATGCTTGGTTCCGAATTTCTTAGAAAGTTTACAATCCACATTCTCAATTTCATTTGTATCAGTAATTTCCATATCATGATTGTACAAAAATATTTGTTTCTCAGAATTCCGAAATTGCATTTTTCAAGTTAGGTACTGTTTCTGGCAGAATGATTGAATAGAGGAATTCACTAGTTGAAAACTTAATCAGATTTTGATTTCGAATAACAATTTTTAAGGTTCAGTGAATTAATTTTCATTAAGTTCTTAAAGTCCCACGCAGTGTAAACATAGCGTGACAATCTTTGGGAACTAAAAACTCGGGATTCACTCTCCTAATCGAGGTTGAGGAATCTTCCTCGCAGTGTCTCTGGTAAGGGAATAACGCGAGGACGATCTTCAATATATCTCAAACTTAGTATTTTCCTTCATACAAGAATTTATCCTCGTTTTATTTCATCATTGGAATGATGCGAGGAACAATCCTACCAACTTAAACTCTCAAACATGTTATATCAGAGCTCTCGCTTTGTTCACTTGAACAAAGCGAGGGAACAATCTGAGATAACATCAGAATTGGTTCTTTTTCTGAAGGAAACCAAAGACATTCTCGCTATAAATATATATCGCCTATCTTATAAATGGGAATTGAATATTCTCGCCGCATTCCTGACAGACTTCAATGCGAGGAACTCAATTCTCTGTATTAATCAAATCCGAGGTATATTCTATGAATAATAACTCCCTCCACGCTATACAAATATAGCGCACGAAAAATTAGAGTGTTCATAGTTTTAAACCCCAAGATAATTACTGCAAGTTATCTTGGACATATATTTTGCAGGATTAATTCTCAAATCCTTTTTATGGGAAGAAATTCCCTATATTCTGTCTAGCTCCTAACCTATATTTTTGAAGCACGCTAGCATTTTACTTAAGAGTACTCAGAACCCTCATCGTTTCTTTATACATATATTACTACCTATAAAAATAGTATTTTGGGATATTTTCCAGAACTGATGCTGAGTATTCTGCTTTCACCATACAAACTCACACTTCATAATCAATTGCACACCATTATTTTCATTAGCACATTGAGATAGGGATGATGATACAAGTCTGCTCAATCATCATCTACTCAGGATAATGAAGAACAAACCTGTTCTACAGTTGGACATTTAGTACCTGTCGTTTAAAAGGGAAAGATGTTTCAAAAACCATCTTTTGTCCCAAGAATTAATGAGAATCTAGAAGAGTTAACTTCCAGGGGTCATAGATTTATGATACTCTAATCATATGCTATGGGTAGGAGGTTAAGAAACTTGTAGAGTTTCATTAATCCTGAGTCAAGTCATGAGTAGTTAGACCTATTTATAGAGAATTCTCTTGCTAATACATCTATATGAATCTGAGTAGTCCAGATGAGTCAAGGATTTTGATTAGCAATTTCATCTTGATATACTTACAGGACTATTGTTTCTTACAAATACTTGTTGGAATTATTTTGAGAGATTTGAATCTTATGCATCCCTTGGATGATAGATTTAAATACTAGCTTTTTGATTTCTTGTAGAGAACATCCAAGATAAGAGTATAAGATATTTCTCTTCACAAAATGATAAGAGAACAACAACAAGTTCAGATTAGTACAAGATTGATTCGATGTGACATTGAGTCTTCAATGGCTTAATCTGAATCCGAAAGAGACAGATTAAGTGATACTTCTAAAAGCTTATGCCAAGAGATAAGTCTGACCGATTATCTCTTAGTGTAAGTATCTCATGATTTCAGTGCTAAAATGTTATGACACAAGATCACACGTACTCGTCTTAGGAAAGTGATCGAAGACATGAAGAGTTGATGAACTTAGATAAAGGATTTGTCTCATCTCATTGAGCTCAAGCATTATTAATAATCATAGAAGCATGTTTACTCTAGCATAAGTCTTATTCTGTTTTCTTTGTCACTTAGTCCATTTTAAATTTGTGTTATCAACATTATCACGCAATCAAATCTTCATTCATCATTTAATGCTTTCTTTTATATTGTTTCTTTTATTGCTTTATTACTTTACTGCATTTACTTTTCAGCATTAGGTTTTAAGACAAATTCATCAATCATCACAAACCAAGGAATATAATTAAATTCTAAGATTCATGATGTTATTAGAATGCTTCTATCGTATAACTCTCTAGTGAACGATCCCGACAAATAAATAAATACTGCAAGCTTGATACCGTACGCTTTCGGTATGCAACGAGGCATATTCTTGAAGTACTCTTTAAGAATTATGTTTTGAAGAGAGTCAAGAATCATTGTAGTAAATTTTCACTAAGGGGATCTTTGCGAGGGATTCCCTTAAAAGCTTCATGGCGCCGTTGCCGGGGAGGGTGTAGCGTTATGAATTTTAGAACAAATATATTCTATGGTTTGTTTCAAATTATTATTCTTATAACATTATTATGTTATTATGTTAATTCCACTAATTCTTTCATTTTATCCACAGGAGAAATCTGAACAGTTTATGAGCGAAAGAATAACCAGATCCTCAAGACAACCTTTGCTTCCCTTTAGTTGCGAACTCGAGAGAACAGCGAGACTGATTAGAACGAACGCCAAGGAGGCAGAAAGATTTTGCAGAGGGGACACTTTCAACAATAATTGAGATGGCAAATAATGGACAAAATGACGGACCCAGAAATTTAGCAAACGGACAACCAGGAAATCAGAACAACATACCACCTAGAGGACAATTCCAAGTTCCTCAAAGGGATGCAGTACCACAATTTGTTCATCAGCATTACTTCCCTCCTAATTTTGTCAATCCCACTCCTAATGCACAGGAAGAGAAGTACCAACCATGGTAGCCCAATGTGGATCAATATTTGGTTGGAACAGATGAAGAGGTAGATATACCACCTGGTATACTAAACTTGGTAGCTTCTGGAGCATTTTATGGCTTAAGTGCAGAAGATCCGCATCTGCACCTTAAAAAGTTTGTAGAGCTGAGCAAGACAGTAAAGAAGGGAAGAGCTTCAAGAGAGAGCATTTAGCTGACAATGTTCTCATTCTCTTTGGATGGCTCAGCCAAGGAATGGTATGACTCTCTTAATACACAACAGAAATCTACCTGGCCGGAGTTAGTAAAGAACTTCCTACTCAAGTATTTTCCTAAGAGCAAGATAGATGAATGGGCGGACAAAATATCTAGTTTTAAGATGAGAAAAGGAGAATCATTGAAGGATGCCCGGGACAGATTCTTCGACATGCTTAAAAGATGTCCACAGCATGGTATTTCGGAAAGGAGACTCCTGAAGATCTTTTTCACAGGACTTTCTCATAATTGGCAAATGATGATTAACGCCACCGGAGGAGAACAATTACTCCAGATGACACTTGAGAAGGCCTGGTCAACAATAGACACCATGACTGCTAGCAGAGCAGTCCTTCAAGATGATGATCCACCATCACCCACAAGGAAGAGTCTTGCCATTCACACAGATAAAAGTGAAGAGAAGTTTGCAACACTCACAAAATAGATTGCAGATTTACAGCTTGCTCAGAATGCAAGTCAACAAATTCAACATCAACAGCAACAACCAATGGTGATTCTTCAACCCACACCTATGGAACAGGTCTTTCAGTGTGGAATTTGCTCTGGTCCTCACCATAATGATCAGTGCCCGCAGCTTCAAGAATCACCTAAGCAAGATGAAAGCTGTAATTACGCTGGCTTTCAGAACAAGCACCCAAACTTGAGCTATGGTAATACATAAAATGCACATCTTCTGAACCCCCCTCAACAGAATCTACAGCAGTTTCGTCCTCAGCGGCAGATGTACCCGCAGAGACCTCCTCAACAAACTAGTCAGCAGAACAGGCCATTTGGACCATTCTCACCTATGGCTGCACATTTTCCGCCTCAACCAGTACCACTAGTACCTTATCCTACTGTTCAAGACATAACTTACAGCTCAATGTTGGGAATGCTCTGAAAGAGTTCATTGCCAAGCAAACTGAGACAAATAACCAGCTGCAGACTTCAATAAAGAATGTTGAAAATTCGGTAACGGAGATGGCAAAGTTATTACAGCAAAGAGAGAAATGAAAATTACCAAGCTCCTCTGAAACCAATCCACAATGTAAAGCGGTCACATTAAGGGGAGGAAAAGAAGTTGTAGATCTTGAATTTGAAAAGAAGAGAGACAGGTTGCTGCAGAAGATGTTCAAAGATATACTTACACTGGAGGAAGATGACCAGTATGAGGAATGGCAAATTTCTGAGAAAAAGGGTTTGGAAAAGAATGTTGCAGAACACTCTTTTCCAATGGAAAAAGAGGGAGGTAATAACAACCCTAACTCTACAGGTAACAAAAAGGACCTACTGGATGAACACATGCCCAGGGTGCCATACCCTGGGAGACTCAAAAATGATCTTCAAGAAATTAAATTTAAAAAGTTTCTTGAAAAGATTAAGGCCATTGAGATCCCAATCCCTTTGGTTGAATTAATTTCAGAAATGCCCTCTTACGCTAAGTTTCTGAACGAATTGATTTCAGGAAAACGAAGTGCGGGAGAACAACAGATGGTGATCCTCAATCAGAATTGTAGCATGGTGCTTCAACAAAGGATACCTCCAAAGCTTGAAGATTCGGGATGCTTTACTTTACCTTTAATCATCAAATATAAAGAAGCCGGACGAGGCCTTTGTGACCTAAGAAGCAGCATAAATGTGATGCCGCTTGCTATGGCCAAAAGGTTGGAGCTGGGGAGGATGAGGCCAGTGAACATGACCCTTTTCTTCGCTGACCAGTCGAGCACTACACCGGAAGGAATCATTGAAGATGTTCTAGTAAGAACAGGGGGATTGTGTTTTCCAGCTGACTTCATCATCCTGGATATTGAAGAAGATGTTAAAATTCCTATCATACTGGGGAGACCATTTCTGGTAACCACTGGGGCTATGATCGAATGCGAAGAATGGCATAGTCAAGCTGCATGTCGACGACCAAGAAGTCACTTTCGATATGTTGAAAATGGCAACATATCCCTTTGATGCTTTTGAATCAAATGTAACTGGGAGAGGATTAGACTCTGGTAACATAGAGGTAGAGAATATCTTAGACAACTTTAATCTCTTTTCTTCTGATGTAACTGAAAACACTTTCACCCCACTCACAAGTGTTAAAGATTATACTTTTGGTTACTTGTGCGCGGTTCGGTTTGCTGATCCTGAGACTAGTGAAATCAAAGACGGATTCTGAAATTGAGGATATGACATCCTCAGAGGAGCAATCTGAGGATGACATTGATAAAACAGATCCTACAGAAGAAGGACCTGATTTAAAATTGGAGTGCAAACTCGAAGTAAATTAATTCCATCTATAGAAAGCCCACCAGAGCTTGAGCTTAAAGTATTACCAGAACATCTTAAAGATGCCTTTCTAGCAGATAAAAAGAAGCTCCCGGTAATAATTTCATCCAAATTGAATGAAAAACAAGAACAAGCTTTAGTGGGTACTCTTAAGAGTCATATTCATGCAATTGCTTGGACTATAGCTGATACTAAAGGCATTAGTCCTCACATTTGCATGCATAGGATTGTGATGGAAGATGAATATAAACCATCCAGGCAATCACAGAGGAGGCTAAATCCACCATTGCAGGAAGTTGTCAGAAAGGAGGTAATCAAGCTACTGGATGCATGTAAAATAAATCCTATTTCTGATAGTAAATGGGTAAGTCCAACGCAAGTTGTACCTAAAAAAGGGGGAATTTGCATTATGATTAATGAACATGGTGATGAAGTAGCAACTAGACCAGTAACTGGTTGGAGAGTTTGCATTGATTGTAGAAAATTAAATACTGCCACAAGAAAAGATCATTTCCCTTTACATTTTATTGATCAAATGCTAGAAAGATTATCAGGAAAACCATTTTAGTGTTTCTTGGATGGATACTCAGGTGATAATCAAATAGTAATTGCTAGTGAAGATCATGAGAAAACAACTTTTACTTGCCCATATGGAACATTTGCTAACAGACTGTCCTTTGGATTATGTAATGCTCTGCTACTTTTCAAAGATGTATGATGAGTATCTTTTCTGATTTTATTGAGAAATGCATTGAAGTATTCATGGATGATTTTAGTGTTTATGGTAATGACTTTGAGGACTGTTTACAAAATCTTTTCAAAAATTTTGCAGAGATGTGAAGACACCAACCTGGTACTTAACTGGGAGAAGTGTCATTTCATGGTTCAAGAAGACATTGTTCTAGGACACAAGGTATCCAGAGCAGGAATAGAAGTAGACAAAGCTAAAGTGTCTGTTATAGCAAATCTACCACCTCCTAAAACAATTAAGGCAGTAAGGAGTTTTCTTTGTCATGCTGGTTTTTATAGAAGGTTTATTAAGGATTTTTCTAAAATAGCTAGACCTTTATGTAATCTTCTTCATAAAGATGTTACATTTAGTTTTGATGAAGAGTGTCTAATTGCATTTAAAACCCTAAAGGAGAAATTGATCACTGCACCTATAGTTCAGTCTCCGGATTGGGAATTTCCGTTGAATTGATGTGTGATGCTAGTGATAATGCTGTGGGAGCAGTTTTGAGGCAGCATAAAGAAGGAAAACATCATGTCATTTATTATGCTAGTCACACTCTTAATGATGCTCAGATAAACTATACCACTACAGAAAAGGAAATGTATGTTGTTGTCTTTGCTTTTGATAAAATCAGACAGTATCTTATTGGAGCTTAGACAATAGTTTACACAGATCACTCAGCATTACGATATCTTTTCTCAAAGCAAGAAGCTAAGCCTAGATTAATAAAATGGGTATTACTGTTACAAGAATGTGACATTATTGTTAAAGATAGGAAAGGGAAAGATAATGGAGTAGCAGATCATCTCTCAAGGTTGGAAGAAAGAACAGAGAAGGAGGAAGCTGTTAATGATAAATTTCCAGATGAACAATTGTATGCTTTGCAGCTGTAACAAGTTGATTGTCCTTGGTTTTCAGATTTTGCGAACTATTTAGCCAGTAAAATTATTCCTAAGTTTAAGGACTCTCATCAGAAGTCTAGATTCTTTAGAGAGATTCAGAAATACTATTGGGATGATCCCTTTCTATTCAAATTCTGTTCTGATCAGGTTATAAGGCGCTGTGTCCATGAGAAAGACGGATTTCAAATCATAAGAAAGTGCCATGAAAATCCTTTAGGAGGACACCATGATCCTGCAAGAACAGCTAGAAAAGTTCTAGATTGTGGATTTTATCGCATTCTCTCTTCTCTCTTTGTAATCACACTGTGAAGAAAAACCAACTCGAAGAAAATAAATGGCCAGAGAAAATCCGTAAGATCCTGGAACTTCTATTAGTTTTTCTTTACTGCATTCTAGTTTGAAATCGCTTCTTATTTTACTTGCTAGAGATTCTAGGGTTTATGGTTTTCTGCTTTTGTTTGAACATCTTACTCCAAAATGTAATTCTGCTCACATTTCATCCATTAAAACTTAACATACAGAGTGGTTTCTCGATGAAGCAAATTCTCTCATTAAAAATGCACTACATAGTGTTATAATGGGGAGCAAACTTCTGAGGTCTCTGCACTACTTTTGACTGATCTTCCGATTGACACCATGGGGGAGATAATATCACGAGTAGGGCGGAGAAGTTTGAGAGACTTGCCCAACTTTAAAGCAACATGTACATTAACAAAAACCACTATGGATCAACCTATGGTATTTCGAAGGGTATTTTTAGAGGATCCTAATTTTAGGAATATTTCAAACGAGTCCCCTGAAAAGATTAACTTCTTACAAATCTGCGGGAGGGCTCAGAATCCGACCCTGCAACTTCAAACAACTATGAAACTGTTTACGGCAGGCAAAGAAAGAGAAGCTTTCCAAATTTTGAATGAAGGGATTGAGGAGGATCACAAACTTTCATTGTATGTTAAGGCCCTAATCTGTTTAAGTAGGACTTCTCAGGAGGAAATAGATAGAGGTCTTTACTTGTTAAGCCCTTTGTTTAATGTTAGATTTGTTAGTTATGAGCTTAGATATAGTTTCCTCACCTTAATCTCAGAATGGGAAAGAATTCCAATTCCGTTCTCAGGTCAATCTAGGAGAAACTTTTGTACACACTCTGAACATATTAGGGAAGTTGTCCATGGCCCACCATATTTTAATTATGGTGCTGATCAAGTTGATTACTTACGCTGTGAAGCGGATAGAATGGTATCAGAATTCAGACTTTCAGCCGGGGAAGCACTTTTTGATGAAAACCCACCGGAAGAGGAAGAAGATTGAATTTTGAACAATCCGCTCTAGTGTTATGTCTTTGATATTTCAGCATTTTAATCGATATATTTTTGATAAAGTGTTGATTAAGTGATGCAAATCTCTTGTATCCTGTAAAGGCAGCATGATAGTAATAATAATAATCTGATTCCTATTTCTTTGAGTTATCATTTAAATGTTTCTAATTAATAATTGTACTTTCTGAATGTTTCTCCTTCTCCTTCAAATAGAAACGTTAGAATTCCTCAGCTCTTGGGAACTCAATTAACTGACTTGCCTATTGAGCTCATGGGAGATATAATGTCCAGATTGGGGAGAAATAGCGTGAGGGAACTTTTTAGAGCTTCAGAGACATCTAAAAGGTTCTATGCAGCAAGCAAATCACAAATAGTATACAAGAGAGTTAATATGGAAAGTTGTATGAGATGGAGAGAAAATGTCTACTCTAGTAACCAGGATAGTTTTATCAACGAATGTCAAGAGGCAGGAGCTATATGTTCAATCTTGAACCTGCACTTGTGGCATTTACTGATACTAAAGATGAAAAGAAAGCTTATGATCTCTTAAAGCCTGGCCTAGATGATAAACATCAGCCTTCCATCTTCATAAGAAGTCTTCTCTCTTATCCAAGCAAGATAATAAGCTAAATGAGGAAGGAATAGAACTGATCAAATCAGTAGCCCAAGACATCTTAGATTTAGTGTTCATCAAAATCCATGTCCTTCATTGGCTGCTCCATTGTCGTCCAACGGTTAGGATATCTGGCTTTCAATATGGAGTGACTTCAATATATTGCATGAGATGCGTGGTTACTGAACACTGCAATTGTTTCATAAAATTTGCAACGGGACTGTAATTTTTCCAATTTGGATTATTAAGACTTTTTGTATTTGAAATTCCTATATGTTGCTATAGATTCTATCTTGAATGATATTATTTGTATTGTGTTTTGTTGTGTTTTATTTTGCTTGAAAAATATCTGCTTAAATATTGCAGCATTAAAATTTTTCCTTAGCAAATATGACTAATACTTAACATCTTCACATTTAGAGCCAATCTCTAAATGTGAGTATGGTGAAGAAAGTGTTAAATGTTTACTATGAGAAAAGTATCCATATTTTTGTTTCCAATCACAACTTTACATTTAGAGCAAATCTCTAAATGTGAGGATGGTGACCTTGATTTAATCAGTTTTCCTGTTTTCACTAAAGGATCCACAAAATTACATATGAGGAACTAAAAGCCCGAGGCGTTGAATCAGAGAAGAAAGAAAATTCATTTTGGAAAATGAAGAACACGGAGAACTTTGTCAAACAGATTCAGAAAAGCTATGGATGGGAGGGTATGGAAATCTCACCACCAATCTTTTATATTAACCCGCTAATGATTCAACATATTTCGTCCAAAGAAAGGGAAACACTTCTGATCGACCTGGAAGAGGCATTCTGGAACAAGATGATCTATTTTTGGTAATTGCATATGATGGCCCTTAAGAATGACGCAGACTTTCCTAAGGAAGTCAAACTGGAAAGGCTTCTCGAAAGAGAAAAGAAATGCATGGCAGAATGGAATCAGGAATGTTATAGAATCATAAATCTAAAGGACCATGCAGGGATGGAGTTAGAATACTTTGATCCCTAACCTTTGCCTAAGTATGTGAGAAGACTCACTAAACATTGTTGTAAGCTTAATGAGATCAAGAACGCTCAAGCTTATGGTCCTCAACAGGCACTTCTTGCATACATGCCTCCAGCATTTTTGAATAAGAAGGGACCTGTTGAACAGGATTTCTTGACAAGATTGGCAATGGATATAATCAACGATGCCCGGATAAATCTCAGGCATGCTCTTGAGCCCCACTTTCAGAAGGCCAAACAAGGTAAGATGGAGTGGCACAAGTTTCTTAAGACTATCCAGGATGCCAGAAACAGCTGGATAAGAAACATGAACGAATGGCACAAAGGGCAGAATCTTAAGAAAAGGATCCTTAGACCAGGACTACTGAGGAAACCTGATGAAGAGTTCCCACTAGAAAATTTTGCTGATCTAATGCCTGAACAGCAGGCATGGGTTAAGGATGCCGAAGAAAAGGAAGCTGAAAGAACAGGAAAGAACAGAAGAGGTCAGATGCAAAACAGACACCACAGAATATAGTCAGAAACATCTTTAGAGAATCTGTTATAAGTGAAGGTTTGGAACCGATAACATATTTTAGGAAAAATTCAGCCCAGTAATAACAGCAGAAGACGCAGACATTCTTATTACTGATAGGCCACATAAGATCATGAAGAGATTACCTCCACCTCTCCAACAATAAGTCCATGGACTTGTTCAGGAGAGAAAGAAGGAATTTATCGAGAAGTACATGAGATATGATCAGATGTGCAGACAGAACGCATACAAGGAGCATAGGGCATACACTGATCAGACACAAGGAAAAATTCAACAGTTAATCATGGATGATTGGGATGCATGGAATGAGAAATACCTGAACAGAAAAGGGATGAATATTATGCTTAAAGGGTTAGGCAAGAATTTTCACATCAAGAGAAATCCCTCTGATGAGGACAGTACAGATGAGGAAGAAAGACTTGATAGGCTGCGGACATTGGACTCGATTTCGAAGGTTGTAGGGGAAGGAAATGAAGAAAATGATGAAGTTGATCCGGATTTGCAAGAGTTTGTCAATCGGTATAACAAAGAGAAAAAGAAGAAAGATCGTGAAGTGGATAAATTTCTACAAGCTTACGAGAATAAGGGTAAGAAGAAAGTGTCTACCCGGAAAAGAAAGTTACATACTCCCAGCTCAAGCTCTTCAGAAGGAGCACCACTTGTTGTACAAAAGAAAGGGAGTGGGAGTAGGGTGAAGAATCTGAAGATTGGAAAGACTAGCCAGCCTTCTAAGAAGAGGAAACATGAAGATGAATTAACAATTAAAGAGGTTATGGATTTGAAGAGAGGAACTCCAGAATCAAAGCAACTGATGGAGATTGATAATTAGAACTAGGACCCAAGTGGGATAGGAAGTTGCTAAAGAAGTAAAAGACTAAGTCTAAGTGGCCAATGACAGAAACATGCACTTTAAAGATTCTAATTGTATCTGAAGCTGCTCTTGACAACTGTTGAAAGCTAAGTACGTTGAGATTGATTGATGCCATTACTAGATGAATAATTTGAAGACTTTGTGGTTTTATTAACTTGAGTGATTTGCATATTATAATCAATAAATTGGACTAAGGTTAGAAGGATTAATCCAATCTAGTCTCTCTTAAAAGATGAGTGTGCATATTAGTGAAGTATGAATCTAAAGCCAAAACAAGGGAAATTACAGAAACAAACGTGGTAAAAAAATGTGGATATAAGTAGCTGGCACAGCTGCCCCTCTGACTTACGAGTTGAAGAACTCTAAAAGAGCAAAGTTAAGGGTAGGGGAGTTGAAGTTTCATCTGCAATGTCAGGTCATGGGACTCCTCCTAATAATGTGAAACCGAGCTATTGAAAGCCACGAGAAGCCACCCCTTGACAAAAAAAAAACTTTATTCTTTTTGGCCAAGGATTCAGAACCACAAGGTATGCACATAAGTTGGACACGATTGAGCGTGAAAGGAGAAAATCTGACTAACTAAGGAACAATGCAATAACTCACAAAAATGGAAATCACTCTAGTTAATATTTCCATTGGGTCTGGTAAATTAGAAGTCGGGTATGAAGCATCAATTGATCGAATGAGTTAAGCTTGAAATAGTTGGAAAAGAGAAGGCAATGATCCAAGGAAGACCTTACATTAATTCTGAATTTTGGAGGCCACAATTTAGACTCGTTCTTTGAAACTTTGTAGTTTCCTACCACTTGAGGACAAGTGGTTCTAAATGTGAGGATGGTGATGACAGTCATTTCATGACTGTCATTTTCGTCCAAATTTGTGCCCTAATCATAACCTTTGATCATATTTTCCTCAATATTTTATGAAGAATGGAAAAAGAATGGTGTAAATCTTGGAAAGATCAAGATCAGGAAAAGAATCTGAAATTCATGAAAATGGCTCGAAAAAGTTAAAATAAATTGAAGTTTTTGTCTCGCGGTGTTTTTATCAAAAACTAAGTCTCGCCTTGTCAACAGGAAATAAAAGAAGATATTGCGAGGAAGAAACTTGGTGAAAAGAAAAGTGCTAAGCATGGATGAAGATCCATGTCGCGAGCAAAGAAAAAGAATGATGCGAGGAGTGCGGAAGCAGATTTGAACAAGTTCAAGAAGCTTACGCGACATTCAAAGTCATATCGCGAGAAAAGTCAAGGGACAAAATCCGCCCGAGCTGAGAAAGCTGGAAAGATATAGTGAGAAGAAGTTTGTTTGAAGAAGACAGTGAAGTTCTCGCTTTGACAGAAAAAGCGACTTCACAAAGCCCTCGCTTTGATGGAACAGGAGAAAGCATGCAGCGAGAGAGAGTCTAAGCGCGAGCAGTTATCACCCAGGCGGGAGGCAGATATTTTTGCACATCTATAAATAGACCCCCTGGGGATCAGCTCGAACTAACTGGAGGACGACAGAATCACTCTCATATTCCCCTGTTCACTTTAGAGCTTTTGTAGGTAGGGTAGCTAGGGTTTCATATTGTTCTGCGATTTATGTTCAATGTTCTTCAGATTCAATTTTCGATTTTTAGTAGTTTAGTTTGAATATTGTTCGGTAGATTAGATTAGATTAACAATTTCCTGGAGAGAAGAATGGCTATCAGGATGTTTGTTTTCCATCACGTCGACGATCGCTCATCTTATTTTCTCGACTTCATCGAATCGAATTCGCAATTTTCTGATGAAATTCAGATTTCCAGGTGTTTTCGTTTTCATTTCTTATTGCAATGTATGATATATGGTGGAAAATCATATGCTAGATTGAATATTTCTCTTTCGGATCGTAATCTTTGAAATGCCACAACTGAATTGGTAATGGTAATGGCCGAATTCAGGGGAATTTCTATGGTATAATCTAGAATCTCAGTTGTGTTTTCATAAACATCTTGAGGTTCCGAAATCCTATTATGAATCCACTACTTGATTTCTCTAATTCTGCGAAGAAATGTTACAATCCTCGATATTATGCCTGGTTCCGAATTTCTTAGAAAGTTTGCAATTCACATTCTCAATTTCATTCGTATCATTAATTTCCATATCATGATTGTACACAAATATTTGTCTCAGAATTCTGAAATTGCATTTTTCAAGTTAGGTATTGTTTCTGGCAGAATTATTGAATAAATGAATTCACTAGTTGAAAACTTAATCAGATTTCGATTTGGAATAACAATTTTTAAGGTTTAGTGAATTAATTTTCATTAAGTTCTTAAAGACCCACGCAATGTAAACATAGCGTGACAATCTTTGGGCACTAAAAACTCGGGATTCACTCTCCTAATCAAAAGGTTGAGGAATCTTCCTCGCAGTGTATCTGGTAAGGGAATTACGCGAGGAAGATCTTCAATATATCTCAAACTTAGTATTTTCCTTCATAGAAGAATTTGTCCTTGCTTTATTTCATCATTGGAATGATGCGAGGAACAAACCTACCAACTTAAACTCTCAAACATGTTATACCAGAGCTCTAGCTTTGTTCACTTGAACAAAGAGAGGGAAGAATCTGAGATAACATCAGAATTGGTTCCTTTTCTGAAGGAAACCAAAGACATTCTCGCTATAAATATATATCGCCTATCTTATAAATGGGAATTGAATATTCTCGCCTCATTCCTGACAGACTTCATTGCGAGGAACTCAATTCTCTGTATTAATCAAATCTGAGGAACATTCTATGAATAATAACTCTATAACACCCCGGATTTGATAACCCAGGCCGGGATGTCACCGCCACACCTCCCTAGCAAGACACGGATTCTCCGAGCTTACTACAGAGTTGCAAGGCTATAGGTATTGCAAAGGGTTTGTAAAACAAGTCCGGAATTTATTTAAAAATAATAATAATAAGTATCATCCACACATTTAGTAGTAATAATAATATATCGCAGCGGAAAATGTAAAGTGGGCCAACATGGCCAAAACTCGGGTTTTACAGGCCCGATATACAGTATCATAAAACGACAAACTTAATGTTTAAATATTCCATCCCCAATGCACATGCTATGCATTATCTCCGTACTTTGAAAGAAAAAGGAAAACAACAATTTTATCAGTATATAAAATACCTGAGCAAGTCGATCCTAACATAGCAATAAAGGGGTTTAATTAAATAATTAAATTTTACTCCTAGGCATGCATACGAAAATATTCCATTTACCAATTTAAAAATAAATAATTTAATCGTACACTTGAACATGCATTAAATTCATAACTAATAATTTAACATGTTATAAAATTTAAGACATAAATTAAAATACAAAATTTAAAGACAAGAATAAATAAATAAATACATAAAAAGTATTAAATCTTTTAATTTTTCCCGTTACGTCTCCGTTTCTCAATATTTAGTGTAGCCGGTCATCCGGCGGCCGCAGCCATTTCGTATTTCAAGTATTTCAAGTATTTCCAAGTATTTCACGATTGCATCGCAATCTCGTCAAGTTTAGCCGGTCATCCGGCGGCCGCAGCCGTATCTGCCATACCCAAAACACTCCGGAGCCTCGGGAAATCCATACGGATAATCCCGAGAGTGTAGGCCGTATCTCAATGCCGTTTTGGCGTAGTATCTCATCTAATTTCTCTCGTCCATTATAGGCCCGAATAGAAAGGCTAGAGGGGCACCCTGCAGAGCACTCACCCTCCGCCGAAGTATCTCACATGTTTCAATTTAGTGTAACGGGATTTTTCAAAAGTATAGATGTATCGTATTTCAAGGTCTCGACCGTTTGTTTCGAAATTTCAAAATCTCTTCGATTTAAAATCATTTGGCGTCACAGTTTACGCCTTTTTAATTTAAAAATTCATTTCAAGTCCAAAAGTTCTGAAATTTTCTTGGTATATCAAAAACACCCTAGCAAACAACTTTCGTGTTTTAATAATTTCGTAATAAGTTGAGGAAACATGTCAAAAATCGAGTTTATTGCACAACATGTACACTGTCAGGATTCAGGTTTACCATAGTTCAGAAAATTGACATTTTGACATACAAAATGGACTCCAAAAATTCTGAAATTTTCTATGCACATACGAGACATAATTATCTACAACTTTCATTTAGATTGCAAAGATCAATTCGGACTAGAAAATATAGAAACGGGCTCATCAAGTTCGGACATCAACACTGTCAGATTTTCGAAAACGTTTTACAAGGCAGTTTATGTTCGGATCGTTTTGGGGTAGCAAACGTTGATGAAAATGGCTGAAATTTTTACAAAACATAGATTAATGTGTTAGAAACAAAAGTCTAGTTTTGAGTTTCTCAGATTGGATTCTCAAAATATGAGTTTTAATCGGATTTCAGAAATTGCGCAAGATAGGGTTTTTAGGTTCGGTTTTTACGTTTCGTTACAACGTGACTAAATTGGACGCCCCTAAGCCACCCGTATTGATATGAAAGGCATCAACTTACTGTAATGGTGTTCTTGAGTCGTCCTAGGGTCGCTCGTCTCGTCCAAAGCTACTATGAACGGATCCTTGCACACGTTCTCTTCCTCCTTCGGTCACGAACGTGTTTACAAGTCCAATATTCGAAAGTTAGATTAAGGATTGGAGATAAAAACGAGAAAAGGAATCTGAGTACTCCTTACTAATGATCTAAGGGATGTAAACCTTGATCTACACGTTCCTACGGTCGTCGTTGGTCGCCGGGAGTCGCCGGAAGTTCGTCGGAAGTTCGTCGGAAGGGTGTTTTGGCTTGGGAGAGTTTGAGAGTGAATGGGAGGCTGTGGGAGGCTGACAATGGGGTGGAGATTAACCCTAACTCGTCCCTTAAGCTTCCCCCCCCCCCCCATCCAAATTCACTTTCCATAGTCGGGGGGTCGAATTATGGCAAGAAATCGCCGAAAACACGTGAATGGCCGCATTCTGTGGTGCCACGCGGTGGTGGCGCGCTGGAAGGCCAAACACCTCGCGGCCAGCGCGCGGCCTCCGCCTGGACCTCGGTCCGGGCGGGTCCGTGCGATCCGATCCGTCGGGTCATTTTCTCCTCTCTTTCGGGCTTCTATCCTTCCGTGTTTTCGGGCTCGACTTTCCGGGATCTTTTCGGATTGTGATTCCCACCCTAATTTTATTCCGACTTAAATTGATTTCATGTTTGAAATCTTAGGTCAGTCGGTCTTGGGTTTTCTTTCGACTTCCGTACATTTTCGATTTCACGGGTTCTCGGGAACAAGACCTCTTTTCTCATCGGATTAAATTCTTATTTTATGTCCTAAAATTAACGGGTATTACAATCTACCCCCCTTAAGAATCAACTTCGTCCTCGAAGTTGTGCTTTATCATCTCGCGAGTTCGGGAATTGTTTGATTCAGCGATTGTATTATTGTGTGTTGTTGTTTGTTATTATTTGACTGAACCTAGAATTGAAATTTCCAAGTTGCCTACGTACCCGTGAAGGGATCAAGTCATTACGTAGTTCAAAACAATTTGAATTTGTTTATTTGGGGTACAAAATATTCGGGCCATTACATCATCCCCCGCTTAAGATTACAGTTATGTCCCCATAACTGTGGTTGCATTGTCTTGGAATAGGGTCGGGTAACGTTCTTTCATGTCTGCTTCCAGTTCCCATGTTGCCGTCTCGGTTTCGTGGTTAGACCAAAGAACCTTGACCATCTTCACGGTCTTATTTCTTGTGACTCTCTCCTTCATGTCGAGTATTCGTACCGGGAATTCCTCGTAGCTCAGGTCATCATCCAATTCAATCTCTTCCGGTTGGAGTACATGGGTCGGATCGTGTATGTACTTTTTCAATTGTGAGACATGGAACACATCGTGGACATGAGCGAATTGTGGCGGCAATGCTAGCCGATATGCTAGGTTTCCCACTCTTTCTAGGATCTCGTACGGTCCTATGTATCGTGGACTCAACTTTCCTCGCTTGCCAAAGCGCATCACCCCCTTCATCGGTGATACCTTCAGCATGACCTTATCGCCGGTTTGAAATTCCAAGTCTTGTCGTCTCACATCGGCATAGCTCTTTTGTCGGTCCTGAGCGGCTCTCATCTTTCCTTGGATTATTTTGATTTGTAGAGCCATGTCCTCAACAAGTTGCGGTCCGACTTCCATAGTCCTATTGTTCTCTTCCCAGCTCAATGGGCTTCGGCACTTGCGTCCATACAGTGCCTCGAAAGGTGCCATGCCTATGCTAGCGTGGTAACTATTGTTGTAGGAAAATTTGATTAGTGGTAAGTGATCTTCCCAACTTCCCTTAAACTCTAGTACACATGCCCTTAGCATGTCTTCTAACGTTTGGATCGTTCTTTCTGTTTGTCCATCCGTCATGGGGTGGAACGCGGTACTCATCTTTATTTTTGTACCGAGGGCTTCTTGTAGCTTTGTCCAGAAATGAGGGGCAAATCTACTGTCTCTGTCCGAGATGATGTCATGTGATACTCCATGCCGCCGTACAACGTTGTCGACATACGCCTTTGCCAATTGGTCCATGGACCAAGTATCCTTCATTGGGATGAATATTGCAGCTTTTGTCAACCTATCCACGATCACCCAGATTTTATTCATCCCTTTCGGTGAACGTTGTAACCCCGACACGAAATCCATTGAAATGCTATCCCATTTCCAACTCGGGATTTCCAAAGGTTGCATTAGTCCTAGGGGTTTTTGACGTACTGCCTTGATCTTCTGGCAGGTAAGGCATCTTGCCACAAATTCGGCCACCTCTCTTTTCATGTTCGGCCACCAATAGTTCTTCTTTAAGTCCTTGTACAGCTTGTCTCCTCCGGGATGAACCGAGTATGGGGTATTATGGCCTTCTTCCATCACCTTTTGCTTTAGGTCAACGCATTTTCGTGGTATACACCACCTTCCCTTGAAGCGGATACTCCCGTCATCATGAATTTTAAAATCCATTGCCTTCCCTTCGGCAATGTCCTTCCTAATTTCTTCCAACTTCTCATCACCCGGTTGGGCGAGTCGTATTTCATCGAATATGGTAGGTTCCACTACCATCGCGTTGACGACTTCGTTTACTGTGCCAGAATGCACCAACTCTAGACTCAATTTCGCCAAGTCTCTGTACAACTCGGCCGGTATCACGAGTGAATTTGCCACGTGTTGAGTCTTTCGGCTCAGGGCATCAGCTACAATGTTGGCTTTTCCTTCGTGATAAACAATTTCTAGGTCATAATCCTTGATTAACTCCAACCATCTTCTCTGCCTCAAATTCAGCTCTTTTTGCGTGAATATGTACATGAGGCTCTTATGGTCGGTGAACATCCGACACTTTCGCCCATAGAGATAGTGTCTCCATATCTTTAAGGCGAACATGACTGCGGCTAGTTCTAAGTCGTGCGTCGGGTAGTTCTCTTCGTGTGGTTTTAGTTGACGCGATGTGTATGCTATGACCCTTTGATCTTGCATTAACACGCATCCCAATCCTTCTTTCGAGGCGTCGCTGTACACCTCGAAGTCACCATCCTCCGACGGTAGCGCCAATACTGGCGCTATGGTAAGTCGTTTCTTCAGATCTTGGAACGCGGACTCGCATTCACTGGTCCACTCGTATTTCACCCCTTTCTTTAACAGCTGGGTTAGCGGGCGTGCGATTTTTGAGAAGTTCTTTACAAATCGCCTATAGTATCCTGCCAATCCAAGGAAACTTCTTATCTCTGTTGGACTCTTCGGTGGTACCCACTCGGTCACTGCCGAGATCTTCGCCGGATCTACTGCCACTCCGTTGGCGGATACTATATGCCCGAGGAAGGCCACTTCCCATAACCAGAAGTCGCATTTGGACAGCTTGCCATACAGTTGATTTTCTCGTAAGATCCTTAACACTTTGTGTAAGTGCTCGGAATGTTCTTCTTCACTTTTCGAGTAGATCAAGATGTCATCTATGAACACCACCACGCATCGATCTAATAGTTCTCGAAATACGTTGTTCATGAGATTCATGAACATCGCTGGGGCGTTCCTTAGCCCGAATGATAGCACCGTAAACTCGTAGTGTCCGTAGCGAGTTCTGAACGCCAGTCTTTGTGATGTCCTTTTCGGCGATCCTTAATTGGTGATATCCCGATCGTAGGTCGATCTTTGAGAATATTGAAGCTCCCTTCAATTGGTCGAATAAATCCTCGATTTTGGGCAACGGGTACTTGTTCTTGACGGTGACTTGATTGAGTCCTCTATAATCAATGCATAGTCGTAGACCTCCGTCCTTCTTCTTAACGAATAAGACCGGGGCTCCCTATGGCGACGTGCTCGGCCTTATGTATCCCTTTTCCAACAACTCCTCGAGTTGTTCCTTTAGCTTCTTCATTTCCAGTGGCGCCATGCGGTAAGGAGCTTTTGAGACCGGTTCCGTTCCCGGAATGAGATCTATGGTGAATTCAAGATCTCTCTCGAGCGGCAATACATCCGGGTATTCTCTTACTACCGGAATGTTATCTACCTTGACTCCTTCGGCCTCAAGGTTATGAATGTAACATGCATACAACGCGTAACCCCTACGCATTAAGCTACATAATTTGAAGGCGTTAACTATCTTGTTAGACTTCTTAGGGGGCTGGGAGTAAAAGATAACTCTCCTCCCTCTGCTCTTTGACAACGTGATCTTTTGTTTTTGGCATTCGATCACGGCCTTATATTTGGTTAACCAATCCATTCCTAGTATGACGTCGAAATCCTTTAGATCGAATTCTACCAAGTTCGCGAAAAACTCTACATTCTTTATAACTACCGGAATTCCGTTATAGCGCTTAGAGCATGATACTATTTCTCCGGATGGTAGTTGAATTCCTAAGTTAATCAGCTCGCACTTAGGTAGATCTAGTTCGGGTAAGACTCTTGATGATATTATTGAACAACTAGCTCCTGAGTCAAACAGAACTTTAAGGGGCGTACTTAAAACATGGAACGTACCTCCCACTACGTCACCCTGCACAGGCACATCCTCCTGGTTGATAACATTCAACCGCCCCATTGGCCGTCCCTGATTGCCCTGTTGATCCCGGTTCCGGTTCTGATTCTGTTGCTGATTTGGGTTCTGTGGAGGACGTTGATTTTGGTTGAAGTTCTGGTTTTGAGGGGGTCTGTACCCTGGTTGTTTCCATTCCGCCCATCCTGATTGCGGGGTTGCGCTGGCCCCGTGCCTAAGTCTTCCCTCTTGGTGATGTTTTCCAGTCGAGTGCGGCACTCGTTCACCCAGTGGCCATTGCGACCACACCGGTAGCATGCGCCCTGTTGGGGGCATCCCCTAGCCAAGTGGGGCCTGCCACATCTCGGGCATGGTGGCACCGGGTTACCCTGAAAAAAGACTCTCCCATCATTTCCCCCATTGTAGTTCGGAGGGGGCCTGTTCAAGCCTCTCCGAAGGTTGTCTCCCCCAGAATTGTTACCGGATCGATTATCCCTATTCCTCTTATCTTGTCCCTGAGTTACCCGACTGGGCTCTCCACTCACTTTCCTCTTCATTTGTTGCACCCTTGCGACAGCTATCGCACGATCATACACCGCCTGCAAGTCCGGGTAATGGACGCCAGTGATCACTTCCCGTATAGTCAGGTTCAGCCCCATTTCAAATTTTTGTGCCTTTTCCACGTCCGTCGGCACGAGTCTTGGTGCGAAACGCACCAACTCTTTGAAACGGGCGTAGTATTCCTGTACGGTTTGCCCTCCTTGCTTCAACGAGAGGAACTCCTCGTACATCGCCGCCTTTGTGCTCATGGGATAAAATCGGTCCCTGAGCAGTCCCATGAATTCCTCCCACGAGTAGGGTTCTTCGTCCTCAGTTAACTTGTCTTGCATGGCATGCCACCATTCGTCCGCCTCAGCTCCGAGGTAGTATGATGCCACGTGCACCTTCTCGCCAACTGGGCACCTCACAGCGTTTAGTAACTTATCGAATGTTCGGATCCATTCCTCGAGTTTAGCCGGGTCCTCTTCACCGGCGTAGCACGGAGGGTGATATGAGTTCACCATAGCTAAGTAGTTAATGCGGGCCTCGGGTGGAGGTACCGCAGCTGCTTGGCCCTGGTTCACGTGTGCGTTCCCTATCGCATTGAGAACCTCTTCTAATGTGCGTAGCGAGTGTCCATGTTGTTTGGCATAGGATTTGCTGGCTCCTCTTGAGCGTGTACCCCTTCGTTGGGTATCGGCATATCTGGTTGCCCAGGTGTTTCGTTGGCGTTGGGAGTAGTGGGCTGGGGGCGCGGTCTTCCTCTCGGTGCCATGCTGTTGCAAGAACAGGAGAGTTCAGATTTTCTTGTTGAAGTATTATGTAATGCTTGCAAGGTGGTTTATTAAATAATTTATGGTATTAACAGGTATCAATCCACTAGACCCTGTTAGTAGGGGTTGTTTAGAGTTTTAGTGTATTATTTGTTGTTGTTGGAAGTTGCTTAACACTTGTTGTTTTGTTTTGTTTTGTTTTTTTTTCTCTTTTTTTTCGTGAACAGTAACCTGTTCAAGGTTTTTTTTTTTGAAAAATCTAGGGTCTAGGGTTTAGGGTTTTCAGGGTTTGGGGTTGGAGGTACCCTTGTTTAATTATTATCTTTATATAATATATATATATATGTCGTTTGTTTATTAATACTTGTATATTTTCGTTTTAGTTGTCATCTCATTATTATAGATACATATGTTGGTTATTTATTATTACCTTGTTCCCTCATTTGATCAAGGTAATTAAAGAATGGTAATTTAATAAAATGTATGGAATAATTTAAATATACTTGTATATAAAATAAAGGCTTGTATTTTTATTACTCAAGAAATAATTTTGTTTGGGTTACAAGCATTGGAAACAGAAATAATAATAATAGGGCATCAGTATGGATCTCTAAGTCTAGAGTGAATAGGTAGGTGCATCCTCGATGGGATCGTCCTCGTCGCTGGATACGTCAATGGGGGTGGGTGTTCCAACAGGCTCGGGGCTCGGAGGAAATACGTCAGCCTCTAGGCCCAGCAGTTCCGCTCCTAAGTGCCCTACTTGCATCATCAGTTCGTTATCTTTGTCTTGAAGTGCAACCACTTGGGTTTGGAGTTCGGCGACTTGGGCCTTGAGTTAGGTTATTTCATGATGGTCAGCTTCCCTAAGATGTCCCAAATGGGCCACGTTACCCTCTAGTTGTCCTACTCGAGCCTTGAAGTAATTGATGTGTTGTTGGGACTCGAGGTATGCGTTAGTCAGTTTCATCATCAGATTGATCATGTTTGCGTTGGGTTCAGCCATCTAATGTCAACAAGGAGGTTAGAGTTAGAACATGTTTCGAGCAAAGTCAAGATATGCAGGAATTTAACTCTATATGAATATGCATATGCAATCCCCCAAAAAAAAATTAATTTAATGTGTTATAATTTAAATTTCATTTGTGAGTAAAAGTTGGGCCTCTATATTGGGCCAAAATTAATAATTTGGGCTTATCACAAAAAAAAATTGGGTCAAAGTAACTGATCTTTTGAGCTCAAAACATTATACTAAGTAGATAGAAAATTATGGACTCTAGTTTTGGGCTAAAAATATTAATACTAGTAGTCTTTAAAAAAATAGATTTAAAAATAATACTTAGTTTAAAATAATAGTAGTTTTAAATTATTCCGGGCTCTGATACCAACTTGTAACACCCCGGATTTGATAACCCAGGCCGGGATGTCACCGCCACACCTCCCTAGCAAGACACGGATTCTCCGAGCTTGCTAAAGAGATGCAAGGCTATAGGTATTGCAAAGAGATTTAAAAACAAGTCCGGAGTTTATTTAAAATATAATAAATAAGTCTCATCCACACACATAATAGTAGTAATAATATCATATCGCAGCGGAAATAAATAAAGTGGGCCAACATGGCCAAAACTCGGGTTTTACACGCCCGATATGCAGTATCATAAAACGACAAATTTAATGTTTAAATATTCCATCCCCCAATGCACATGCTATGCATTATCTCCGTACTCTGAAAGAAAAAGGAAAACAACAATTTTATCAGTATATAAAATACTGAGCAAGTCGATCCTAACATAGCAATAAAGGAGTTTAATTAAATAATTAAATTTTACTCCTAGGCATGCATACGAAAATATTCCATTTACCAATTTAAAAATAAATAATTTAATCGTACACTTGAACATGCATTAAATTCATAACTAATAATTTAACATGTTATAAAATTTAAGACATAAATTTAAATGCAAAATTTAAAGACAAGAATAAATAAATAAATACATAAAAAGTATTAAATCTTTTACTTTTTCCCGTTACGTCTCCGTTTCTCAATATTTAGTGTAGCCGGTCATCCGGCGGCCGCAGTCGTTTCGTATTTCACGTAATTCAAGTATTTCCAAGTATTTCACGATTGCATCGCAATCTCGTCAAGTTTAGCCGGTCATCCGGCGGTCGTAGCCGTATCTGCCATACCCAAAACACTCCGGAGCCTCGGGGAAATCCACACGGATAATCCCAAGAGTTAGGCCGTATCTCAATGCCGTTTTGGCGTAGTATCTCATCTAATTTCTCTCGTCCATTATAGGCCCGAAGAGAAAGGCTAGAGGGGCACCCTGCAGAGCACTCACCCTCCGCTGAAGTATCTCATATGTTTCAATTTAGTGTAACGGGATTTTTCAAAAGTATAGATGTATCGTATTTCAAGGTCTCGACCGTTTGTTTCGAAATTTCAAAATCTCTTCGATTTAAAATCATTTGGCGTCACAGTTTACGCCTTTTTAATTTAAAAATTCATCTCAAGTCCAAAAATTCTGAAATTTTCACGGTATATCAAAAAAACCCTAACGAACAACTTTTGTGTTTTAACAATTTCATAATAAGTTGAGGAAACATGTCAAAAATCGAGTTTATTGCACAACATGTATACTGTCAGGATTCAGGTTTACCACGGTTCAGAAAATAGACGTTTTGACATATCAAATGGACTCCAAAAATTATGAAATTTTATATGCACATACTAGACATAATTATCAACAACTTTCATTTAGATTGCAAAGACCAATTCGGAATAGAAAATATAGAAACGGGCTCATCAAGTTCGGACATCAACACTGTCAGATTTTCGAAAATGTTTTACAAGGCAGTTTATGTTCGGATCGTTTTGGGGTAGCAAACATTGATGAAAATAGCTGAAATTGTTACCCAACATAGATTAATGTGTTAGGAACAAAAGTCTAGTTTTGAGTTTCTCGGATTGGATTCTCGAAATATGAGTTTTAATCGGATTTCAGAAATTGCGCAAGATAGGGTTTTTAGGTTCGGTTTTTATGTTTCGTTACAACGTGACTAAATCGGACGCCCCTAAGCCACCCGTATTGATATGGAAGGCATCAACTTACTGTAATGGTGTTCTTGAGTCGTCCTAGGGTCGCTCGGCTCGTCCAATGCTACTACGAACGGATCCTTGCACACGTTCTCTTCCTCCTTCGGTCACGAACGTGTTTACAAGTCCAATATTCGAAAGTTAGATTAAGGATTGGAGATAAAAACGAGAAAAGGAATCTGAGTACTCCTTACCAATGATCTAAGGGATGTAAACCTTGATCTACACGTTCCTACGGTCGTCATTGGTTGCCGGGAGTCGCCGGAAGTTCGTCGGAAGGGTGTTTTGGCTTGGGAGAGTTTTGAGAGTGAATGGGAGGCTGTGGGAGGCTGACAATGGGGTGGAGATTAACCCTAACTCCTCCCTTAAGCTTTCCCCCCCGTCCAAATTCACTTTCCATAGTCGGGGGGTCGAATTATGGCAAGAAATCGCCGAAAACGCGTGAATGGCTGCATTCTGTGGTGCCACGCGGTGGTGGCGCGCTGGAAGGCCAAACACTGCGCGGCCAGCGCGCGGCCTCCGCCCGGACCTCGGTCCGGGCGGGTCCGTGCGATTCGATCCGTCGGGTCTTTTCCTCCTCTCTTTCGGACTTCTATCCTTCCGTGTTTTCGGGCTCGACTTTCCGGGATCTTTTCGGATTGTGATTCCCACCCTAATTTTATTCCGACTTAAATTGAGTTCATGTTTGAAATCTTAGGTCCGTCGGTCTTGGGTTTTCTTTCGACTTCCGTACATTTTCGATTTTACGGTTCTCGGGAACAAGACCTCTTTTCTCATTGGATTAAATTCTTATTTTATATCCTAAAATTAACAGGTATTACAAACTCCCTCCACGCTGTACAAATATAGCGCACGGAAAATTAGAGTGTTCATAGTTTTAAACCCCAAGATAATTACTGCAAGTTATCTTGGACATATATTTTGCAGGATTAATTCTCAAATCCTTTTTAAGGGAAGAAATTCCTTATATTCTGTCTAGCTCCTAATCTATATATTTGGTGCACGCTAGCATTTTACTTAAGAGGACTCAGAACCCTATAACTTAGTATTTTGGGATATTTTCTAGAATTGATGCTGAGTATTCTGCTTTCACCATACAATCTCACACTTCATAATCAATTGCACACCATTATTTTCATTAGCACATTGAGATAGGGATGATGATACAAGTCTGCTCTATCATCATGTACTCAGGATAACGAAGAACAAACCTGTTCTATAGTTGGACATTTAGTACCTGTCGTTTAAAAGGGAAAGATGTTTCAAAAACCATCTTTTGTCCCAAGAATTAATGAGAATCTGGAAGAGTTAACTTCCAGGGGTCATAGATTTATGATACTCTAATCATATGCTATGGGTAGGAGGTTAAGAAACTTGTAGAGTTTCATTAATCCTGAGTCAAGTCATGAGTAGTTAGACCTATTTACAGAGAATTCTCTTGCTAATACATCTGTATGAATCTGAGTAGTCCAGATGAGTCAAGAATTTTGATTAGCAATTTCATCTTGATATACTTATAGGACTATTATTTCTTACAAATACTTGTTGGAATCATTTTGAGAGGTTTGAATCTTATGCAACCATTGGATGATAGATTTAAATACTAGCTTTTTGATTTCTTGTAGAGGACATCCAAGATAGGAGTATAAGATATTTCTCTTCACAAAATGATAAAAGAACAACAACAAGTTCAGATTAGTACAAGATTGATTAGATGTGACCTTGAGTCTTCAATGGCTTAATCTGAATCCGAAAGAGACAGATTAAGTGATACTTCTAAAAGCTTATGCCAAGAGATAAGTCTGACCGATTATCTCTTAGTGTAAGTATCTCATGATTTCAGTGCTGAAATGTTCTGACACTGGATCACAAGTACTCGTCTTGGGAAAGTGATCGAACACATGAAGAGTTGATGAACTTAGATAAAGGATTTGTCTCATCTCATTGAGCTCACGCATTATTAATAATCACAAAAGCATGTTTACTCTAGCATAAGTCTTATTCTGTTTGCTTTGTAACTTAGTCCATTTTAAATTTGTGTTATCAACATTATCACGCAATCAAATCTTCATTCATCATTTAATACTTTCTTTTATATTGTTTCTTTTATTGCTTTATTACTTTACTGCATTTACTTTTCAGCATTAGGTTTTAAGACAAATTCATCACTCATCACAAACCAAGGAATATAATTAAATTCTAAGATTCATGATATTATTAAAATGCTTCTATCGTATAACTCTCTAGTGAACGATCCCGACAAATAAATAAATACTGCAAGCTTGATACCATGCGCTTTCGGTATGCAAATGAGGCATATTCTTGAACTCTTTAAGAATTATGTTTTGAAGAAAATCAAGAATCATTGTAGTAAATTTGCACTAAGGGGATCTTTGCGAGGGATCCCCATAAAAGCTTCATGTCCCAGCTCGTCAAGCATGTCATCCAAATGGGGAATCGGGTGCCGATACTTAATGGTAATTGCTGTCACTGCTCGGCAATCAACACACATGCGCCATGTCCCGTCTTTCTTGGGAACCAACAAAACTGGCACAGCACACAGTGAGAGGCTTTCTCGGACCCACCCCTTATCCATCAATTCTTGAACTTGTCTCAGCACTTCCTTAGTTTCCTCCGGATTCATTCGGTAAGCTGGCCGATTAGGAATTGAAGCGCCTGGTACGAAATCGATTTGATGCTCGATTCCGTGCAAAGGTGGAAGAACAGCGGGAATTTCATCCGGGAAGATATCAGAATTTTCATCCAACATCCTGGAAAAGTCAATAGAAATATCAGGTGCAGCAGTGCAAGTTCTAAATATTTCATCAACAGGTTTTGGAAAGCAAGGAAACAGTAACCTGTTGTGTCGGGTTCACGGACGACTCGCTCGAATTCGTTTCAGGTGGACAGGAGGCATGGATTGGAAGATGTTCCTTCAATACAGATATTGGAATGACATCACATATTACATTCTCAGAATAGGATCCAATTTTGATTGGAATCTTAGCACGTCGGTTGACTTTCAGATCGCTAGTGTCATTCATCAAATGAAGGTGGTAAGGCTTTGGATGCTCTTCAGTGGGGATGCTTAACATGCGTACATCATAAGCACTGACAACATTAGTGCAACTCCCATTATCTATAATAATTGAAGCAACATTGCCCTTTAAATCACAATGACAGTAAAATAAATTCTCCCTTTACTCGTCAGAACGAGGTTTTTCTTCTGATCTGTAACACCCCGGATTTGGTAACCTAGGCCGGGGTGCCACCGCCACATCTCCCTAGCAAGACACGTCGATTCGAGCTTGCCAAAGAGATGCAAGGCTATGGGTACTCGAAAGAATTTAAAACATTTTAAATAACGAGTCCGGAATAATGATACTTAAATTTAAAATACGAGATAGTAATCATTTGTGCACGCAATAGAGTAAGTAATGCAGCGGAAAGTAATCGCGACCAACATGGTCAAAGCTCGGGTTTAACAGGCCCGATTAAACAGTATTAAAAATGCAGGAATTGAAAATGTCCATGAAATGTTTCCCCCAATGCATGAGCATGCATCACTCGACATACTCTGTAAAAGAAAAATAACAAAGGGATTATCAGTATATACATATATACAGAGTAAGTCAATTCCTAACAAGAGAATCAAGGGGTTACATGTGTTTAACTAAAAATAGACATTTCTTGCTTCACTGAACATGCTTAAAATTCATAGTTTAACTTGCAGCGGAAAAGCATAATTAATTATACGAGGCTAGATTACATAATTTTAAAGGCATAATTTAAAAGCATAATTTAAAAGCGTGATAAATAAATACAGCTTACTTAACTACACATAAAAGTCTTTTAATATTATCCCGCTAACTAAGAAGAGGACACCACACAAGGGAGATCACTAACGAGGCAATCTCAAATCGTAGGACCACTAACGAGGCAGTCTAAATAAAAGGGAGACCACTAACGAGGCAGTCTCAATAATCATAGGACCACTAACGAGGCAGTCCAAATAAACACAGCGCGTGAGATCACTAACGAGGCAATCTCAGATAGTAAGGAGACCACTAACGAGGCAGTCTCAAGGATGATTGTATGAAGATCGGCTCAGCCTAGTGAACGAGATTTTTCGAAAGTTCAAGTTTTGTCGTACAAAAGATTCAACGTCGCATTTCATAGTTCGAGTTTTTCTCAAGTTCGAAAAATCCAATTCGCCACAGGTTCACCCTTTTAATTTAAAAATTCATCCTACAGTTAAAAATTCTAAAATTCAACCTATAGCTTAAAAACATCTTTACGAACAACTTTCATGTTTCGAGTTTCTCAAAATAAGGTTTCGAAGTTGGTCGAAAATCGAGTTTATTACAAAAGGGGTTTTCTGCCAAAAAGTCCGATTTCGACACAATTTACTCCAACGCAGATTAAAAATTTATTTTAAAACCAAATACTCCGAAATTTTCTTAGGTTAAAGAAGACACCTTAATGAACAACTTTCGTGTTTTAAGTTTTGGAAATAATGCGGGTAGGGTGTTCCAAAATCGCCCTCAACACACTGTCCACGCATGGTTTCAACAATCGGTTCGACACAGGTTTAAAATTCGTCTGTTTTAACATAACAAATGAACTCCAAAATTTATGAAATTTTGTATGCATAAACTAGACATAAATATCTACAATTTTTTTTTAAAAATGCAAGTTTGGTTCGGTTTAGAAACGGGTGAAAATCATGCATCAAATTGGACCATTAAAACTGTCAATGTTTCGAACGTTTGGTTTTTACACAGAAACTTTACGTCGCGATTTGGGGTATCAAATCTTTATCAAAATGGCTGAAATTTTGACACAAGGTAGATCACGGTCTTATGAACAAAATCTATGTTGAAACGTTTTTGGTTTGAATTCCCAAAGATATGGTTTTAGTCGAATTACTGAAATGGGTCGAAAAGAGGGTTTTTGAAATCCAATTTTAGTTTCGATTTTAGTTCTTGTAATTTAAACAACAAGGAACCACAAAAATTGTAGAGTAAGGTCTTGACTTACTTATTTAGAGATTAGGATCATTATGGAGGCTTTTCGAACGTTCTAGGGTCGCGACGAACGGCCAACTTCTCCAATCTCTTTTTGTTCGCCACGTGAAATTGTAACAAGACGTAGAGTGTTAGATTTCGAGTTTTTGGGATCTATGGACGAATTGAAAACTATAATACAACTTACCAAGGTCCTAGAAGGCAGAGACTTTGTCCCGATCGTCCCGTCTTCGCCGGAATCCTTGCGGAAAGTGAACTCGAAGGGTTTTTGGCTTGGAGAGGAAGAATGAGGGAGTAGAACCTGTGTTTTCTGAAAAGAATGGGGATGAGGGCGTCCCAATCCGATCTTAAGCCTTTCTTAAGGCTAGATCGGCTTGCCATCGATAGGGATCGGATTTTTGGCAAGAAAATCGCCATGGAAGGAAAGTTTACACCTCCTGCACCTCTGGCGCGGTGGTGATGCGCACGTATGGCTTTGTCCGCGCGACGTACGCGCGAGCTATCCTCGGAAGCGTCGGCCTCTTTTCGCGAGGTGGCCGCGCGTAACCGCGCGGAGAGCGCGCGGGGTCTGGTTCGGCCGTTTCGCGTGGTCCGTCGGGTCTTTTCTTTATTTCTTTGTCGGGTTTCTATCCTCTACATTTTCTGTTCGACTTTTTGGGTCATTTCTGGGTCGAATTCCTATCTTGAATTTATTATGAACTTGGGTTAATATTCGTAACACTCCCGTGTAATAATTTATTTAATTAAATTATTTCCGACTTCACGGGTTCTCGGAATTTAAATTGTCTCGTTCTCGAATTTAATTTCCGTTTCTCTTAACAATTTTCCTAGGTATTACAGTTTACCCCCCTTAAGAATGAACTTCATCCTCGAAGTTGTTTTTCGGCTTTTCTCGAGTTAAACGTTAGGATGCTTTCAGTTATGATACTATTTTGTGACTGAACTTAGAATTTAGATTTCCAAGCTGCCTACGTACCCTGTGAAGGGATCAAGTCACAACGTAGTTCAAAACAATTTAAATTTATTTTTTTCTTCTCGGGTGTTACATCCTCCCCACCTTAAGAATACAGTTATGTCCCCATAACTGTGGTCGGGTCGTCTTGGAAGCTTCAGGTAATGATGTTTCATATCGGCTTCCAACTCCCATGTCGCTGTTTCCGTCTCGTGGCCTTGACCATAGAACCTTGTGTAATACCCGAAATTTTCCAACATAAAATAAATACAATAAATAAAATAAATTCAGCAAATCAATAAATAAATTTAATCGAATGAGAAATGGAATTTAAATTAAAAAGGAATCAAGATTTCGAGAACCCAGGAAGCCGAAGACAATTTAATCAAATAAATGGTCGCACGTGAACCCAACATCGATGGACTCAATAACTCGAGTCCACATGTAAATTTAGACCCGAATAAAATGACGATAGGAAATAGGAGCCCGAAGATATCCCGGAAATCCAAATCCGAGAACATAGAGAGATAGAAGTCCGAAAGAGAGGAGGAAAAGCGCGACGGATCGCACGACCCGCCTGGACCGGAGTCCAGGCGTGAGTGGCGCGCTGGCCGCGCGGTTGTTGGCTTGGGACCGCACCACGACCGCGCCAACTGGCAGAAACGCCCCGTGCGAGATTTACTCGCTCGAATCCGGATTTTCCGACTTCGGTTGAACACCTTGCAACTCAAGACATCCTAGGGCTGCCTTTGGACGACCTTTAGGTCCTTTTCACCTATAAATAACCATCCTAATCAGCCCCAACTTTTTACGAAACCCTACGAAATCTCTCTACACACAAAACCCTAATTCCGGAGTCGTCGGAGGCACAAAACCGGATCAAGGGACTGACTTGGACGAAAATTAGGAGTCTTCGATCATCAGGGTAAGATCTGAACCATTCTTGTCCATTCCTTTCCATTCTTGATTCGAAAACGAATCCTAACCTCATCCTTTTTCCATCCTACAGCCCGATCCGGATCGAGAACGAAGAACTCGACGAACCAAGGAGATAAACGGAGGACTGGAAGCCACGCCTCCGAATCGTCGAGCCGGGACAACTGTGAATCTATAAGTTAATACTTACATGGTTTTGGGAGTAATTAAAACATTCAAACCTAAAAGTTTAAACAAATCTTTCGTAAATCTGCCAATGTACGTTTTTACCGGTGCAATAGTTTTGTCGAATTTTTCCGAACCTTAAAACGACTTCAAATGGAAAATCTTAAAACACGAAAAACGTTCCTAAGGCTTAGATTTATCTACTGTAAAATTTTCAGAATTTTTCATGATGATTTGATATATGAAATCCACTCGAAACCGAACTGCATTAAATCTGGATCTTGGAATTCGTGACAGAACTCTAGTTCGAACTTGTTGGTGATTTTTACCTTAGTTCTAGACCGATCTAGGATTGGCGTTGAACATAAGAATTGTAGATATATGAGTTTAAAACATCTCTGTAAAATTTTAGAATTTTTCGTTAAGATTTGAACCTCCGAACCTGAGCCGATCCGATCTGCGTTCGTACCAAAATCAAGAAACTTGAACAAAAGTAGTTTCGAACGTGATGACGTTTTTGACATTAGATATAAACCGATTTGGAACTTTAGCCGAATATGAAAGTTGTAGGTATATGTCTTAGGTATCTCTCTATAAAATTTCATCAAATTTGGAGTTAGTTTGCTATGGTAGATCTTGAAACCTTGAAACTGATGTCAGAATTTTCGGACAGATTAATATCCTATTAAAGGTTGACATTTTTCACCTACTTCCGTATCTCGGATTGAAAAACATAAAACATGAAACTTGTTCATCTCTGTGTTTTGGAGTTACTGGTATATTTTCAGAATGATCCGGCTTAAAATGAATTTTTAAATATTTTTGGAGCAAAACAGCGACTAGTGAAATTATATGTTGAAACGTGTGAAATTTGTGAAACTTGTTTTGACCTTGCGGGTTCGATTCCCCAAGGGCGTCTGTGTCCCTGCGGGTTCGATTCCCCAGGATGTCTGTGTCAAGCCTTGCGGGTTCGATTCCCCAGGGTGTATGTTTTCCTGCGGGTTCGATTCCCCAGGATGTCCGTGTCAAACCTTGCGGGTTCGATTCCCCACGGTGTGTCTTTCTGTGGGTTCGATTCCCCAGGATGTGTTGGTTCCTACGGGTTCGATTCCCTAGGATGTATGTGAGTTCTTGTGGGTTCGATTCCCCAAGGGCGATTGTCTGTTTTCTTGCGGGTTCGATTCCCCAAGAACAAATTATACTAGATTATATCGAATAAAAGAGGAAGAGTGAAATCCTGAAATACTTGAATATTTTCTTTATTTAAATTGTGCCTTTAAATTATGTCTTGCGATTATTTTACCATGGAATTTGAATTATGCTCATGTGGAAATCCGTGTTTAGAATCATGCCATTTAATTACTAGTGGATGAATGAATTAAATTGTATATTACCTATAAGCATGTTTTTACTAAATTTAATTAAAGGCTTTGAAACCTCATAATCATGTCTGTGTTAACTTACTCAGCAAATCTTTGCTGACCAAACCATATTTTTCCCTGTTTCTTTCAGAGCTGAAGAATATGCATCATCATATGCATTCGTGGGAATGTTGGGGAACACTTTATTCTTAAATTTTGTTTTAGACTAGACCTTGCATGGACGGGCCTGTTTAACCCGTGATTAGGCCATGTTGGCCCTATTTTTATATTCCGCTGCATTATATATGTAATTATTATTTTCCGCTGCAACTTTGATGTATTATTAAATTATATATGAATGGGCTGTTTGAATATTTTAAATTCTGAAAAACCATAGCCTTGCATCTCTTTAGTAAGCTCGGAGAAACCGTGTCTTGCTAGGGAGGTGTGGCGGTGACATCCCGACCTGGGTGACCAAAAACCGGGGTGTTACAAAGTGGTATCAGAGCCCAGAATATTTTAAAGCTATTTATTTTAAAGACAATATCTGATACCAAAGTTGGTATCAGAGACCGGATATTTTTAAATTATTATTTTTAAACCATTATTATTTTTAAACTATTATTTTTAAACCCTTATTATTTTTAAACTACTATTAATATTTTGACTATTATTTTAAATTTTAAAGTATTATTTCCATGGAGAAATTTTTATTTTAAAACCCATGGAAAAAAATATATAGTGCATGAATTATTTTTGGGGAGAAATCATCATTTTCATTTGCATATTGCATCTCCTTTATTTAAAGAACTTAGAATCTTGGCGAATTTTAACTTAGAATCTTGGCGAAGTTAACTTAAAATCTTGGCGAAGTTTAACCTAGGTCTTTTGCTTGCACTGGATAACATAGAGACTTGATATCGAATTAGGAACGCTAACTAGAGACTGATCTTGCCTTAGTTCTAGATCGCGTTCATCTAAGCGCACGCCTAAGCATAACAAATCTCGGCTTTAGCCATTCCTATCCTTATACAAATTAGAAAATTTCCTTATGTGGAACAATAAAAATCAAGTCTTTATTAAAACGCTCTCTATTCCAAAAATCTTGTTGGATTCCCAAACAACAAATCCGAAAATTTGAAATTAGAAATTTACGAAACGTCTTGTTCGAGCGATCTATCTAAACCAAGATAAGCTAATCTATACACCTTATAACAAAAAATGGCGCCTATGAGAAAACCAAGGAAGGTGAGTCCAAACGGCACTGACGCTAACCTTTCCAACACGCCCAACAACAGTGAAAGTCCTCAGAACCTAGGAGAGCAAGTGCCTCAAGCGCCCAATAATATGGAAGCACGTTTAAAAACGATAGAGGGAATCCTAGTAGCATTAGGAAATGCGGAGGTGCATAGGATACCTGCAGCAGTACCTCCGCCCGTAGCTCAAACCAACTATCTAGCATTGGTGAATCCCTATCAACCATCACGTTATGATGGGCAGGAGGATCCCGCCAAACTAGAGGGGTGGATCCGTACATTTGATAAGCTCTTGGATGCTATCAAATGTCCTGATGAGGCAAAGACACGAGTAGCAACCTACTACTTAGGAGGCGAAGCCGATGAGTGGTGGCAAGACCTCCAGAGGAATTTAGAGGAAGCTGAAGAAGCTTATTCTTGGACTAAACTTAAGGAGGATCTAAGGGACCGATTCTACCCCATGAGCACCAAGGCGGCAATGTATGAAGAGTTTTTATCACTGAAGCAAGAGGGACGGACGGTGCAGGAGTATTACACCCGGTTTAAGGAGTTTGTGCGATTTGCTACGAGGATAGTACCAACCGACTCTGACAAGGCTCAGAAATTCGAGATGGGTCTGAACCTTAGTATCCGGGAGATACTTGCAGTAGGACAATTCACGAACCTGCAGACGGTTTATGATCGAGCTGTAGCAATTGATCGAGTCCAGCATCTGAAGCGTAAGGAAAATGGGGAGTCGAGCAAGGACTCACAAGGATTTGAGAAGAAGAATCGGAGCAATAACGGTGGACAAGATAGGAACGAGAATAAGGATTTCTATAATGGGAGAAATGGCATACGTCGTACAGTCGTACCACGTTGCCCACAGTGCCACCAAGCCCATCTGGTGCGCGGATGCCCAAGGCGCGGGACTTGTTATAGATGTGATGGGGAAGACCACATGATTAGAGAATCTAATGTTCGTGAGGAGGAGATTGAGAAGAGGCTAGACTTTGTAAATCCGCAACATGGAGATCAAGGAAGAGTTGTGGGATGGTTGAACGACGACGATCAAGCTGACGTGCCAGCTCAATGAGGTCGAAGGCTGTGATACCCAAACCTTTTGAGAATAATAAGTAGGCAGTTATGGGGACATAACTGAAGTCCTAAGGGGGAGAGGATGTAATACCCCGTAAGATAGACATTTATTTTTGACAATATGTATTCCGAATAAATTAATAAACATATTCAAATTGTTTTGAACTACGTTATGGCTTGATCCCTTCACAGGGTACGTAGGCAGCTTAGAAGTTTTAATTCTAAATTGAGTCACAAAATAATAAAACAAACAAAAGACCTTAGCACGAGAAAAGCCGAAACACAACTTCGAGGACGAAGTTGATTCTTAAGGAGGGTAGACTGTAATACCCGAGAATTTTCCAACATAAAATAAATACAATAAATAAAATAAATTCAGCAAATCAATAAATAAATTTAATCGAATGAGAAATGGAATTTAAATTAAAAAGGAATCAAGATTTCGAGAACCCGGGAAGCCGAAGACAATTTAATCAAATAAATGGTCACACGTGAACCCAACATCGATGGACTCAATAACTCGAGTCCACATGTAAATTTAGACCCGAATAAAATGACGATAGGAAATAGGAGCCCGAAGATATCCCGGAAATCCGAATCCGAGAACATAGAGAGATAGAAGTCCGAAAACGAGGAGGAAAAGCGCGACGGATCGCACGACCCGCCCGGACCGGTCCAGGCGTGAGTGGCGCGCTGGCCGCGCGGTTGTTGGCTTGGGACCGCGCCATGACCGCGCCAACTGGCAGAAACGCCCCGTGCGAGATTTACTCGCCCGAATCCGGATTTTCCGACTTCGGTTGAACACCTTGCGACTCAAGACATCCTAGGGCTGCCTTTGGGCAACCTTTAGGTCCTTTCCATCTATAAATAAACATCCTAATCAGCCCCAACTTTTTACGAAACCCTACGAAATCTCTCTACACACAAAACCCTAATTCCGGAGTCGTCGGAGTCACAAAACCGAATCAAGGGACTGACTTGGACGAAAATTAGGAGTCTTCGATCGTCAGGGTAAGATCCGAACCATTCTTGTCCATTCTTTTTCATTCTTGATTCGAAAATGAATCCTAACCTCATCCTTTTTCCATCCTACACGCCGATCCGGATCGAGAACGAAGAACCCGACGAACCAAGGAGATAAACGGAGGACTGGAAGCCACGCCTCCGAATCGTCGAGCCGGGACAACCGTGAATCTGTAAGTTAATACTTACATGGTTTTGGGAGTAATGAAAACATTCAAACCTAAAAGTTTAAACAAATCGTTCGTAAATCTGCCAATGTACGTTTTCACAGGCGCAACCGTTTTGTTGAATTTTTCCGAACCTTAAAACGACTTCAAACGGAAAAACTTAAAACACAAAAAACATTCCTAAGGCTTAGATCTATCTACTATAAAATTTTCAGAATTTTGCATGATGATGTGATATATGAAATCTACTCGAAACCGAAATGCATTAAATCTGGATCTTGGAATTCGTGACAGAACTCTAGTTCGAACTTGTTGGTGATTTTTACCTTAGTTCTAGACCGATCTAGGATTGGCGTTGAACATAAGAATTGTAGATCTATGAGTTTAGAACATCTCTATAAAATTTTAGAATTTTTCGTTAAGATTTGAACCTCCGAACCTGAGCCGATCCGATCTGCGTTCGTACCAAAATCAAGAAACTTGAACAAAAGTAGTTTCGAACTTGATGACGTTTTTGACATTAGATATAAACCGATTTGGAACTTTAGCCGAATATGAAAGTTGTAGGTATATGTCTTAGGTATCTCTCTATAAAATTTCATCAAATTTGGAGTTAGTTTGCTATGGTAGATCTTGAAACCTTGAAACTGATGTCAGAATTTTAGGACAGATTAATATCCTGTTAAAGGTTGACATTTTTCACCTACTTCCGTATCTCGGATTGAAAAACGTAAAACATGAAACTTGTTCATCTCTGTGTTTTGGATTTACCGGTAAATTTTCAGAATGATCCAGCTTAAAATGAGTTTTTAAATATTTTTGGAGCAAAACAGCGACTAGTGAAATTATATGTTGAAACGTGTGAAATTTGTGAAACTTGATTTGACCTTGCGGGTTCGATTCCCCAAGGGCGTCTGTGTCCCTGCGGGTTCGATTCCCCAGGATGTCTGTGTCAAGCCTTGCGGGTTCGATTCCCCAGGGTGTATGTTTTCCTGCGGGTTCGATTCCCCAGGATGTCCGTGTCAAACCTTGCGGGTTCGATTCCCCAGGGTGTGTCTTTCTGCGGGTTCGATTCCCCAGGATATGTGTTGATTCCTACGGGTTCGATTCCCTAGGATGTATGTGAGTTCTTGCGGGTTCGATTCCCCAAGGGCGACTGTCTGTTTTCTTGCGGGTTCGATTCCCCAAGAACAAATTATACTAGATTATATCGAATAAAAGAGGAAGAGTGAAATCCTGAAATACTTGAATATTTTCCTTATTTAAATTGTGCCTTTAAATTATGTCTTGCGATTATTTTACCATGGAATTTGAATTATGCTCATGTGGAAATCCGTGTTTAGAATCATGCCATTTAATTATTAGTGGATGAATGAATTAAATTGTATTACCTATAAGCATGTTTTTACTAAATTTTAATTAAAGGCTTTGAAACCTCATAATCATGTCTGTGTTAACTTACTCAGCAAATCTTTGCTGACCAAACCATATTTTTCCCTGTTTCTTTCAGAGCTGAAGAATATGCATCATCATATGCATTCGTGGGAACGTTGGGGAACACTTTATTCTTAAATTTTATTTAGACTAGACCTTGCATGAACGGGTCTGTTTAACCCGTGATTAGGCCATGTTGGCCCTATTTTTATATTCCGCTGCATTATATATGTAATTATTATTTTCCGCTGCAACTTTGATGTATTATTAAATTATATATGAATGGTATGTTTGAATATTTTAAATTCTGAAAAACCATAGCCTTGCATCTCTTTAGTAAGCTCGGAGAAACCGTGTCTTGCTAGGGAGGTGTGGCGGTGACATCCCGACCTGGGTGACCAAAAACCGGGGTGTTACACCTTGACCATCTTTACAGCGTTTATTCCTTGTTATTCTTTCCTTCTGGTCGAGTATTTGTACCGGGATTTCTTCGTAGGTTAGATCATCGTCCAATTCGATTGCGTCCGGTTGAAGTACATGTGCCGATTAAATAAACTAGTTGACATATTATAACCCCTAATAATATTAATTGAATCCAATTAAAAATAATAAATAAGATAAAACAAAAGTAAAATAAAATAAAATAACATAATAAAAAACGTCGGACGGGTCCCGCACGGTGGCCGCACACAGTGCGAAGACATAGCGCGCCGGGACCGCGCGGTTGCGTCATGGGCAGAAATAGATCTGCGGGCAGGGGTGCGCGAGCCACCCCCATTTCTCCCCTTCCTTGCGAACACAACCTCCTTTCCTCTCAAATTCGGCTTCCTCAATCCAATTCCTCCCGGTTTCTTCTTCGATTTTGCCAAGTAAGGTATGTATCTACTAACAACACTTACTAATTACAGTATGCCTTGATTTGTTTGACTTTGTGGTATATTCTAGGAATTAGGGTTTAGGAAGAAATTTGGGGATTTGTTAGTTTTAGGCTTGATTTGTGCGAATTAGCAAGCATATGTGATAATCGATGTTACCCTTGTTGCCTTGCTTGCGTTTATGCCACAATGTGTTTATATTTTTGGCAATTTCTTTTTAGATTTGAATATTTAGGAAGAATATGAAATTTTCGATTTTTGGTTGGTATTGTGGCATGATCATTAGTTCATTTTTGTTGTTTGGTGTCATATGGTAATGATGAGTTGTTGTTTGAGCAATCGTTTCAATTTGTGGGCAACTTCCATATGTTTGTTAGTAACTTAGAATTTGGTTTATTGCGCACATAACGTGTTCGACGAAATGCCACAAAGGATTTTGGAATTTGTTTGACTATATTCTTTGTTTTGGTTACCTTCCGGTTTGTATTGACGAACGATTGGATTTGATGTCATTATGGATTACTCACGTTGGAAGTCTATATCGATGTCTCCGTGTATTTCCGCTTGATAATTATTGTGTGGAAATTAGTCTTATAATTGGTATTGGATATTTTGAAGGATGTTGCTCTTTTTGTGGGTTATTCTGGCGTCTCTCATGTGTCCTCTGGGGGCCAAGAGACGAGCCACGCGGCGTGGCCAGGCTAGCTCTAGTACTGCTGCTCCGGTGATGCCGGATGTGGATGACAGCGAGTCGGAGGAGGAGGAGCAGCAGCGGGGCCCGAGACTTCGGGATCTTCCTGATGAAGAGCGTCCTCGCCGGCACGATAGACGCCGTTTCGCATCTACGGCCGCTCAGGACTTTTACTTTGACGAGCTGCGCAGGAACCGGGCCTATGTTCCCGAGAGAGGCCTTCATCCCCGTCACATGGATGACGACAGGGTCCGGACAGTATTAGATTACCTCCAGTGGACAGGGCTCGCGCGCCATCCTGAGGGTCCAGCTTCAGGATACCTAGCTATGGAGGTTATTGCCAAAATTAGCGGGTTGGGGGAGCATGCTGATATGTCCCATGTCTTGGTTCGCGATAGATACCTAGATTTTAGTGCCTGGGCGATCAACATGTATCTGGGTCTACCCGACGAGGGCGAGTTCCGGGCATAGCCCGAGGGTCGTATACCTCCGCCTGCATGGGGCGTCTTATGCACCGAGGTGGCGCCTCGGATTGAGCATGATCATGAGCTGCGTTTGACTACTATGGACACTCCCTGGCGTGCTCTTACCCAGCTATGGTTGGGACGCGTTCGGCCGATTACTCGGAGTCACATTGCCTTGGACCACGTATACGAGACCATTTGCTTTATCGCCCGAGGTGGTAGGGTAAATGTGGGAGCTTGCATCGAGGATAACCTGAGGGGTATGCGTCGAGGCCGGGTAGTAGGGTGATTATGCATGTTCACCTCATTTCTGGTCTTTGTGCGGCACAGGGGATACGTACTTCTCCGGAGACAGATCCTTATGAGTTGTATGCAGGTAACTATTACCTTGTTCTGTCATATACTGCTCGGCGTAATGCCTTGTGTCGCGGAGCGCCTCGGGCCATTCTTAGGCTAGAGCCCGAGGATGGTGGTTTGATCTTAGTCGTTCCTCCGAAGCAGCCACCCCCACCTCCAGTAGTTCCACCTCCTGCAGTGCCACCGCAGGGCCAGGAGATGACTCAGATGCCGCAGATGATGCAGGAGATGCGGGTTGGCATGGACGCCGGGTTTGCACCTGGGCAGGCTCGTTACGACACCTTGGATGTTAGGATGGACCTCTACCAGGCCCGTATGGACTCGATTACTACGAGGCAGGTTCAGCAGCAGGCCACTATGACTAACATGTACGCCTATATGCGACAGATGGATGGGTACATGCGTCGGCAGTTCCTGCCTCCCGATCAATGATCTTTCGTATTTACATTTTCATTTAGGGTTCGTAGTAGAAGTATTTTGTTGAGTTGTTTCTTTAAGAGACTGTATGACGATGGTTCTGGTGACTGTGGTTCGTAGTTTATGTTTCCGTTGTATTATTGCCTAGTTAATTGTTTGGGTTGTTGTTTTTAGAATGCGGTTGGATTGTTCTTGTCTTAGTTTATGTTTTCGCGGTAGTAGATGCTTTCGTTTTTGTTGTTGTTTTTTTTTTTTTTTTTCAGGGTTTAGGGTTGGAGGTATCCTTGTTTGATTGTTATCTCTTTATTACATATATATATATATGTATGTTGTTTATTTATTAATACATGTACCTTTGTTTGGTTGGGTCTCCATAAGGTATTTGAGAAAAATAATGTAATAAAGTGTAAAGGATAATTTAAGTATATTTATAAAATAAATGCTTGTAATTTTATTGCTCAATAGAATACTTTATTCGATACAAGCGGTAGGAATCGCAATGCTAGGAATAGTTCGGAAAATAGGAACGGAATAATAGGAATAATATCTTAAAAGATCCCTAAATCTAGGGAGAGTAGGTGGCCGGATCCTCCATGGGGTCATCCTCATCACTTGATCCTCAATAGTGCCCATGCCAAGAGGTCTATGGAACACTGGGCTTGCTGGCCAATTGGGCCCAGCAGGAGCAGGATCAGCGGCGGAAACAGGAAGAGGAGCGGCGGCGGGGACAACGATGGGATCAGCAACAGGGTTAGCTGCAGGAGGAATCCCCGGGCTAGAAGGGGCATGTGGGAACAAGTCATCAGTCAGGTAAATCAGCTCATTTTTCAAGTCCCCTGCTTGTACCTCTATGTCATGGTTCTGGGTCAGGAGTTCAGCCTCGTGGGCTTGGAGTTAGTCAACCTGAACTTTGAGTTGGGTCAGATCGTGCTGATCCGCTTCCCTCATATTCGCTAGGTGGGCCAGGATAGCCTCTAGTTGTTCTACCCACAATTTGTAATTGTTTACATTTTGTGGTGATTCGAGATGTACTTCGATCAATCTCATCATAAGGTTGATCATGTTCGTGTTTGATGCAGCCATCTAATATCACAAGGTAGGTTAGAGTTAGAACGTATTCAAGCAAGATCAGGATATGCATGAATTTAAATCTACATGTAATATGCACATGCAATCCCCCCCCTCCCCCCCAATAAAATTTAATTTATACATTTGTTTTTAAAACAACTTTTCTTCATGGATAATAATACTTAAAAAGTTGGGTCTCTATGTTGGGCCAAAATAATAATTTGATTTAAGATATAAAACATGGGTATTGGGCCAAAATAATTGGGCTTATCATAATAGTTTAAATATTGGGCTAGAAAAGTTTTGGGCTTAATATAATAGTTTGAAATAATAATGGATTTAGAAGTAATGGATTAAAAATAATACTAGTTTAAAATAATGGTTTAAAAATAATAATAATAGTAGTTTTAAAGATATTCCGGGCTCTGATACCATCTTGTAACACCCCGGATTTGGTAACCTAGGCCGGGGTGCAACCGCCACATCTCCCTAGCAAGACACGTCGATTCGAGCTTGCCAAAGAGATGCAAGGCTATGGGTACTCGAAAGAATTTAAAACATTTTCAATAACGAGTCCGGAATAATGATACTTAAATTTAAAATACGAGATAATAATCATTCGTGCACGCAATAGAGTAAGTAATGCAGCGGAAAGTAATCGCGGCCAACATGGTCAAAGCTCGGGTTTAACAGGCCCGATTAAACAGTATTAAAAATGTAGGAATTGAAAATGTCCATGAAATATTTACCCCAATGCATGAGCATGCATCACTCGACATACTCTGTAAAAGAAAAATAACAATGGGATTATCAGTATAAAAATATACAGAGTAAGTCAATTCCTAACAAGACAATCAAGGGGTTACATGTGTTTAATTAAAAATAGACATTTCTTGCTTCACTGAACATGCTTAAAATTCATAATTTAACTTGCAGCGGAAAAGCATAATTAATTATACGAGGCTAGATTACATAATTTTAAAGGCATAATTTAAAAGCGTGATAAATAAATACAACATACTTAACTACACACACAAATCTTTTAATATTATCCCGATAACTAAGAAGAGGACACCACACAAGGGAGATCACTAACGAGGCAATCTCAAATCGTAGGACCACTGACGAGGTAGTCCAAATAAAAGGGAGACCACTAACGAGGCAATCTCAATAATCGTAGGACCACTAACGAGGCATTCCAAATAAACACAGCGCGCGAGATCATTAACGAGGCAATCTCAGATAGTAAGGAGATCACTAACGAGGCAGTCTCAAGGATGATTGTATGAAGATCGGCTCAGCCTAGTGAACGGTATTTTTCGAAAGTTCAAGTTTTGTCGTACAAAAGATTCAACGTCGCATTTCATAGTTCGAGTTTTTCTCAAGTTCGAAAAATCCAATTCGCCACAGGTTACACAATTTTAATTTAAAAATTCATCTTACAATTAAAAATTCTAAAATTCACCCAGTAGCTTAAAAACATCTTTACGAACAACTTTCATGTTTCGAGTTTCTCAAAATAAGGTTTCGAAGTTTGTCGAAAATCGAATTTATTACAAAAGAGGTTTTCTGCCAAAAAGTCCGATTTCGACACAATTTACTCCAACGCAGATTAAAATTTTTTTTAAAACCAAAGACTCCGAAATTTTCATAGGTTAAAGAAGACATCTTAATGAACAACTTTCGTGTTTTAAGTTTTTGGAAATAATGAGGGTAGGGTGTTCGAAAATCGCCCTCAACACACTGTCCACGCATGGTTTCAACAATATGTTCGACACAGGTTGAAAATTCATCCGTTCTAACATATCAAATGAACTCCAAAATTTTTGAAATTTTGTATGCATAAACTAGACATAAATATCTACAACTTTTGTTTACAAATGCAAGTTTGGTTCGGTTTAGAAACGGGTGAAAATCATGCATCAATTTGGACCATTAAAACTGTCAAGGTTTCGAACGTTCGGTTTTTACACAGAAACTTTACATCGCAATTTGGGGTATCAAATCTTTATCAAAATGGCTGAAATTTTTACACAAGGTAGATCACAGTCTTATGAACAAAATCTATGTTGAAACGTTTTTGGTTTGAATTCCCGAAGATAAGGTTTTAGTCGAATTACTGAAATGGGTGTAAAAGAGGGTTTATGAAATCCGATTTTAGTTTCGAGTTTAGTTCTTGTAATTTAAACAACAAGGAACCACAAAAATTATAGAGTAAGGTCTTGACTAACTTATTTAGAGATTAGGATCGTTATGGAGGCTTTTCAAACGTCCTAGGGTCGCGACGAACGGCCAACTTCTCCGATCTCTTTTTGTTCGCCCCCGACGTGAAATTGTAACAAGAAGTAGAGTGTTAGATTTCGAGTTTTTGGGATCTATGGACGAATTGAAAACTATAATACAACTTACCAAGGTCCTAGAAGGCAGAGACTTTGTCCCGATCTTCCCGTCTTCGCCAGAATCCTTGCCGGAAAGTGAACTCGAAGGGTTTTTGGCTTGGAGAGGAAGAATGAGGGAGTAGAACTTGTGTTTTCTAAAAAGAATGGGGATGAGGGCGTCCCAATCCGATCTTAAGCCATTCCTAAGGCTGTGATCGGCTTGCCATCGATAGGGATCGGATTTTTGGCAAGAAAATCGCCATGGAAGGAAAGTTTACACCTCCTGCACCTCTGACGCGGTGGTGACGCGCACATATGGCTTTGTCCGCGCGACGTACGCGCGAGCTATCCTCGGACGCGTCGGCCTCTTCTCGTGCGGTGGCCGCGCGTGACCGCGCGGAGAGCGCGCGGGGTCCGATTCGGCCGGTTCGAGTGGTTCGCGTGGTCCGTCGGGTCTTTTCTTCTTTTCTTTGTCGGGTTTCTATCCTCTACGTTTTCGGTTCGACTTTTCGGGTCATTTCTGGGTCGAAATTCCTATCTTGAATTTATTATGAACTCGGGTTAATGTTCGTAACACTCCTGTGCAATAATTTATTTAATTAAATTATTTCCGACTTCACGGGTTCTCGGAATTTAAATTCTCTCGTTCTCGAATTTAATTTCCGTTTCTCTTAACAATTTTCCCGGGTATTACATGATCTCTCAGCACTAAGAGTTCGCATGGCCACTGGGTTGGTCAAGTTACGATTCTCTTCAACTGTTTTCTCGGCTGCTTAGTACTCGTCATCGTCATCGGATTCCTCGACCGCTTCTCTCTCAGCCTGATCATTTTCATCATCAGAGTCTAGGATTCTTCAAGATCCATCTTCTAACAGTGCAACTCTTTTGGTGAAAGGGCACTAAGGTGAGTAATGTCCCTTTCGTCCACACTTAAAGCACATGACCTCTTTCTTCCGATCCATCTCAAATTCGGGTCTCTCGATAACAACGGGTTTAGGGCCTTCCGGAAGGTAGGCCTTAAACTCCTTAGCCATTTCGAAACCTCTCGGCTTTAGTTTATCATCCTTTGAAACTAAAGTTCTTAGATTCCAAGGTGTCTGAGAACTCGATCCGGAATCCTGCCGGTATTGAACTTTCTACACTCGTGGTCTTTCTTCGGACTCAAGCTTAATCACTAACTCCACTAATTCTGACAGTGTGTCATAGGGCCACAGCTTGGCCTCCTTTTGGATCTCAATTTGGAGTCCTCTGAAAAATCTTGACTTGGTGATGGCTTTATCTTCTTCAACTTTGGCTTTCATTAACAGAATTTCCATTTCTTTGAAGTACTCCTCTACCCACTTGTTCCCTTGAACATGAAACGCGAGTTTGTCATACAAGTCTTGGCGGTAGTGAGATGGCACAAATCGGTTATCCATCACCCGCATTAATGAAGTCGAAGTTTGAATGGGATCATAGCAATTCGTTGAATCTCATGGATTACCTTCTGCCACCATACCAACGCGTACTCTTTGAACGCACAGACGACCAAGTTGACCTTTTTGATGTCCGCGTAGTTATGGCAGTTGAAAATAAGCTCCATAGATTGCTTCCATTCAAGAAATTCATCGGGGTTGGATGTACCCTTGAATGGGGGTATGTCAAACTTGATCCCCTTCAAGTCATGGTCGGGCTCATCATGGCGATTGTTTCTGTGGGGGTTCCTTTCGAACACTTCCCTCTGGATCTGAGTCGGAATCTTTGTGATTATGCCTGACAGGTCGGGGTTGAACACGGGTTCTCGGAGGTGGAGGATCAGGTCGCGGATTGCGAACGGGATTGTTTCGGCCTACACGTCCGGGTGCTTGACGACGGTCATAGATAGGATTCATCTCATCATGTTTTCGGGCCTCGAGCTCAGCTTCGGCATCTTCCATGTCACGGTTCTGAACACCCCTGGAACCCCTTTGGTGACTGCGTGGACTACTGGATATGGTGGGTGGAGTGGTTTGAGGTGTACGTTTATCAAACTCCTCTTGCAGCTTGAGTTCAAGGCGTCTCATGCTTTCAGATTGAACATCGTTACCATGCATAACCATGTCGTCCTTAAAGCTATCAACCTGATGGTTCAAGTCATCCATTCGCTGATCCATATTGTCCAAACAGGTAGTCATCCTCTGTAACATATCCATCAGATCCTTGTTAGAGGGTTGACCTGAACCTGCCATAGTAGAAAACTGAACAAAGAAAAATTAAATAGCACCTGTAAAGAAGATGAAAGTATTATATATATAATAAAATTAAATTAAATAAAGTAAAATAAAAATAAAAGATAGGATTTATCTGGATCACTCGGTAAAATCACTCAGTTTGCTGGGTTAATTCACAACCTGGTATGATTCTGCAATCTACAGTGATCACAAACAAATTTCGAGTGGCGGAGAGTGAGGCCTGAATATACGGACGCGCAATACACGGATCAAATGTAACTGCTCGACTCAATTCAAAAATAAGGTATGATCATGTGATATGCAAAGCAGTCAATTTATGTTCAACACCTTATATAAGCAATCGTCACAAGCAACAGTGTATTTGGTCCCGGTATGGAAGTTGAAAAATAAACCTCACTAAAATAAAATCACTCGGATAAACCCTTAATACTCAAATGACTTCGCGGGCTATGTTTCACAAGGGTGCCAGTCAGATATCCACCTTATTGTATAAATACTCATGTGGCTTCTCGGGCTAGGTTTCACGATTGTGCCAGTCCGATATTCACCTTATTGTATTAACACTCAAAATATAAAATATGGTGGTGAATCAGTAGCCAAAATCACACTTGAATTGATAAATTACTCCCGGCTTTAGATCGCACCGGCTTGAAATTTTGCTGATTTTTTTTGTTCTCCTTGGATGGGTGGCCCACACTAATTAATGCTCAAATCAAGCAATTAATTCCTCCAAGTGATTGTTCTTTGACCCACATCAATTCACTAATCATTCAAATGTCATCCTTGTTATGGACCCGTTAATAGCATAATTCTTCCACCAACTTTTTGCCCAATGTGTAAGAACATGTGCATGGAATATTCAAATCTTCAAGATTTATCAAAATTTCAAGAAAACTTCATGAACTTGAAGAACACAAATAATATTGTCTCACACTCCAAACCCGATTAATCCCCACGGTTGTATTCGGGTTGCTCAAATAATGAGTTAAACTCTAATGTCATGCAATACAAACACAAAATGAAGAATAATAAGGTCCAAACATTCAACAATAAAAAGATGGCAGCAAGAAAAATCAAGAAAAACTTGAATATATGGTGATTTTCGGATTTATGTGAACAAGAACACCAAAACTTCAATCGGCCATAACTTTTGATTCCGAAGTCCGTTTTTGATGAACTTTATATGTAAACACACATCTACTCGACGAGAGGAACAAGAATATGAAGTTAGATTTCAAAAATTCCCTACGAGTAAATACCAGAATTTCAGAAAAACGGACAGATTTTTATTTCTGATTTTTATCCCCGAAGGACCATGCTCCAGGAGCCGAGCCAAGAAGTTCATGGACCGAATTTCAGCTCTCCTAAAGTCTGAGGAAGTAAATACCAGAATTTCAGAAAAACGAGTAAATACCAGAATTTCAGAAAAACGAGTAAATACCAGAATTTCAGAAAAACGAGTAAATACCAGAATTTCATTGATTTGAGCCCTTATCATGAGCATTTCCATCTGACGATAGTACTCTTCTACAGTTTTGGATCCTTGTTGTAGAACCACTAATTTCATATGCATGTCTGGCTTATAAGTAAGAGGTACAAAACGATGTTGCATAATATCTAACAGATGCTCCCAATCGGAAATATGTGCTCTTCCCTCAGTGTGAAGATCAGAACAAAACTTCTTCCACCAGACTTGAGCGTAGTCCTTGAATTCAGTCACGGCTAACTGAACCTTCTTGAAGTCGGAATAGTTGTGGCAGTTGTAGATCAGTTCCATTGAATGCTTCCAATTAAGAAACTCATTAGGATCACTAGTTCCTTTGAATGCAGGAATGGTGAACTTAATGCTTTTCAGACTGTCATTGAGTTGTGGTCCTTCCTCATAATCATCAGCTGGTTCAAAATGTAGCATGTGCCTTGCAGGTGGTGGTGGTGGAGCTTTAGGTTGGGCAGGTCTCCTGACAGGAGGAGGAGGTGGCATCGCTAATGGGTTAGCTGCAGGGGGTTCAGTTTGATCTGCAAGGGGTGTCCACAATGGTGGATGCAGACGATGCCTCACACTGGACCGAGGTCCTAGCCTACGGTAAAATTCCCCGAATTGCACGTCGTGCTCGGCTGTGGCTTCTTCTGCGGCTGTCATGTCGGCTTGTGAGACCCCACTAGTACCTTCGAGTATCATTCTTGGAACATGGGGGAACACTGCTGGCACTGGAGGTGTGGCGTTCTGAGGTGTGGTATTCTGAGGGGTAGTGTTATGAGGTGATGGTGTAGGTAGAATGCTTCCTCCAATCTCCTCTCAACTCGGTTTATAACCTCTCTCTGGATTACCTCGTTTTGGAATCGCACCCGACCTGCAATGCCATCCACAATATCATCAACACGTGTATTTACAGCTTCAACTCGTTTCTTTACAGCTTCAATATTAGTAGAGTTGATATTAAAAGATTGCTGAAATGCGTCGATGTCTGTCTTCTTAGCACTGGTCTCATTCAAGTTCCGCATCATTTCCATCAGATCAGACATGGTTGGCTCAGTGCGTCCTGCCATCTCACAGATAAGATTATTTATAGATAAAAAGAAAGTTAGAAAATAAAACAGAAATTTGTAGAGTGAACTCCCAAAGTGTTTCTCTCTCTTACAACTTCCTTGGTTCCGAACACCCTGCTGAAATTAACCTGCTCCAAGGAACAGTCAGATGCACAAGGATAGATATATGACGCGCAGTCCAAGATTCAGAATGGACTGCTCGACTCAATCAACAAACAGCACCGAAGTGTGAGCTTAATGCAATCTGATCTATGTTCACAGTTTTAAACAAGTAGTGCAGGCAATGGACAGTGTAGATGGACCCTATATGGAAGTGGAAAAATAAAAGCTCACAAGAAAAATCACTCTTGGAATAAACCCAGTTTACTCAAGTGACTTCTCGGGCTAGGTTTCACAAGGGTGCCAGTCCAATATCCACTTTATTGCAGGAATGCTCAAGTGGCTTCAAGGGCTAGGTTTCACGATTGTGCCAGTCCGATATTCACTTTATTGTAACACTCAAACACACAGAAATATTGAATGCCCAATAAATACACGTGATTAATGCTGATGCTTTGAATGCTTGACACGTGGCAAATTGCTAAATTGGTGGGAAATTAAAAATTTCAAAATCTGGATGCTTCACGTCGCAAGACTGATCTGCGTCATAAAAGGTGTCTCGCGACCTGGGATTGACGACGTGTTACTGTGCTCCCTTTTGGAATAGTACATCGCAAGCCTGGGCTCACGTCGTGAAGGTGTGCCTTTCGACAGGAGGTCTTGCGACGGCTGGGGATTACAACGGCCTGCTCCTTGCTTCTTTTGTTTGTTACGTCGCTAAGCGTGCCTCGCGACGTGAAAAATTGTCTTGCGACGGGAGCTTGTCGACGGGCCCTTACTTGGATTTTTCTTGAGTTACGTCACTAGCCGTGGGCTTGCGACGTGTATGTTTCACGACGGGGTGGCTTCGCGACGAGGGTTTCTGTAACACCCCGGTTTTTGGTCACCCAGGTCGGGATGTCACCGCCACACCTCCCTAGTAAGACACGGTTTCTCCGGCTTACTAATGAGATGCAAGGCTAGGTATTTCAGTATTTAAAAAAATATTTAAAACATTTGCAAACAGCCCATACAATATAGTCTCGAAAATAATAATATCATAATGCAGCGGAAATAATATTTAAGTATAATATTGCAGCGGAAATGTATATAAGACCGACATGGTCAAAACACGGGTTAAACAGGCCCATTTATTCTATCGTCTAATGCAAGAATTTAAAATAATAAGTTTCGCAAAATATAAGTCCCCCCATGCATGAACGTGCTCATGTCTGTTCCACATACTCTGTAAGGAAAAAGGAAAAATACACGGTTTGGTCAGCACAACTTGCTGAGTAAGTTAACACATGCATGATCGTAGGGTTTAAAAGCCATTAATTTAATATTTACATAAAAACATGATAATACCATAAATAATTCAATTTAATTATTTAACCAATTTGCATAATATTTCATGGCACGAGACAACAATACATTTAGCATAATTTAAAAATGAAAGCCATAATTAATTTAAACAAAGCATTTAACAATTTAAACGACAACTATAAATAATCCAAATCAATTTTAATTCCCATTACATCCCCGGTTTAGTAATTTCAAGTGTTTCACGATTGCATCGCGATATCAGCAAGTTTAGCCGGAAACCGGCGGCCGCATCCGTATCTGCCATACCTAGTACCACTCCGGAGCCTCGGGAAACCCATGTGGATATTCACGAGAGTGTAGGCCATATATCTCATGCCGTTTTGACAATATCATATCTTAAATTTTCGCGCGGGGTCACCATCATCCATAAAGACACGAAGTGAAGCAGTTAGGGGGCACCCTGCAGAGCACTCACCCCTAATTTTAATTTATCAAGTTTGTAAGGGGATTTAATTATGAAAATTCTGGTTCCACTAAGTTCATTAAGAAAAGATTTCGAATCGTTTCAACCCTAAAGGCTAATTCCATCGTTTCAACAAGATTTCAAGATTTGACCCGGTAAACCTGCTGTTTACTCTAAAATTAATTTAAAATCAGATTTAAGTTCAAAAATTCTGAAACTTTACCACTGACTCGGGAACATTGAGATGAACAACTTTCGTGTTTTAACTTTTTCAATCCAAGATACCAAAAGAGGTCAAAAACGTCACTTTTCGTCATATCATTAATCTGTCCGAATTTCGTGTACAGCAGTTCAAGATTATCAAGATCTACTATAGCAAATCAACTCCAAACTTAATACAACTTAATAAATTTTTTTACAACTTTCATGTTCGGCTAAAGATCTAAATCGGCTTAAAACTAATGTCAAAAACGTCATCAAGTTCAGACCTAAGTTCTGTCAAGAAATTCAAGATTCAAGTTTCAGCAGTTCGGTTTCGGGTGGATTTTATGTATCAAATCATCACGAAAAATTCTGAAACTTTTACAGGAGATAGATCTAAGCCTTAGGAATGTTTTTCGTGTTTTAAGTTTTTTCGTTTGAAGAATTTTAAGGGTTCGGAAAAATTGGACAAAATCGCTGCGCCGGTAGAAATCACATGTTGACAGATTTACGAAAGTTTTGATTAAGCTTTTAGGTTAAGTGTTTTAATTACTCCCAAAACCATGTAAGTTTCAACTTATAGATTTGTAGTCGTCCGGGATCGTTGAGTTCGGAGGCGTGGCTTCCAGTCCACCGTTTAGCCTCTCCGTTCGTCGGGTTCTTCGTTATAGATCCGATTCGGGGTGTAGAGAAGAAAAGAAGATAGTTAGGGTTTCGTTTTTGAATTAAAAACGAGATGGATGAACAGATCAGACTTACCACGACGTTGGTAGACTTCCGAATTCGTCCAAACAGTCTCCGGCTTGGTTTTGGGGCCTCCGATGACTTCGGGATCTAGGGTTTTGTGTATAGAGAGTATTGTAGGGTTTTGAAAAGTGTTCGGGGCTTCCAAGAGGTGTTATTTATAGATAGGCACGACCTAGGGACGTCCAAGGTCGGCCTTGGGGAGTCTTGAGCCGAAAGGTGCTCAACCGAAGTCGGAAAATCCGGATTCGGGCGAGTGAATCTCGCAACCGGCGAATCTGTCCTTTGGCGCGGTCGTGGCGCGCCCTTTCCCCCTTTACCGTGCGGCCACCGCGCGGCACTCGCCTGGACTTCGGTCCGGGCGGGTCGTGCGATCCGTCGTGCCTTTTCTCCTCTCTTTCGGACTTCTATCCCCTTATGCTCCCACATTCCGATTTCCGGGCCATCTTCGGGTTTACGGAATAGGAACCCCGTATCGTCATTTCCCTCGGATCTAAATTTATATTTGGACTCGAGTTTTCGAGTCCAGTGGTGTCGGGTACACGTGTAACAATTTATTTATCTTTAATTAAATCTTTTTATTAAATTACTTTAATTCCTTTTTAAGTTAAATTTCTTTTCTCATTTCCTTACCTTTATTTATTTATTTTCTGTATTTACTTATTTAATGTATTTATTTTATTTATTGTATTTATTTTATGTTGGAAAATTCTAGTGTATTACAGTCTACCCTCCTTAAGAATCAACTTCGTCCTCGAAGTTGTGTTTCGGCTTTTCTCGTGCAAAGGTCTTTTGTTTGTTTTATTATTTTGTGACTGAACTTAGAATTAAAACTTCTAAGCTGCCTACGTACCCTGTGAAGGGATCAAGCCATAACGTAGTTCAAAACAATTTGAATTTGTTTGTTTGTTTACAAAAATGCACTAAAAATAGATGGTATGACATCCTCTCCCCCTTAAAATTGCAGTTATGTCTCCATAACTGTGTCGGTGTCGGTTTGGAACAATGTCGGGTAGCGTTCTCTCATGTCGGATTCTACCTCCCAAGTTGCCGTCTCACTTTCGTGGTTCGACCAAAGAACCTTGATCATTTTGACGGTTTTGTTCCTCGTTATTCGCTCCTTAGTGTCCAGAATTCGCACTGGGACTTCTTCATAAGTCAGATCCTCATCGAGTTCGATTACTTCCGGTTGAAGTACATGCGTCGGGTCCGGCACATACTTCTTTAGTTGTGAGACATGGAAGACATTATGAACTCGATCTAGTTGTGGCGGTAAAGCCAGTCGGTAGGCCAAATTCCCGACTCGTTCTAGAATCTCGTAAGGTCCTATGTATCGAGGACTCAACTTTCCTCGTTTGCCAAAGCGCATCACCCCCTTCATGGGTGATATCTTTAGCGTGACCCTATCTCCCACTTGAAATTCTAGGTCTCGTCGTCTCACGTCAGCGTAACTCTTCTGACGGTCTTGAGCGGCTTTCATTTTTCCTTGAATCAATTTGATTTGTTGAGCCATGTCTTCGATAAGTTGTGGTCCCACTACCACCGACTTATCGTTTTCTTCCCAACTCAATGGGCTTCGGCACTTTCGTCCATACAACGCCTCGAATGGTGCCATGCCAATGCTAGCATGGTAACTATTATTATAAGAAAATTCGATTAAGGGTAAATGGGATTCCCAATTTCCCTTAAATTCCAACACGCATGCTCTCAGCATGTCTTCTAGTGTTTGGATTGTTCTCTCGGTTTGACCATCCGTCATTGGGTGGAATGCGGTGCTCACTTTGATTTGAGTACCGAGAGCTTTTTGTAACTCCGTCCAAAAGTGAGAGACAAATCTACTGTCTCTGTCGGAAATGATGTCATGTGGTACTCCATGTCGTCGTACCACATTATCAACGTAGGCTCGGGCCAATTGGTCCATAGTCCACGTGTCCTTCATCGGGATAAATATGGCTGTCTTCGTTAGCCTATCCACAATCACCCAAATCTTATTCATGCCTTTAAGTGATCGGGGTAATCCCAAGACAAAATCCATTGAGATGCTATCCCACTTCCAACTTGGAATCTCTAGTGGTTGCATCAGTCCTAAGGGTTTATGTCGCACTGCCTTAACCTTTTGGCAGGTGAGGCATTTCGCCACGAAGTCTGCCACTTCCTTCTTCATTCCCGGCCACCAATAGATCTTCTTTAGATCTTTGTAAAGCTTGTCGCCTCCGGGATGCACTGAGTATGGCGTGTTGTGCCTTTCCTCCATCAACCTTTGCTTCAACTCGACACACTTTTGAGGCACACACCATCTCCCTTTGAAGCGAATGCTTCCATCCTCGTGGACAGCAAATCCTATTGCCTTCCCCTCGGCAATGTACCCCTTTATCTTTTCTAATTTCGCGTCGCCCGGTTGGGCGAGCCTAATCTCATCCAGTATTGGAGTTTCTACGACAATTGCATTGATCGTTTCACTCACTGTGCCCGGATGCACAAGTTCCACGTCCAATCTCGCTAAATCCATGTACAATGCCGGCGGAATTACCAACGAGTTCGTCACGTGTTGGGTTTTCCGACTTAGGGCATTGGCTACCACATTCGCCTTCCCCTCGTGGTAGGCTATCTCCAAATCGTAGTCCTTAATAAGTTCCAACCACCTTCGTTGTCTCAAACTCAACTCCTTCTGAGTGAATATATACTTCAAGCTCTTGTGGTCGGTGAACATTCGACACTTCCGCCCATAAAGATAATGTCTCCATATCTTTAGAGCGAAAACGACCGCTGCCAACTCCAGGTCGTGTGTCGGATAATTCTCCTCGTGAGGTTTTAGCTGGCGTGATGCATATGCTACGACTCTCGAGTCTTGCATCAAGACACAACCTAAACCTTCCTTCGAAGCATCACTATAAACTTCGAAGTCACCATTCTCTGATGGTAGTGTCAATACGGGTGTGGTTGTGAGTCATTTCTTCAGCTCTTGAAACGCTGTCTCACAAGTCTCTGTCCACACGTATTTTACTCCCTTCTTCAGTAGCTGGGTCAAAGGTCGTGCGATTTTCGAAAAATCCTTCACGAACCATCTATAGTACCCGACTAATCCAAGGAAACTCCTTATCTCAGTTTGGCTCTTTGGAGTTGCCCATTCGAGATGGGACTGAACCTGTCTGTTCGCGAGGTGATCGCGGGGGTACACTACCCCGATTTGCACAAAACATAATATTTTATGAAGAAAAGTCTGTGGAGTTTCAGGGTTTTCGATTTTAATGGAGGAAATAAAATAAAATATGGAGAAAATGGAAAATCCTATTGCAAATGTCAAGATTGGCTCTGATACCAAAATTATATATAATGACGTAGCCCAATGACCGAATCTTGAACAATATTGCAATATATGGATTCAAAATTGAAAATCGAGGTGGAAACCGAGAGGGTGAAAATGGATGATGAACAACAAGCGAGAAATAAAGGATAGCCAAACCTAGGATGAAGGTGACCCAGATTCACCTCTGGGATTAGACCGAACTAACCTAAAAGGACCCCTTCCAAGTGCATCGCCCATGATTCCATTGAAGCCGATTTGTAACAACAATGGTGTGAGGTTTCGCAAGGGAAAGGATTCACAAGAGCGTTGAGAGCAAGTGATGCTCTCAAGGAGAAAAATGACTTGATAAAATGAAATAGATGTATTCAAAATGATCAAGTGTCTTACAATGCCTAGGGTTCCCATATATATGGGGAAACCTATTAAACAAGACTAAACAAGGAATTAAACAACCATACTAATGTTCTCAACAATCGGAAATTAAAAAGGAGACAAAATGGAGACTGCCCGTCGTGATCCTTGAACACGTCGCGAGCCTGTTATCCGTCGTGAGACTCGCCTTGCGACGGGCAGGAAGGTTGGCGATGTCGAACACATGTAGGCAGAGAAAGCACGTCGCAAGCCTCGGATCACGTCGTGAACATGGGTCTTGCGACGTAAGGGAGGTCTTGCGACGGGACCTTGGATTTGTGAAGGGGGCGTCTCGTGTCGTGAGACCTTGCCTTGCGACGGGGCTATTGGCTTGCGACGTGGAATAAGTCTAGCGACGGGAGTCCCGAACTTTCTATGGATCCTGGACTTGAAGGTTTTCCGGACGGCTTCTGCTGGGGTCCACTGCACTGTTCCGGCATTCACCACTTTCGACCAGCGAACTTCCGGCCAGATTCCAGTCAGATTCCAGCAACCTTGCTGGAGCTCCGGCGAATTTTCCGGCGATAGCGACGGCAGCGACGATGGCGATGGTGGGCCCTCCTTTTTGACCTCTTCATGCTAATTTTATCCGTTTTTGCATCTGGAGGTCATCCATCTTCCGGTTTCAGTTCGAGGAGGTGGGACCCAGAGTGATAGGTCCCGGCTCCTTCCAGTATTCTTCAAGCTGGCTCAGCAACTGCATTCTTTGGGCTTTGTTGGGCTCCGATTTATCTGTTTCCTGCAAAAGAAAACGATGCACGGAATCAGTGAACCGTTTGATCCGTTGTCTAGATACCGGCCCATCCGGAATTAGTCCGTTTGCTCCGGCGACCACGCCAGGAAGCTAGAGGCCGTGTATGAGGATCTTGGAGGAGATCGAGTACATCATGACCTGGAGCCACATAGGTGTGGTACTCATTCTAGTGGGTGTCGAACACCAAATGGGAGTGTTCCACCCCAAGGGCGGCGCCATGACCGCGAGCATGAGCCTAGGCCAAGGCATGCATGGAGGCCTCAAAGGCATGATGAACTTCAAGAAAGTGAATCCGAGGGTGACTTTGAGGAGGTTGTCCAAAGGCCAAGGAGGAGAAACAATGATGATGAACTTAAGAGCATAAAATTCAATATCCCTAGTTTCAAAGGATCAAGTGATCCTCATGAGTTCTTGGAGTGGAAGAGTAAGATGGAGGTGATGTTTACATGCCATAACTATTCGGAGTTCAAGATGTTGCAAGTAGCCGTGGTTGAGTTCAAGGACTATGCCATGACTTGGTGGGAGAAGCACAATCGAGATCTTGACCGAAGGGGAGCTCGACCCATGGAGACTTGGACGGAGTTGGTTCGAGCCATGGAAGCTAGGTTCATTCTATCATTCTACATGGAGGATCAAGAGCTTAAGTTGCATTCCTTGGTGCAAGGAGGCAAGACCGTGAAGGAGTATGCCAAAGAGATGGAGCGCTTGATGATGAGAACTCAAATAGAAGAAAGGGAGAGTGTGACAAGGACACGGTTTAAAAGGGGACTTCGAAGGGACATCTTTGAAGTTGTGAACTTGCAAAAGTTTGAGACTTTGGAAGAAATGGTGCACTTCGCTATCAAGGTGGAAGAGCAAAACAAAGGCAAGGGTCAAAGAGCATTTAGCATGCAAGTCTACAACAAGGATTGCAAATCCTCATCAAAATCGTGGCAAGGAGCTTCCAAAAAGGAGGAGGCAAACAAGGATAAAGGAGTCATCAAGCAAAAAGGGGAGGTTTCTAAACCCAATATTGAAAAGCTTAAGCACATTACTTGTTTTAAATGTCAACAAAAGGGACATTATGCTTCTAATTGTACATCTAAAAAGACTTTGATTTTGCATGAAGATGGCATTTATGAGTTTGTTGATGACTATGTAGGTGAAACAAGTTCAAGTGAGGAAGAGGATGGGAAGGGCAAAGCGGTTCTCATTCAAGAAGAAGATGATGGTGAAGCATCTTCCTCATCACTAGTGGCTATGAGGATGCTTGGTCACATTTCAAAGGAGGATCATGACCAAGATAGAGTGAAGGAGCAATCTTTTCCATTGTAGATGCAAGATTCAAGAAAGGAATGTGTCGGTCATAGTGGACAATGGGAGTTGCACCAATGTGATATCCACCTACACCGTGAGAAAGTTGTCACTTCCAACTATCAAGCACCCGAATCCATATAAGCTCCAATGGATGAATGATAGTGGATCACAAAGGGTGACACTACAAGCTCAAGTTCCTATTGTGATGGGAATTGACAAGGAGGAAGTATTATGTGATGTCACTTCTGTGAGTGCATGTCATCTTTTGTTAGGAGGCCTTGGCAATCCGATAAGGCTATTAAATACAATGGTCTTTTGAATTCAATTAGTTTCTATCAATTATGATACTAAGACTGTGATTTCTTCTCTTTCATGAAGGAAGTGCAAAAGGATCAAGTGAACTTGAAGAGGAATATGAAGGAAGAAGAAGAATGATACAAGAAGAAGAATACTAAAGGCGGATCCAAAAAGGGAGCTCAAGAAGAAGGAAGCACTTCCAACATTTTGGTCTCTTACAAAGATTGTAAAAGGGAGTTGATGAATGATGATACTTTTAGTCATTGTATAGTGTTAGTTTGTAAGGATGTTTTTTATGATGAAATAAAGGCTAACACCAATTTCCCTTATGCTTTTTCTAGAATGCTTGAAAAGTATCAAGATGTTTATCCCGATAAGTTACCCGAGGGACTACCACCAATAAGAGGGATTGAGCAACGCATGGACTTCATCCCGGGGTCTTCAATTCATAATAGGGCCGCATATAAGTGCAATTCGGAAGAGGGGAAGTGGCGTGGTCGCCGGAATGAATGGACTAATAATACCCACATTTCTGGATGGGCCGGTATCCGACCAACGGATTAAAATATTCACTAATTCCGTTTATCACTTTTTATCGCAGGAAACAGATAAATCGGAACCCAAAGGAGCCTAAAAGATATTGTTGTTGATCCAGCTTGAAGAATACCGAAAGGAACCGGGACTCATCACTCTGGGTCCCACCTCCTCGAACTGAAACCGGAAGAAGGATGACCTCCAGATGCAATTACGGATCAAATTAGCATGAAGAGGTCAATAAGGAGGGCCCCTACGGTCACCGTTGCAGCCGCCGCCATCACCGGAAAGTTCGTCGGAGCTCCGGCGAGGTTACCGGAGTCTGACCGGAATCTGGCCGGAATTTTGCCGGAAAAGTCGCCGGTCAAAGTTGGTCAATGCCGGGACAGTGCAGTAGACCCCAGCCAGTGAACAGTTCGCGGAATTTCTTCAAGAAGGAGAGTTACGACGATAAACCCTCGCACGACGCTAGACCTGTCTCACGTCGTACATCAAGGCTCGCGTCGTCCACAGACCTACGACGTTAAGTGAGGACCACGTCATAAGTTGGGGTTCACGTCGTACATCTCCAGGGCTAGCCAGCAAGCTACGACGCCAGACCTTTCCACGACGCGGATCAAGGATCATGTCGTAATACTAGGATAGCGTCGTCATTCCATTCCCGATTGTTGAATAATTTCTAGGGTTGTTTAATTTGCCTGTATGGATTGTTAATTATGGTTTCCCTATATATTGGGAACCCTAATAATTTTTAAGACACTTTTGATCATTTGAATACATTCATTCTTTTATCAAAAGTCATTTTTCCTCTCTTGTGAGCATCACTTGCTCTCAAACATTATTGTGAATCCTTTCCCTTGGGAAACCTCACACCATTGTTGTTTCAAATCGGCTTCAATGGAATCATGGATGATGCACTTGGAAGGGGTCCTTTCGGGTTAGTTCGGTCTAATCCCGTAGGTGAATCCGGGTCACCTCATCCTATGTTTGGCTATCCTTGTTTAAGCTTGTTCTTCATTTTCACCCATATCATCTCTCGGTCTCACCATCTCTTTAATCTAAAAATCCATATATTGCAATATTGTTGAGATTCAGTCCATTGGGCTACGACATCTATTTATAAATTTGGTATCAGAGCCTCCTTAACATTTTGCAATAGGATTTGAGATTTCTTCCATATTTTATTTTATTTTTCCACCATTAAAATAGAAAACTTTAAAAATATTCTTCTAGGTGTTTGTCTCGGGTTTGCTCTCGGTTTACTCTCGATTTGTTCGAGTTCGTGTTTCCCTTCATGTTTCTTGTTTAAATCCATCTCTATCTTCCCCTTGTACCATCCGTGAGCTTAATATGCTTATTTGGTTGTGTTTGCATGATTAAATGGGTGTTTAAGGGTTGGACAAGTGTTGGGATACTAGGGTTTGGGTTTGAGTGAGTTTTCATTGGGAAACATCATGCTTGAGCGTTCTAGTGTTCTTGAAGTTGTATTTTGAATATTGTATGAACACCATTCTGTTCTTGAGGTGTATTGGTTTGATCCAAAATTTGTAATAGAGTACATGTAATTAGGGTTTGTAAGGGGGACATATAGTCGCGCATGGTATAGTTGCTTTATGGGGTGTTAATTACCATTGTCCTTAGCCGAACTCGTGGGAGACAAGAAAAGTGGCCGGAACAGTGCTGAGGTCATCGGAGGCAAAAAAAAAAAGACAAAGGCCACCTCTTACGACGCTATACCCAGTACGACGCTATCCTCCCACTCACGACGCTAGCCAAGCTTAGCGTCGTAACTTCAGAAAAGGAATTTGAGCAAGGGATCAGCTTGACGACACGAAACCTTACGACGCTAAACCAATTCCACGTCGTAAGCCCACGGTTCACGTTGTAATTCACAAAGCAAGTCAAGTCAAGGGGGACGTTATCCCTTTTACGACGCGAAGCAAAGCCACGACGCTAGACCAATCTCACAATGTGATCTAGGCTAGTGTCGTCCATCACAGAAGTGAAGGGTATTCCACGTCGCTAGACCCTACGACGCCAAGCTCAGCCCCACGACGTGATCGTATCGTGACGTACACCTCTTTAGCGTTGTACCAACATCAGAAGTTTGAAATTTGAATTTGCCACCAATTCAGCATTTTGCCACGTGTCGAGCATTCACGCAATCAGCATTAATCACGTGCATTGATTCGGGAATTCAATAATTTTTAGTGTTTTGGGAATTACTATAAAGTAAATATTGGACTGGCACAATTTGAAACATAGCCCGAGAAGCCACTTCAGTATTTATACAATAAAGTGGATATCGGACTGACACTTTGTGAAACCTAGCCCGAGAAGTTACTTGAGTAATTTGGGGTTTATTCCAAGAGTGATTTTCCGTGTGAGCCTTAATTTTTCCACTTCTATACCGGGTCCATATACACTGTCCATTACCTGCAATACTTGTTTAAAACTGTGAACATAGATCAGATTGCATTAAGCTCACATCTCTGTGCTTTTATTTGATTAAGTCGAGCAGTCCATTCTGAATCTTGGACTGTGCGTCACATATCTGTCCTTGTGCATCTGACTATCCTTGGAGCAGGTTAATTTCAACCGGGTGTTTGGAACCAAGGAAGCTGTGTGAGAGAGAGAAACACTTGGGAGTTTACTCTACATATTTTCTGTTCTATTTTTCTGACTTTTTTATATCTATATATATTTTATCTGTGAGATGGCAGGTAGCAGTGATGCTATATTGGATGTCGTTCGAGCACTCCAAGGAGACATTACCGCCATAAGAGCTGACACGACCAAGAGAGCTGAATTGTCGCGCTACAGAAATATTTGAATATTAATTCTACTAATATTGAAGCTGTAAATAAGCGTGTTGAAGAAATAAACACGCGTGTTGATGAGATTGTTGATGATATTGCAGGTCGGGTACGGTTCCAGAATGAGGTGATTCAAAGGGAGGTCATGAACCGAGTCGAGAGGATATTGGAAGAGCCTTCTATCCTACTCCCTCAACTCAGAACACCACACCTCCAGTTCCAAAAGTTACCCCATCTGTTCCCAGAGTCATACCAAAAGGCACTAGCGGGGTCTCCCAAACTGATATGGCTGCCGCGGAGGAAGCCATAGCTGAGCAGGAACTGCAATATAGTACCTTTAACAGACATTCATGGATCAGTGGGCCCAGACCTCCACCTCCTCCGGCACCAAGACCGACTCTGGCAGGGCAGCCTGAATTCAGAACTGATGATCCATTAACTATGCCACCGCCTGCCGCAGGACCTGCACTGCAAATTATTCCACCACTTGCCAGACAAAGACTAGACTTTGATTAACCAGCCTACGATGAAGAACCTCAGGCTGATGACAACATGAAATGCATTAAATTCACTATCCCTGTCTTCAAAGGGACAAGTGATCCTAAAGAATTTCTTGATTGGAAGCAGTCCATGGAGATGATCTACAACTGCCATAACTACTCAGATTTCAAGAAGGTTCAGTTGGTTGTGACAAAGTTCAGAGACTATGGCCAACTTTGGTGGCAGAAATTTTGTTCCGATCTTCACACTGCAGGGAGACCGCAAGTCACCGATTGGGAATATTTGTTAAACATTATGCATCATCATTTTGTACCTCATACTTATAAACCAGACATGTACATGAAATTACTGGGCCTCCAACAAGGCAGCAAAACAGTAGAAGAGTACTACCGTGAGATGGAATGCTCATGATGAGGGCTCAGGTTAATGAGGAACCACTGATTATGCTCAACAGATTTGCAAAGCATATGCGTCCCGAAATCCATGAAGAAATGGGGATGAGGGGTTACATCAACATCACAGATCTGGTTCGCAAAGTAGCTAGGTATGAGGCATAATTGAATCGGAAATCCCATCGGCCGACTCCATCTCCCTCAGGGCATTACAACTACAATCCTAACAAGCCTTGGTTGATCCGACCACCACCGAATTACAGGCAGCCGCAACCGCAGCAGCAACAACAAAAGGGTTGGGATCGACAAAGAGGATTTGATTTAGGACGGGCCTTCCGAGCATACAACCAAGAAGAGAGAAACCGAGCTCCAGCTCCAGCTTAAGGCCGGGAACAGAGGGCACTCGCAAGAGATACACGGGACGTCATTTGTTTCAAATGCGGGAAGAAAGGTCATTACGGGACTACATGCAATAATCCGCCTAAGAGAGTGGCAGTCCTCAATACTGGAGAGGACATAAAACCAGTTGTTGAGGTTGAACCGGGTGTATTCAGGATCTATGACTCCAAAGATGAAATAGAATTTGATGGTCCTGAACTACAAGAGCATCATCAAGGAGAACCGGTCAATCCAGAAGTCGTACCTGAAGATGAGGACGACGTAAATATTTTTGTTGCTATGAGATCTTTGAGTGCTGACAGAGAGCCAGAAATGGCAGACAACGAACAAAGGAAGAATCTTTTCAATTGTCATTGTACTATTTTAGGCAATAATGCCACTGTCATTGATGATAACGGTAGCTGCACTAATATAGTGAGTTTATACACTGTTCGCAGGTTAATGCTACCAACTGAAGAGCACTCTAAGCCCTACCAGCTGATGTGGATGAACCAAAGCGGCCGGACCAAGGTCACACAACAAGCTTGGGTCCCGATCACCAAGGGATCATACTCTGAGAAGGTCTTGTGTGGCGTTGTACCAATGGACGCTTGTCATGTATTATTGGGTAGGCCGTGGTTATTCGATAAGGACGCCACGTATCGAGGAAATGCAAATGTACTGTACTTTAAGCACGAACAACGGGATTATTTGTTTAAACCACTTTCGGTAAAAGCTATTCGGCTTGACCAAGAAAAGCTCAAGGAAAACATCGCCCAGGAAGAAGCTAATTTCTAGGCAAAGGCCAGGGGTAAAGCCAAAGTGGGTGAATCATCTAAGGATCCAGTCCTCTTCAATGTCTGATATTGACTAAATCCGAGTTCAAGCAACCCGCGCTAGAATCTGAATTTACAGGTCATTGTTTCCTTGCTTACATTAAACCAGATGATTCCATATCTAGAATTATCACTGCTGCACCTGAAATGCCTTTGGAATTTTCCAAAATGCTTGACAGGAACAAAGATGTTTTTCCGGAAAAAGTCCCAGCTGGACTTCCATCGATAAGAGGCGTTGAGCACATAATTGATTTTGTTCCCGGAGCCTCCATTCCGAACAGACCCGCCTACCGTATGAATCCTAAGGAAACAAAGGAGATACAACGGCAGGTGCAAGCTTTGCTTGACAAGGGATGGGTCCGTGAAAGTCTGTCGTCGTGCGCTGTCCCAGTCTTACTTGTGCCGAAAAAGAATGGTGAATGGAGAATGTGTGTTGATTGCCGTGCAGTCAACATTATCACCATCAAGTACTGTTATCTGATTCCCCGACTGGACGACATGTTAGATGAACTGGGAGGAGCCAGTGTGTTTACAAAAATCAATCTTAAGAGTGGATACCATCAGATTCGCATGCAACCGGGCGACGAATGAAAGACCGCCATCAAGACCAAATTTGGTCTATATGAGTGGCTAGTCATGCCATTCGGACTGACGAATGCTCCATCTACTTTCATGCGACTGATGAATGAAACTCTTAGACAATTTATTGGGAAATTTGTTGTATATTTTGATGACATTTTAATTTATAGTTGTACTAATGCAGATCATGTTTCCCATGTTCAAAGGTGTTGAGCAAATTAAGATCAGTGCAACTATATGCCAACTATGACAAGTGTATCTTCTATGTGCCGGAGGTCACTTTTCTGGGGTTCGTGGTTGGAAAAGATGGTCTCAAAGTGGACGAATCTAAGATCCGAGCTATCTCAGAATGGAAACCACCCACCTCTGTTCATGAAGTGCGCTGTTTCTTGGGATTGAGTGATTTCTTCAGACGATTCGTACCACAGTTCAGTGTAATAACGGCCCCGATCACGTCATTGCCCAAGAAGGAAAATCAGTTTAGGTGGGCTCCGAGCTAGCAAAAAGCTTTTGATGTACTGAAGGAGAAGCTCACCCATGCGCCTGTTCTTGCATTGCCGAATTTTGACTTGCCATTTGAAGTAGAAAGCGATGCGTCAGGTACTGGAATGGGAGCAATTCTGCTACAGGAAGGACGACCAATAACATACTACAGTGAGAAATTCAGTGGAGCACAACTGAATTATTCGACCTATGATAAAGAACTGTATGCTATTGTTCAAGCACTGAAGACATGGCAACAGTACCTTCGAGGTAGAGAATTTGTAATTAATACCGATCACGAGACATTCAAGCATATCCATCAACAGGGCCAGCTCAGCAAGAGACATGCTCGTTGGAGGACTTTCATTTAGGCCTTTCCGTATGTGATCCGGTATAAGAAACAAAAAGACAACGTTGTGGCAGATGCACTTTCAAGGAGAACTGCATTGGCAACATTCACTGCAACTAGGTCATAGGATTTGAGCATGGTAAGAGTAGTATACCACCGACGAAGATTTTAAGGATATCTTTGAAATGACTGAGAAAAATGGGTTCAAAGAATTTTCCCAGACAGATGGATTTCTGTACTTTGAGAATAGGTTATGCATACCCCGAGGTTCATGGAAGCGGCCTAATGGGACACTTCGGGAAGGATGCAACGATGGGAATTCTTGTAGAACGGTTCTACTGGCCTGGCATGAAGAAGCAGGTTGTTGACTATATAGCCAAGTGTCTGGTCTGTCTGAGGGCCAAGTCCACCGGAAAACCACATGGCTTGTATCAAGCACTTCCAGTGCCAGAAGGACCCTGGCTCGATTTATCCATGGATTTTGTACTTAGGTTGCCTCGAACTGCGAGAGCAAAGGATTCAATTTTTGTAGTCGTCGACTGATTTTTGAAGATGGCTCACTTTATCCCATGTGCAAAAATGAATGATGCCAACCATATTGCAAAGCTGTTCTTTCGGGAAGTGGTACGTCTGCACGGGGTACCAAAATCAATTGTCTCTGATCGCGATGCGAAGTTTGTTAGCTATTTCTGGAACGGATTTTGTCGTGAAATGGGCACACAGCTTTTGTTCTCCACCTCGTATCATCCTCAAACGGATGGACAGACCGAAGCGGTAAACCGCGTGTTGGGTAACCTTTTACGCATTATTTCTTCTTCAAAATCAAAAACCTGGGATGAATGTATGCCTCACATTGAATTTGCTTAAAATCGTCACATTCATCGTGCCACACACATGTTGCCCTTCGAAATTGTCTATGGCTTTAATCCGCTAACCCCGCTTGATTTTCTGCCACTACCTTGTAGTGAGCATATGAATTTGAATGGCAGGGATAGAGCAAAGGCGTTCAAAGATCTTCATCAAAATGTGCGTGAAAGTTTCCAAAACGCGTCTGAAAATTACGCCCGAGTGGCCAACAAGGGCCGAAAGAAACTGCTTCTAAAACCCGGAGACTGGGTTCAGGTTCACATGCGCAAGGAGCGGTTTCCTGCGCAACGACACGGAAAGCTCGCACCTTGCGGAACCGGACCATTTCGAGTCCTTGAGAAAATTAATACAATGCTTATAGAATTGAACTGTCGGATGAATATAATATTCATCCGACTTTTAATGTTGCGGATCTTTCCTTATTTGAGCGAGACGGGGAGCTTGAATATGATCGGTTGATGGATCAAGCTCCCCAAGGGGGTGGGGATGGCGTGGTCGCCGGAACGAACGGACTAATAATACCCACATTTCCGGAAGGGCCGGTATCCCGCCAACGGATTAAAAGATTCACTAATTCCGTTTATCGCAGGAAACAAATAAACCGGAACCCAAAGGAGCCCAAAAGATGTTTTTCCTGATCCAGCTTAAAGAATACATGAAGGAACCGAGACCCATCACTCTGGGTCCCACCTCCTCGAACTGAAACCGGAAGAAGGATGGCCTCCAAATGCAACTACGGATCAAATTAGCATGAAGAGGTCAATAAGGAGGGCCCCACCGTCACCGTCGCCGAAACGTTTGTCGGAACACCGGCGAGGTTACCTGAGTCTGACCGGAATCTGGCCGGAATTTCGCCGGAAAAGTCGCCGGTCAAAGTTGGTCAACGCCGGAACAGTGCGGTGGATCCCAGCCAGTGAACAGTTTGCTGAATTTCTTCAAGAAGAAGAGTTACGATGCTAAACCCTCGCACGATGCTAGACCTGTCTCACGTCGTGCATCATGGCTCGCATCGTCCACAGACCTATGACGTTAAGCGAGGACCACGTCGTACTTTTGGGTTCACGTCGTACATCTCCAGGGCCAGCCAGCAAGCTACGACGCCAGACCTTTCCAGACGCGGATCAAGGATCACCTCATAATACTGGGATAGCATCGCCAGTCCAGTTTTTGTTGCTTTTCCAGTCTCGATTGTTGAATACTTTCTAGGGTTGTTCAATTTGCCTGTACGGATTGTTGAATATGGTTTCCCTATATATTGGGAACCCTAATAATTTGTAAGACACTTTTGATCATTCGAATACATTCCTTCTTTTATCAAAAGTCATTTTTCCTCTCTTGAGAGCATCACTTTCTCTCAAACATTATTGTGAATCATTTCCCTTGGGAAACCTCACACCATTGTTTTTCAAATTGGCTTCAATGGAATCATGGATGATGCACTTGGAAGGGGACCTTTTGGGTTAGTTCGGTCTAATCCCATAGTTGAATCCGGGTGACCTTCATCCTAGGTTTGGCTATCCTTGTTTAAGCTTGTTCTTCATTTTCACCCACATCATCTCTCGGTCTCACCATCTCTTTAATCTAAAAATCCATATATTGTAATATTGTTGAGATTCGGTCCATTGCGCTACGACAGGAAGGAGATCCAAAGAAAAGTCCAAGAGTTGCTAGACAGAGCATGGGTGAGAGAGAGCCTTTCTCCATGCGCGGTTCCCATGATCTTAGTGCCTAAAAAGGATGGTTCGTGGCGTATGTGTGTGGATTGTAGGCAGTGAATGCTATCACAATCAAGTATAGGCATCCCATGTAATACCCGGGAATTTTACAACATAAATACATATAATAAATACAATAAATAAATAAATAAATAAATATAATGAATAACTAAATAAGCAAATAAATCAGTAAATACATTAAATAAATAAATATAGAAGAAAGGAGAAATGAAAGAAATCAAATAAAGTCAAATAAGCCGCTACACGGGAACCCGATATAAATGAACTTGACGAATTCGAACCAAAACGTAACATTTGATCCGAAAGAAATAACGACACGAAATAGGAACCCGAAGAGAGTCCGGAAATTGGAATCCGAGAGCATAGAGGGATAGAAACCCGAAAGAGAGGCGGAAAAGCACGACGGATCGCACGAAATAGAAATAAAGTTGTAGACCGAGTACTTCCCCTTGGGGAGCACCGGTTTTATTTGTCAAGAAGAAAGACGGAGGACTACGTCTTTGCATAGATTACCGAGGATTAAACCAAGTGACCATCAATAATAAATACCCCCTACCGAGAATAGAGGATCTGTTCGATCCACTGAAGGGAGCTTCTGTATTCACGAAGATCGATTTGCGATCTGGGTATCATCAATTGAGGATCGCCGAGAAGGACATTCCGAAGACGGCGTTTCGAACGCGATATGGCCATTACGAGTTCATAATGTTATCCTTCGGGTTAACAAATGCTCCGGCCATGTTCATGAATCTCATGAACAACGTGTTCCGAGAATTGTTAGATCAGTGCGTCGTAGTGTTCATCGACGATATCCTTATCTACTCAAAGAGCGAGGAAGAGCATGCCCAACACTTACATCGACGGCAAGCTGTCGAAGTGCGATTTCTGGTTGAAAGAAGTGGCATTTCTCGGACACATAGTATCCGCTGATGGAGTATCAGTGGATCCGGCAAAGGTTTCTGCCGTGACGGAGTGGGCTACTCCGAAGAGTCCAACGGAAATAAGGAGTTTTCTTGGATTGGCTGGGTATTATAGACGATTTGTGAAGGACTTTTCAAGGATTGCACGTCCTTTGACCCAGCTACTGAAGAAAGGAGCAAAATACGAGTGGACTGAAGCGTGTGAGACTGCGTTTCAAGAATTGAAGAAACGACTCACAACCACACCCGTATTAACACTACCATCAGAGAATGGTGACTTCGAAGTTTACAGCGATGCTTCGAAGGAAGGTTTAGGTTGTGTCTTGATGCAAGACTCGAGAGTTGTAGCGTATGCATCACGCCAACTAAAACCTCACGAGGAGAATTATCCGACACATGACCTGGAGTTGGCAGCGGTCATTTTCGCTCTAAATATATGGAGACATTATCTTTATGGGCGGAAGTGTCGAATGTTCACCGACCACAAGAGCTTGAGATATATATTCACTCAGAAGGAGTTGAATTTGAGACAACGAAGGTGGTTGGAACTTATTAAAGACTACGATTTAGAGATAGCATACCACGAAGGGAAGGCGAATGTGGTAGCCGATGCCCTAAGTCGGAAAACCCAACACGTGACAAACTCGTTGGTAATTTCGCCGGCATTGTACATGGAGTTAGCGAAATTGGAGTTAGAACTTGTGCATCCTGGCACAGTGAGAGAAACGATCAATACCATGGTCGTAGAAACTCCAATATTGGACGAGATTCGACTCGCCCAACCGGGCGACCCGAAACTCGAAAAGATAAAAGGGTATATTGCCGAAGGAAAGGCAATGGGATTTGCTGTCCACGAGGATGGAAGTATCCGTTTTAAAGGGAGATGGTGTGTGCCCCTTAAATGTGCCAAGTTGAAGCAAAGGTTGATGGAGAAAGGGCACAACACGCCATACTCCGTACATCCCGGAGGTGACAAGCTATACAAAGATCTCAAGAAGATCTATTGGTGGCCGGGAATGAAGAAGGAAGTGGCGAACTTCGTGGCGTAATGTCTCACCTGCCAAAAGGTTAAGGCAGTGCGATATAAACCCTTAGGATTGATGCAACCACTAGAGATTCCAAGTTGGAAGTGGGATAGCATCTCGATGGACTTTGTCTCGGGATTACCCCGATCACCTAAAGGCATGAACAAGATTTGGGTGATTGTGGATAGGCTAACGAAGACAGCCATATTTATTCCGATGAAGGACACGTGGACTATGGACCAATTGGCTCGAGCCTACATTGATAATGTGGTACGACGACATGGGGTACCACATGATATCATTTCCGATAGAGACAGTAGATTTGTCTCTCATTTCTGGATGGAGTTACAAAAAGCTCTCGGTACTCAAATCAAAATGAGCACCGCATTCCACCCGATGACGGATTGACAAACCGAGAGGACAATCCAAACACTAGAAGACATGCTGAGAGCATGTGTGTTGGAATTCAAAGGGAATTGGGAATCTCATTTACCCTTAATTGAGTTTTCCTATAATAATAGCTACCATGCTAGCATTGGCATGGCACCATTCGAGGCATTGTATGGACGAAAGTGCCGAAGTCCGTTGAGCTGGGAAGAAAACGATAAGTCCGTGGTGGTGGGACCACAACTTATCGAAGACATGGCTCAACAAATCAAAGTGATTCAAGGGAAAATGAAAGCCGCTCAAGACCGTCAAAAGAGTTACGCCGACGTGAGACGACGAGACCTAGAATTTCAACTGGGAGATAGGGTCATGCTAAAGATATCACCCATGAAGGGGGTGATGCGCTTTGGCAAACGAGGAAAGTTAAGTCCTCGATATATAGGACCTTACGAAATTCTGGAACGAGTCGGAACTCTAGCTTACCGGTTGACCTTACCGCCACAATTAGATCGAGTTCATAATGTCTTCCATGTCTCACAACTAAAGAAGTATGTGCCGGACCCGACACATGTACTTCAACCGGAGATAATTGAGCTCGATGAGGATTTGACTTATGAAGAAGTCCCAGTGCGTATTCTCGACACTAAGGAACGAGTAACGAGGAACAAAACCGTCAAAATGATCAAGGTTCTTTGGTCGAACCACGAGAGTGAGACGGCAACTTGGGAGGTAGAATCCGACATGAGAGAACGCTACCCGACATTGTTCCAAACCGACACCGACACAGTTATGGGGACATAACTGCAATCTTAAGGGGGAGAGGATGTCATACCACCTATTTTTTTCGTGCATTGTTGTAAACGTTTGAACTACGTTATGGCTTGATCCCTTCACCGGGTACGTAGGCAGCTTAGAAGTCTTAATTCTAAGTTCAGTCACAAATAATAAAATAAACAAAAGACCTTAGCACGAGAAAAGCCGAAACACAACTTCGGGGACGAAGTTGGTTCTTAAGGAGGGTAGACTGTAATACCCGGGAATTTTACAACATAAATATATATAATAAATACAATAAATAAATAAATAAATAAATATAACGAATAACTAAATAAGCAAATAAATCAGTAAATACATTAAATAAATAAATATATAAGAAAGGAGAAATGAAAGAAATCAAATAAAGTTAAATAAGCCGCTACACGGGAACCCGATATAAATAAACTTGACGAATTCGAACCAAAACGTAACATTTGATCCGAAAGAAATAACGACACGAAATAGGAGCCCGGAGAGAGTCCGGAAATTGGAATCCGAGAGCATAGAGGGATAGAAACCCGAAAGAGAGGCGGAAAAGCACGACGGATCGCACGACCCGCCCGGACCGAAGTCCAGGCGCTAGTCACGCGCTGTCCGCGCGCTAATAAGGGGAAACGCGCGCCAACCCCGCACCACGAGACAGATTCGCCCGTTGCGTGAATCTCTCGCCCGAACGTGGATTTTTCGACTTTCGGTTGAACGTCTCTCGACTCAGGACCCTTAGGATCAGATTTTGGACGCCCTAGGACTTGGACATCTATAAATAAACCCCCTCGGAAGCCTAAACTCTTTTTCAAAACCCTACGATACTCTCTACACACACAAGTCGAAATCCCGGAGTCTACGAAGGCATCGAACACCAAGGCAGCAGCTTTGGACGAAAATCAAAGGATCTCTAACGTTGTGGTAAGCTCTAGTCCGATAAATCCTTTCATGTTTCAATCCGAAAACGTATTCTAACCTCGTTTCTCTTCTCTTTACACCCCGAATCGGATCTAGAACGAGGAACCCGACGAACGAAGAGGAGAAACGGTGAACTGGAAGCCACGCCTTTGGAATAGACATCCCGGACGTTCACAAATCAGTAAGTTAACTCTTACATGGTTTTGGGAAGAATTAAAACATTCGAAACTAAAAGATTTAACAAGAAATCGTAAATCTGCCAACTTATGTTTTCTACCAATGCAACAGTTTTGATGAATTTTTCCGAACCCTAAAACGACTTCAAACGGAAAAACTTAAAACATGAAAAACGTTCCTAAGGCATAGATCTATCTACTGTAAAATTTTGAGAATTTTTAGAGACGATTGATATGGGAAAACCAACCGAAACCGAACTGCTTGAATCTAGATCTTGAAATGCCTGACAGAACTTAGGTCCGATCTTGATCACGCTTTTGACATAGGTTCCAAACCGATTTAGATCTTTAGGCGAACATGAAAGTTGTAGATAATTGTCTTAAGATGGTCTCTGTAAAATTTCACCAAATTTGGAGTTGAATTGCTATGGTAGAGTTCGAAATCTTTAAACTGTGACATATGAAATTCGGACAGATTTGTGTTTCTGTGAAAATTAGCGTTTTTGACCTACTTCGGTATCTCGGATTGAAAAAGTTAAAACATGAAAGTTGTAGATCTCGACGTTTCTGAGTCATTCCTGAAATTTTGGAATTTTTGGAATTAAATCTGATTTTAGACGAATTTTAGAGTAAACTGTGGTTTACCGGAAACAAAATCTTGAAATCTTGTTGAAACATGGAATTAACCTTTAGGGTTGAAATGAGTTGAGATACTATTTTTAAATAAAGATAATTGAGATCAGATTTTTAAAACTAAATCCCCTTACAAACTTGATAAATTAAAATTAGGGGTGAGTGCTATGCAGGGTGCCCCCTAACGATTCACTTCGTGCCTTAATGGACGATGGTGACCCCGCACGCTAAACTTGAGATATGATATTGCCAAAACGGCGAGATATAGAGCCTACACTCTCGAGAATATCCACATGGGTTTCCCGAGGCTCCGGAGTGGTACTGGGTATGGCTGATACGGTTGCGGCCGCCGGGCTACCGGCTAAACTTGTTGATATCGCGATGCTATCGTGAAACTTTGAAATACCGAATCTGGGATGTAATGGGGATATTAAATTAAATTAAATTAGATTAAATTATGCTTGTGTCCAATTAAATTACATTAAATGCTTTATTTAAATTATGGCTTTTATTTTCATGCGAGATGTGTTGTTAAATAAAGCCCTGAAACAAATTATGCTACTGGATAGTTGATTAGATTAAATTGAATATTATGCTATTATCATGCTTTTATTTAATTATTAAATTAATGACTTTTAAACCCTATGACCATGCATGTGTTAACTTATTCAGCAATTTGTGCTGACCAAACCATTTTTATTCCTTTTTCTTATAGAGTATGTGGAATGAGCATATATGAGCACGATTCATGCATGGGATTTTGGGAAAACATTATTTTGCTTTTAAATTCGTACTTTAGACTATATTATGAACGGGCCTGTTTAACCCGTGTTTTGGCCATGTCGGCCCTATTTATATTTTCCGCTGCGATACTATACTAAAACAATTATTTCCGCTGCGCTATGATATTATTATTTTCGAATTATATTGTATGGGCTATTTTGAATTATTTAAATATTTTAAATACTGCAATACCTAGCCTTGCATCTCTTTAGTAAGCTCGGAGAAACCGCGTCTTACTAGGGAGATGTGGCGGTGACATCCCGACCTGGGTGACCAAAAACCGGGGTGTTACATCCCATTTCAAGGTTGGACGAGATATTGGACGAGTTGCATGGTTCCCAAGTGTTTTCAAAGATAGACTTGAGGAGTGGATACCATCAAATAAGGATGCAACCGGGGGATGAGTGGAAGATCGCATTCAAGACCAAAATGGGTTTGTATGAGTGGTTGGTTATCCCATTCGGGCTAACTAATGCACCATCTACTTTTATGCATTTAATGAATCATGTGCTTAGATCTTTCATTGGTCATTTTGTGGTAGTGTATTTTGATGATATCTTGATATATAGCAAGAGTGAGGAAGATCATGTTGAGCGTGTTAGGCTAGTATTGGAAAAGCTGAGAGAGGAAAAGTTGTATGCTAATTTTAAGAAGAGTACTTTCCATACTAATCAAGTTGTATTCCTTGGTTTTGTAGTGAGCAAGGAAGGACTCAAGGTAGATGAGTCAAAGATCAAGGCTATCCAGGAGTGGACACCTCCTACTAACATAGGAGAAATTAGGAGTTCTCTTGGTTTATATGGCTTCTTTAGAAGATTTATTGCTAACTTCAGTATTATTTCTTCTCCTTTGACAGGATTGCTTAAAAAGGGAGTTCCATTCAAGTGGGGCAAAGATCAACAAGAGGCATTTGACACACGGAGTGTGATGCTTCGGGTAAAGTCATGGGAGCGGTATTACTACAAGAGGGTAAACCTATTGCATTTCATAGTAAAACATTTGGTGGTTCGGTTCTAAATTACCCTACTTATGATAAAGAGTTATATGCCATTGTGTGTGCGCTGAGAACTTGGCAACATTACCTTTTAGCCAAGGAGTTTGTGGTACATACCGATCATGAGACATTGAAGCATTTGAGGAGTCAACAAAAGCTCAATCGAAGGCATGCCGAGTGGATTTCATTCATAGAGACATTTTCCTACATCATCAAGTACAAGAAGTGAAAATTCAACGTGGTGGCGGACGCCTTCTCAAGGCGTATAGGGGTATGAGTGCATAGAGGTAGGCCCGTATGGGGAATTTAGCACTTCTTCGTCGATGGGAGGACTAAGTGGATGAGTGCATAGAGGTATGCCCGTATTCCAAATAGGTTTCGAGATGGGTTGCTCGGGCCATGTTGGTAACTGCTTGGCAATTGCTCACAATTCCTCATCAATGCATACGGCTGCAGTTGCCACGTTTTGGAAGCTCTTATCCTTCGTCGGGCCCAACCTTTTAAGAATTTCTTTCCTTACGAAAAAGAAATGCATTCGCAACTGGTCCTCGGTTTTCTTGACATGAAATTTCTCCTTTGGGTATAAAAGCTCCATATAGAATCCTTTCACTATTCCAGTACCCTGCATCGGATATTTCAGTAGTTCTTTTCCAGATTAGCCATTAGTCGGTTCTGCCCTGGACATTGATGGCTCTGTTTTAACGGACAATGCTTTAGACTTATCAGGTGGTGGTGGTGGTTCCGGATCCAGATGGTCGGGATGTCTCTTTTTCCGCTTCAGACCAAATTCATCTTTCAGAATTTCTTCAAGTTCTGCATCTAGCTTGTACCACAATCTTTGTTCAACAGTGTCCATGACTTGCTCATATATGTGTTGCGGATCCACAAGCCTGTGATCTACCTCATCTGCGATAAAATTAATTTTGGCAGTGAGTTTATCGGATAAGACATTAATTTCAGAATTAAATAAGGCAGTTAATTCTTCCCTGAATTGAGCAATTATTTTCGACATTTCTGAAGAACAACTGGCCATCAGATCGGCACTCGGGATTTCTTCATTGCAATCGGCTATCTGCTTTTCAAGTCTTTCACCCAACTGCTCCATCTCATGCTCCAGCTTTCCTTCGATCTGTCCTGCTATCTTCTCAATGTGGTCTTCCACTGTAGCATACAATTCCTTCTCAGCTTGATTGAAAAGATGCTTAAACCTTTCTACTATTTTTTGACCATGTCGAGCAAAAAAATCTTTGGCAGATTTCTGGAGGCATGATGTAGTTGCATCCAACTTAAGCTCAGCTTCAGTGGTGGAGATGATGATGTGCTCTTGTAGTTCGTCAGTTTGTCGGTCCAGTTCCTCAGCGAGGAATTCGACTTTTCCATCCAACTAGGCAGGTAAGATTCCGATGCGGTGATCCTCTTGCACATTCAAGGCCCTTTCAAAATCAGTGGCAAGTTGATCCAATCTTCCTTTGAAGTCATCAGTAACTTCGTGGATTTGATGATTAATTTCCGTGTTGACACCTTAAACCTTTTCGTTTAATCCATCAAATTTCTCATCCAAGTGATTGACTTTTTCGGTCAGATTTTCAATTTTCTAATCTAAGTTGTCAAACTTGGAATTGAATTCCCGCTTCATGCTTCTCAAAAATTCCATCAGTTCAGAATTGGCTTGATCTGCCATTTCAGAAGAAAAACAATATATATATAAAAAGTTAGAAAATAAAGAAATAAAATATTTTTGGTGATCTCCTATCTTTTCTTTCTTCCTCACTTAACCCTCAAACTCAAAGTATTCGACGACTTGAGTTCGATCACAAATCAGTTCTTGAGGCTTATCCAAAGTCGAGGAGGAAGGTCGGGAATGAGAAATGGGGACGCACAATGCAAGAAACAAAATGCAATATTCGACTCAATGAAAGGACGCAATGATATTTATGTGATATGTAATACAAATGATAATTGAGCACAAGTTGATTAGTGCAATTGCTATCAACGTTCACAATCCTTCCAAATTGGCGAAGTCCTTGATTGATCTCAAATATATAAGGAAGCTCATAGAAAATAATTCTCGGGAAAAAGTCATAATACTCAAGTGGCTTCTCGGCTAGGTATCACAACTGATGAGAGAAATTCCAATGCCTTTATAATAGGCGGAACTTCAACTCGGTGTTCGTGAACTATGTTCAGAGGAACAATTGTGCCAGTCAGATATCCACTTTATTGTATCACTAAGAATATATGTACCCGAAATCCCAAATATATGTTTGTGGCTCACCTTGCACTCAAAACACTTGAAATATTTTCCCAACAAATCAAAACACTCAAGCCCAATGATTTGCAAGCTGGCAGATTTGGACTCTTGTAAATTTTGAGGTTTTGAAGGATCCCAACGGTACCAAGGTCAAAGGGGATCAATGTAATAGTGACTATGTGTGAGTTAGGGGACAAATAAAGCAAAAAGTGGTACTATTCCTGACGACACGCGCGCTCACGCGCTCATGTTCTCTGGTGCCGCCAGCTTTTGGGCAATGGGTACAAAAGTGGTCATAACTTTGTCAATACCTGTCCAAAACACTTGATTCAAATTGCAATGGATTCAGGACTCAATTTTCTTGAATACGGTTGAAGATTCATCTAGAAACTCAAAGAAAAAAAGAACTTATGAACATTCAAAGTTTGCTGCAGATTCGGAGTCACTGTGGCAGAAATTTTGTTTTAGTGATTTGACCAACCAAATGAACTCCAAACGTCTTGAAACCACTTCTAATGGATTCCTAACACCCCAAATATGTAAGAACAGACCTTGGATTGATAACAGATCGTTTACCCCAACTTAGAACAAACACCAAAAGTTCAGAATGTGAAAATGGCTAGCAATCTAGGCACTTGTTCAACCAAACTTGTGTTCAATGCTCAATATGCTTGGGAAATGATGTTATACCCATACATTGATGTTCAAACAAATTAAAAACAACTCATAAATACAAAATCATATAATCAAAAAGCAAAACATGGATATTTTTGAGTTTTTGAATGAAGAACACCAAGAACATCAAGAATCTTCAAATGGGCATAACTTTCACATCCGATGTCCGTTTTCGATAAAATTTATATGCAAATCTATGTAATCAATGAGAGGAAGATGAATATGGGATCATATTTTAAAAAATCCAAACGAGCAATTACCAGAATTTGCAAACAGTGGACAGCAAGAACATTTTTAGGGTTTTCAAAGAGTTTTAGGTGGAAGATGGTGGATTTGGAGAAATTTGGGCAACATAACCGCTTAGGAATGGAGGATCTAAGTTACCAAATGAAATATGCTTTCAAATGGTGAGTGGTGGAGTGTGTGCAATAGATCAACAAGATGATGAACAATTTTTTGAGAAAATATGGCCAAGATCTTAAAAAATTCATAGAAAATGATTCCTTAGGCCATATTTTTCAAAATTTATATGAATCTCTATGTAATCAACTCAAGCAATCCAAATATGTATTCAGATTCCAAAAATTTCAAACATAGAAAAACGAACAGACTATGGACAGTAACCACTGAGGCTCTTTTTTGGTGTTTTTGGTGGTTTTGAAATTTTTATGAGTTTTTGGATATGGATAGGGGTCTATTGATTCTTTGCATGGCTTTGATACTAATTTGGCATAGATTCTCAAGATCGAACAAAGAAATCAATAGGAAGATCAAAAGGAAAATGAGAATGGGGGATGAAGAACAAGAGGATAGGAAAGCTCCAATGTTTATGCGACAATGGATATTCAATCTTGGATTTGCTTCAAGATCCAAGAATTATGATGTTAGCTCAAAAGCACAAACACAATTTGAATTGAGGGTTTTCGGTTCCCACAAACTCTCAAATGACCTTAAGAAAATATGAGATGCTCTCAAGCAAAATATTCATTGATTTCAAAACGTGAAGAACAAGTGTTGGGGAATGCCATATATATAGGCAAACCCTAATTACAAAGATTAAAGGACTAAACAATTAATTAGGGGCTTTAATCAACCCACTAAAATAAACAAACAAGTGCTAACACAAATTAAACAAGACACATAATCGTTGAGTACGACGTGAAGGGGAAACAGTGGTTCACGTCGTAACCAAATTGGTGAGATGAGTTTCAGGATTTTCCGCGGGAAGGGGCACGAGCTCGTGGTCCTGAAGAGATTGGCTTGATGTGTTGGGCTGCCTGGAATTCAAGTCATGGGAGCTTCCCATTGCTGAAACAAGAAATGGATGGGCAATTCAGGTTACGTCGTGAGACACAACACTTCCGCAAGGGCGTACGTCGTGAGAGGAGTTGGACGTCGCCAACCGAGAGCTTACATCGCGAGACGCATTTGACGTCGTGAGACCGAGGGAAGGACGACGCGATCCAGACGTCGTGAGTCGAACAAAAGACGACGTTAAGCAGTTTGGCATTGTAGCAGAGGTTTAACGTAATTTTGGGGAGGATGGCATCGTGATCGGGCTAAACAACAATGGTGAGGAGAAGCTCGCCGGAGAAGATGGAGGCGGCTGCGATTGTTGATGCCAGCGATGGAGAAGATGGTGATTCTCTCCGGAGTTGATTTGAGGGCTGGTGGATGCTGTGGCGTCGGGGCTGACTGGTCAGAGGTGGGAGGAACGGCCGGAGGTAAATTTGTTGCGGCACGACGGGGTTTTGTACTTCGTGATAGTTAAGGCATGCGCGGTTGACTGGAATAATGGAAGAGGGGACCGGAGCTCTTGTGGTGATGAAGGCTATCCGGAAATGAGTTGAGGATGGTGGAAGAGGGTTCTCCGTCATGAATGGAGCTTGATCGGCGGCTTCCATGATCGATGAAATGACCGGGAGATGATGGTAAAGACGGCCAAGGCTTGAGCTCTTTGAGGGTTGCCGACGATACAAGGATGGAGCCGGAGGCCTCCGTAGGCGGCTGCTCGTCGATGGCCGCTGATGGAGATAATTTGAGGGTTTTCGCCATTTCGGAGTTCGTCGGCATAATGAAGAAGATGATCGATGGGCTGCCTGCGAGGAGGCCGCCGGCTGTTGGGGACGTCGAGATGGAGGACTGAAGAGTGTTGGTCGAGGCGCTCGCCGTTGCTGTGAAGTTGCTCGCCGGAGACAAAGGCCTGCTGCCGGCTGCTATTGCTGGAGTCGGGAACGGAGCGGACAACGATGGCTGCTCCAGCTGGGCCGAACGACGCAACGGGCTGCTAAGGACGATGGGCCAGCTGCTGGTGGGCCTTGGTGGTTGGGCCAACTTGTGTCTTGGGCTCCCTTTTATGGAGATTGGGCCGAGAGGATATTGTGCATTGAAGACATGGGATTGGGCTGCAAAGTGGAGTGGGCTGCAGCTTGTTGGGCCGGCTGCTTTCTTTTAAGTTGGGTTTGAATTTCCAAATGGTGCCTTCTTTAATTTGAGCCCAATTATTTGTCTTCATCAAATTAACTATTTGAAGCCCACTTGAATTATGTACCGGATAACCCCAAATGTTATTCCTCATGTTCCACATTTCCGGATCGGGTCATCTGTCAGTCGGGTTGGTCCGTAGGGCTACGGCATCCTCTCCCCCTTGAAAAGCTTTGGATTCCAAAGCTGATAGGGAAAATTCGGTGGTAGGTGTAGACTTATAATCGAGACCTGCACAAATCGAAAGTCCATAAGTATCGCATTTTTTAATCAATTCTGAGAAACAAAATTTATCAATGAAATTATTAGAAATGTGATCCAAAATGCAGATATATTCTTCTGATCCTGCTTTCAGTTTGAATTCCAGACTGACGCCCTTCTTAGCTTGTGACTTCCATTTCCTGCAAAAATAATGAGAATTATCAGATAAATCGATTTTGTCAAAATTTGGAACAATCTCACTTGATTTTCTCAGAAATGGGTCGTCTTGATCTTTTTCAGTACCTGTAATAATATTAGCCAAATTAGATTCAGTGTCATTATAAAAATTTGAGAAATTAAATGAGCAATGCTTTGTCGGGCCGGGCTCGATTTCCTTCCTCTTAGCCTTAAACATTTTCTTCTTCTCTTCCAATTTTGATCTATGCATTTCTTCTTCTATTCACATGTTCTCTTAAAGCTTGGCACGATCTGATTGGACAGTCCTTGGAGACAATGATTTAACCATGTATTTTCTGTCCTCATGGGTGAACGTGATCATGTTGGCCCTTCTTTGATAAATTACGTCTTTGTCAAAAAGCCACGGGCGGCCGAGTAACACATGACACGTATTCATTGGAATAATATCACAGAGGATTTATTCAAAATAAGTGCCAATGCAGATTGAAATTTTTGCACGCTTTGTGACTTTTGATCTTCCACTGTTGTTTATCCATTCTAAACAGTATGGATTTGGATGATCCTCTGTTGCCAACTGTAATCTGCAAACAACATAAATATTGACAACATTAGTGCACCTTCCACTGTCAACAATTAAAGTTGCTAAATTATCAATGACAGTGAAAGTGATTCTTCATGAGGAAGAAGAAAGAACAAGAGATTACAACCATAGGCTTCCAAATAGATTGAATCAACTTTGTCTTTTCCTCCAAAGTGGACGCTCTTTGTCTTGTCTCTGATTCTCCACCAGATTCCAAATCTTCTGCCTTTCCTAATGGTCTGAACGTCCCCTTTGTAATCTCCCCCTTCAATTTGTTTCCTTAATTGGATAATTAATTTTACTAATTACTTTCCTTTCCATTTTCCAGCCTTTCGTGCTCTCCAATTTCCTTGAGCAGTTCTTTTCTTCTTTTATCTGATAAATGGGACCAAGCCCATTGGGGTTTAATTTCCAACGCTCCACCAGCAAGTTAGTCATGACCATGACAAATGATCATCTTGTTTGCTGCTAGTTTATTCTCACAAAGCCAAATTTCACTTGTTTTCAATCAATCAGCTTCAAGCCTACAAAATAATCAAAATATGCACAAATAAGCTATATCCACATTTAATCAACTTCAAACCACTTAAAATATTAACAAATTATATGCACAAAACACCCATTATCAAATTCCCCCACACCTAAATCTTGCTTGCCCTCAAGCACGAGTCCAAATCCAAAAAGAAGAACCAAGATTCAATACCAATAGTCTCACCCAAGCATAACCAAGTCATTCCAACATCAAACACACCAAGCCAAACCAACCTCACCAAGATAAAGTGTATGCACTCACTCTCAAAATTGTATAGGCAATATAACTCTCAAGTGATGAATCAAAAAGACAATCCCATAGGCTTGCTTCAAAATCACATCTGCTCTGCTTATAGTATTCATATCCAATGTATCAAATCAAAGGGTCTTTTATTTAGGTTATAACAGGGCCAGGGCTAGGGGTAGGAAAAAGGGATGAATGGCTAATGGGAATTGAGAAACCATCTATAAATAATCACACTACAATTCAAACTTGTTGCAATGAAATGAAATCTAAACCAAAAAATCCAGACCATGCTACAAAATATATAAAATGAATACATGTAGCTTTTTCTCCTCTCTCAATTCTTTCTCTCTAATTACTTTTTCCTTTTTGCAACAACCCCTTTCTTTTCTTTTCTTTTCTTTTTTTTTTCATGGTTTTCAATAGCTTGGTTTAAGAATATTAGAGGAATTCTATTATCTGAAAATTGCAGACGGAACTTCAACTCTGTGTTCATGACTCTAAGGTCAGATGAACACTTGCCAAGCTACCTACATCCACTGCCCTGATATTTTTTTTCTTTATTTTTTTCTTTTTTTTTTTCTTTTTTAGGGCTTTTTTTTTTCTTTCTTTTTTAGGGGTTGCTCAACTTTCAACAACAAAAGCACTAGAAAAAGAGGAACCACGATTCTTTCTTGTTTTCAATAATAAGAACCACACAATTTTCTCACTAACGAAATCACATTCTCACTTCAATAGCATTCTAACAAACCAAAATTCCAATCTTCAAAATTGCAACATTAAAAGAATTTTTCATGTGAAGATTCATACACTTTCTCAAATTCCCAAGGGTGCAAAGAAAATGTATGGCTAGAACAAGAAAAAGGCTAATGGTTCCTGGGGACGAAACTTGAATTCAAGAAAAATAGGATATGTCAATTAGGCTAAAACTTGGCTCACTGCGGGATAAATAAAGGGAGGTGGGAAAATATAGGCCAAAAGGGATAATCCTTGCGCCCTCATCATTTTCAACACACTGAACTGAATTGATGCAAGCTCAACATGTATATTGAAGCAAGTTCTAGAATGTCAGAATGAACACCACATATGCACACATCAAAGAAAATTTAAGGCTCAGATCTCACCGGGTTTATTTGTCAGTTGGCTCAACATACTCAACACCAGAAATCATTAGTCATGCCAGATAATTCTATCGATATAAATCCGAGACTCCCAATCAGAAAACATACCATACACAAGGGCAAACGAAAAAATTAGATATAAAATTGAATCTACTCCCCCACACCTAAATTAAACATTGTCCTCAATGTAAAACAAAGGATAGAAAGAGAGAAACTTCCCTGAAAGTCCAAGGGGGAACCGATGCAATGACTCATTGGCAAATTGGAGGTGATATGAGCGGCTCAGCAGGGATATGAGTTCGCCATTAAACCTGAAGAGCAAAACCAGCAGAAACAAGCAATACCAATCCAACTATATAAATGCTCCACTCAACACCACCAAATCAGGAAAACCAAATCTAGCCACAACACCAAATTCAATCCAACAATACCCACAAACAGAAACTTCAATCCTCAAATTTTAATAACCCCAGTTCATACACCAAATGCAATCCAAAACATCCAACCTTGCCAAATGCAGTATCCAAACCTCCCCATAACCCCAAACAATAATCCAATTCAATTGTGCACTAGAAGAAATAGGAAATAAGAACTAAATCAACAAATTTCCAGACAAGAAGCATCAATATCGAATGATTCCTAGTAGTAGAATGACAGTATAGGAATTAGAAAATGCTCAATATCACAAATCTCGAACAGGAAAGAAAATAGGAAAAGCTATCCCTTACCAAACCCGGCGAGCAGTAGCTATGAAAGAGGAGATCGCCGAAAGAGAGGTGAGCAGCGGCGGAAGAACGACGGAAAAGGGAGTGGCAACGCGAGGAGAGTGTTGCCGAAGTGGTGGCTCGCAATGGTGGTGGCGTCCGCTGGCTGGAACGGCGCAAGATGGGGAGACAACGGCGACGGCGACGGCGGAATCGTGACACTTGGCGGCGGTGGACGAGATGCGGAGGGCTGGAAAGAGAGCAGATGGAGTGGGATGGTGGGATGGTGGAGTAGGGCTGACTGGACAGAGGTGGACGAGACAGAGAGAAGAGCGAGTCAGAGCGAGAGAGGTGAGCGGTTTTATGGATTTGGGAGAGTCAGGCGGCGCCGGCGGCCTGGTGGACGGTGAACAGAGTTGGTGGGTGGTGGTGTGGCTGGCGTCTGTGGTGAATGGTGGAGGTAGTAATTTTGAAATTATGGTAAAGTTTGATGAAGGAAGATGAACGAGGGAGGGATGAGCGATGAGGGGCGGCGGCGGCGCGACGGTGGCTGCCTGGTCGGATATGGGAGGATGGTGGTGGACGACTGTGTGGTGATGGACGGCTGTGTGGTGGTGAAATTGGAGGGATGGTGAAATCTTGAATCTAGGGTTAAGCTAGATGAAATTAGGGTAAGTGGGTGAAATTGGGTGGAGGCCCTATTGACAGCATTCTTTCTCTTCCAAATAGATTGAATCAACTTTGTTTTTTCCTCCAAAGTGGACGTTCTCTGTCTTATCTCTGATTCTCCACCAGATTCCAAATCTTCTGTCTTTCCTAATGGCCTGGACGTCTCCTTTGTAATCTTCCCCTTCAATTTGTTTCCTTAATTGGATAATTAATTTTACTAATTGCTTTCCTTTCCATTTTCCAGCCTTTCTTGCTCTCCAATTTCCTTGAGCAGTTCTTTTCTTCTTTTATGCGATAAATGGGTCCAAGCCCATTAGGGTTTAATTTCCAAACTCTCCACCAGCAAGTTATTCATGACCATGACTAATGATCATCTTGTTTGCTGCTAGTTTATTCTCACAAAGCCAATTTTTACTTTTTTCAATCAATCAGCTTCAAGCCTACAAAATAATCAAAATATGCACAAATAAGCTATATCCACATTTAATCAACTTCAAACCACTTAAAATATTAACAAATTATATGCACAAAACACTCATTATCAATTCTCCCTTTGTTCGAACTCTGTAGTCAGGGGCTCATTCTTCTCTTGATTCGGAGCTACCGTTTGAGTGATCACAAGTGATGGGTAAGATCGTTGACTCGTTTCTTCTCCAAAAGTTACGAAACCCTTCCATGGGGAATTTAGCACTTCTTCGTCGATGGGAGGACTAAGTGGATGAGTGCATAGAGGTATTCCCGTATTCCAAATAGGTTTCGAGATGGGCTGCTCGGGCCATGTTGGTGACTGTTTGGCAATTGCTCGCAGTTCCTCATCAATGCATATCGCTGCAGTTGTGAAGTTTTGGAAGCTCTTATCCTTCGTCGGGCCCAACCTTTTAATAATGTCTTTCCTTAACCCGAACAAGAAATGCATTCGCAACCGGTCCTCGGTTTTCTTGACATGAAATTTCTCCTTTGGGTATAAAAGCTCCATATAGAATCCTTTCCAGTACCCTGCATCGGATATTTCAGTAGTTCTAATCCAAATTGGCCATTAGTCGGTTCTGTGCTGGATATTGATGGCTCTGTTTTAACGGACAATGCTTTAGACTTATCAGGTGGTGGTGGTGGTTCCGGATCCAGATGGTCGGGATGTCCCTTTTTCCGCTTCAGACCAAATTCATCTTTCAGAATTTCTTCAAGTTCTGCATCTAGCTTGTACCGCAATCTTTGTTCAACAGTGTCCATGACTTGCTCATATATTTGTTGCGGATCCACAAGCCTGTGATCTGCATAAAATAAATTTTCGCAGTGAGTTTATCAGATAAGACATTAATTTCAGAATTAAATAAGGCAGTTAATTCTTCCATGAATTGAGCAATTAATTTCGACATTTCTTAAGAACAACTGGCCATCAGATCGGCACTCGAGATTTCTTCATTGCAATCGGCTATCTGCTTTCCAAGTCTTCCACCCAACTGCTCCAGCTTTCCTTCGATCTGTCCTGCTATCTTCTCAATGTGGTCTTCCACTGTAGTATGCAATTCCTTCTCAGCTTGATTAAAAAGATGTTTAAACCTTTCTGCTATTTTTTGACCATATCGAGCAAACAATCTTTGGCAGATTTCTGGAGGAATGATGCAGTTGCATCAAACTTAAGCTCAGCTTCAGTGGTGGAGGTGATGATGTGCTCTTGCAGTTCGTCAGTTTGTCGGTCCAATTCCTCAGCGAGGAATTCGACTTTTCCATCCAACTGGGCAGATAAAATTCCGATGCGGTGATCCATTTGCACATTCAAGGCCCTTTCAAAGTCAGTGGCAAGTTGATCCAATCTTCCTTCGAAGTCATCAGAAACTTCGTGGATTTGTTGATTCATTTCCGTGTTGACACCTTCAACCATTTCATTTAATCCATCAAATTTCTCATCCAAGTGGTTGACTCTTTCGGTCAGATTTCAATTTTCTGATCTAAGTTGTAAAACTTGGAATTGAATTCCGCTTCATGCTTCTCAAAAATTCCATATGTTCAGAATTGGCTTGATCTGCCATTTCAGAAGAAAAACTAAATATATATATAAAAAGTTAGAAAAAAAAAGAAATAAAATACTTTTGGTGATCTCCTCTCTTTTCTATCTTTCCTCATTTAACCCTCAAACTCAAAGTGTCCGACGACTTGAGTTCGATCACAAATAAGTTCTTGAGGCTTATCCAAAGTCGAGGAGAAAGGTCGGGAATGAGAAATGGGGTCGCACAATGCAAGAAACAAAATTAATGTTCTGACTCAATCAAAGGACGATATGATATGTATGTGATATGCAATGCAAATGATAATTGAGCACAAGTTGATTAGTGCAATGCTATTAACGTTCACAATCCTTCCAAATTGGCGAAGTCCTTGATTGATCTCAAATATATAAGGAAGCTCACAGAAAACAACACTCGGAAAAAAGTCGTAATACTCAAGTGGCTTCTCGGCTAGGTATCACAACTGATGAGAGGAATTCCAATGCCTTTATAATAGGCGAAACTTCAACTCGGTGTCCGTGAACTATGTTCAGATGAACAATTGTGCCAGTCAGATATCCACTTTATTGTATCACTAAAGATATATGTGCCCGAAATCCCAAATATATGTTGGTGCTCACTTTGCACTCAAAACACTTGAAATATTTTCCCAACAAATCAAAATACTCAAGCCCAATGATTTGCAAGCTGGCAGATTTGGACTCTTGTAAATTTTGAGGTTTTGAAGGATCCCAACGGTACCAAGGTCAAGAAGTATCAATATTGTAGTGACTATGTGTGAGTTAGGGGACAAATAAAGCAAAAATTGGTACTATTCCTGCAGAAACGCGCCCTCACGCGCTCCTGTTCACTAGTGCCGCCAGCTTTTGGGCAATGGGTACAAAAGTGGTCATAACATTGTCAATACTTGTCCAAAACACTTGATTCAAATTGCAATGGATTTAGGACTTAATTTTCCCGATTATGGTTGAAGATTCATCAAGAAACTCGAAGAATTCAAGAACTTATGAACATTCAAAGTTTGCTGCAGATTCGGAGTCACTGTGGCAGAAATTTTGTTTTTGCGATTTGACCAACTAAATGAACTCCAAACGTCTTGAAACCACTTCCAATGGATTTCTAACACCCAAAGTGTATAAGCACAGCCCTTGTATTGATAGCAGGTCATTTACCCCAACTTGGAACAAACACCAAAATTTCAGAATGTGAAAATGGCTAGCAATCTAGGCACTTATTCAACCAAACTTGTGTTCAATGCTCAATATGCTTGGAAAATGATGTTATACCCATACATTGATGTTCAAATAAATGAAAACAAGCTCATAAACACAAAATCACAGAATCAAAAGGCAAAACATGGATATTTTTGAGTTTTTGAATGAAGAACACCAAGAACATCAAGAATCTTCAAATGAGTATAACTTTCACATCCAATGTCCGTTTTTGATGAACTTTATATGAAATTATGTAATAAATGAGAGGAAGATGAGTATGTGACCAGATTTTCAAAACTCCAAATGAACAATTACCAAAATTTGCAAACAGTGGACATCAAGAACATTTTTAGGGTTTTCAAAGAGTTTTTGGTGGAAGATTGTGGATTTGGAAAAATTTGGGCAGCATAACCCCTTAGGAATGGAGGATATAAGTTATCAAATGACATATCCTTCCAAATGGTGAGTGGTGGAGTGTGTGAAATAGATGAACAAGATGATGAACAATTTTTTGAGAAAATATGACCAAGATCTTCAAAAATTCATAGAAAATGATTCCCTTGGCCAAATTTTTCAAACTTTATATGAATCTCTATGTAATCAACTCAAGAAATCCAAATATGTATCCAGATTCCAAAAATTTCAAACATAGAAAAACGAAGGGACTGTGAACAGTAACTAGTGAGGCTCTTTTTTGGTATTTTTGGTGGTTTTGAAATTTTTATGAGTTTTTGGATATGGATAGGGGTCTATTGATTCTTTGCTTGGCTTTGATACCAATTTGGCGTAGATTCTCAAATTCCAAGATCGAACAAAGAAATCAATAGGAAGATCAAAAGGAAAATGAGAATGGGGGATGAAGAACAGGAGGATAGGGAAGCTCCAATGTTTATGCAACAATGGATATTCAAACTTGGATTTGTTTCAAGATCCAAGAATTGTGATGAGCTCAAAAGTACAAACACAATTAGAATTGAGGGTTTTCGGTTCCCACAAACTCTCAAATGACCTTAAGAAAATATGAGATGCTCTCAAGCAAAATATTCATTGATTTCAAAACATGAAGAACAAGTGTTGGGGAATGCCATATATATAGGCAAACACTAATTACAAAGATTAAAAGACTGAAAAATTAATTAAGGGCTTTAATCAACCCACTAAAATAAACAAACAAGTGCTAACGCAAATTAAACAAGACACATAATCGTTGAGTACGACGTGACGGGGAAACAGTGGTTCACGTCGTAACCAAATTGGTGATATGAGTTTCAGTGTTTTCCGCGGGAAGGGGCAGGAGCTCGTGTTCCTGAAGAGATTGGCTTGATGTGTTGGGCTGCCTAGAGTTCAAGTCCCGGGAGCTTCCCATTGCTGAATCAAGAAAGGGATGGGCAATTGAGGTTACGTCGTGAGACGCAACACTTCCACAAGGGCGTACGTCGTGAGAGGAGTTGGACGTCTGATAATGGCCAAAATTGCCCATTATTTCCAATCCATTTCCGTGTCTGAGACGGACATTTTGATCGTATTCCCATCTTATTTTAACAAGAAAGCAGTTGAATGTGACAGATTAATGCGAGTTTGTAAGAATAATAAGCTGGTGATGAAAAAACACAAAATTATGCAATTTTAATTGTATTTGTGTTAGAAAAATCCAAAAACATGAAAAAAGGAAAAAGAAAAGAAAAAGGAATGAAAAGTTGGGCAAAAGAATAAAATAGCCCACAAAAATCAAAAAGATGGGAAAAAGAATGAAAATCCCACAAAATGAATTTTTGGCAAAGTGTTGAAGACCAATTCGGTTTAAGGCAATTCGTTCTACACCGAATTACCCATATAGACCGAATTGCTGAAGAAAAGTAGCAAAATGAACTAAGTGTTTGGGAAAAATGAAGATATGCCCAATTCGGTCTATGCAATTCGGTTTACACCAAATTGACTGCATAGACCGAATTGCCTCAAAACAAAGAAGTCAAGCAGAAGACCACAAGCAATCCGAAACATGCAATTCGGTCTACACTTAAACCGAATTGATGTTGAAGACCACATCCCAGCCAAAGACCAAGAAAAAGAGATCTCATGCAATTCAATATACACCAATTCGGTCTACACCAAATTGTATTTGAAGACCGAATTGAGTTCAAAAACATTCAGGTGAAGCTGTGGAACACGTGAGAAAGGCATGCCATTGCTAATGGACCCTGATGGGCCTAAGGGTTTTGAAGAACAAGTATAAAAGCTGACTTTCACCAACACTCAAAAGGATTCCAACTCTTGAACACTGGGCAGAGGACAAGAAAATCACCAGTTCTTCACCCCTTAAAGGTTAGGTAGGTAGTTTAGTTAGTTTATTTTTCATGCACCTTAGATTAGTTTTATTGCTTTGATCTTAGTTTAGTTTGTAAAGCTTGTTACTACCATTTAGAGTAGCCATTTCCATATTTTTACATGCTTTTTAGTTAGAATAAACCCTACCTTCAAACCAATGATGGTTTTGGGTTATTTATTATGCTTTCAAGTGTTTAATGCAAAGAAAATTTCCAGAAATTGATTTTGTCTCATGTGTTTTACACTCTTTAAATGCTTTCTTTCGCAATAAATATGGTAGAATGGATGTTTGTTTCAACTAGGTTTCACTTAATGTGTTTCTAGTTGGCTTTCATTCTTAATAAATGCATGTTTAGAGGGTTTTTGGTGTGGTTTTATGCCTTAGAGCTCAAATAAGTGTTCTTAGGTTTTTAGATAATTTAAGGCTTCTTAGAAATAGGTTTTAAATGCTTTCTTTTACTTTTCTTGCTTAGAAATCTTGTTTATTGTTGCCTTAGATAATTTAAGTGTTCTTATTTTTATGCGTGATGTTCTTAGAATTTTATAGGCTGTTTTAGGGTCTTTAATCTTTGAATTTCTTGTTTATGGTTTTAGGTCTTAACCCATGTTATTACCCATTGAATATGCATAATTATAGATAACCACAAAATATTCACAAGTATGGTTGCGAGATGACATTGATGTGAAATGAGTGATGGGGTCAATTCCATCTATCATAAACCACATCAACTTAGAAAGCGCACTTAATACTTGTGAAACAAGAAAATATACTTATGTGAAAAACTGCATGCAATTCGACCTAAGGCAATTCGATCTATATCGAATTGCCCATGAAGACCGAATTACATGGTGAAAATGTTTGTTTATTTCCTTCATGAGAAAATTATATGCAATTCGGTCTAAGGCAATTCGGTTGACCGAATTGCCTATGAAGACTGAATTGCATAGTAAAAAGTGTCATCTTCATGAGGTTTCCATGCAATTCGGTCTATGCAATTCGACTTAAACCGAATTGCTCATCTAGACCGAATTGACTTGGGAAACCACATTGTATGCACATCATCACTTCATGCCTTAGTTGATTTTTCATGTTAAACCAATTCGATTTGTCAATTCGGTCTAACCGAATTGCCCTGGTAAATCGAATTAAACACTTTTTTGAAGAAAATGCCTTAGCCAAATTTGAGTAAGGGGATAACCCCATCAATTCGGTTTGTCCAATTCGGCTTATACTGAATTGCTTGTCAAACCGAATTAGATGATGTTTCACATCCTTGCAGGGACTAATTGGGTAAGGTAATACTTCATTCCTCATGTATTGTTAATTCGGTCTATATTGCACTTAACCCAGTAGACTGAATTGACCTCTCCTTTTATTCTTAAAACTCCAAAAATATTTTATCTTCTTGAGTTGTGTAAGTTGCATGGGTGTATTGTGCTTAGGCCCAATTACATCTAATTTTATCCATTACACATCTCAACCCATTAGTGTCTAAATTATTGTGTGATTAATACTTACACAATACCCAAAAATATTCTTTTAATTTCATCTTTTCCCTTTATTTGTGTGTATGAATGGGTAATAAGTAATATCACAGATCAATGTTGGCAAAAAGGTCCTTTCACCGGGATAACGATTAGCTCGTCTTCTGTGTATTAATTATTACTCGTTATTTTGCATGGTCTGATTAGTAATTGGTGGAAGCTCCGGAAAAAAGGTCCGTTTACAGGGATAACGATTAGCCACTCAGCCAATTCCTAATTAGATACAGTTTTCTTTTCTTTATCCTAATGTCAACCTGAATTTCAAGCTATGGTAATATCAGGCAGTGTCGATCTACGCTGATATGATAATACTGTAGTAAGGAACATGTGGGTTTTTACTCTCTCATGGATAGTAGGACTCTTGATGATAGCGATCACTGTCATTAATGGTTCCTCACTGTCTAAAAATCGTTTCATCTGGAATAATTGGGGACCGGATAGCAGATGTTTGCAGTCCGGAGAACCCCAATTATTTCTGGCACCCTTTTAGCCAAATTCTTCTTATCTCAAGGCTAATCCACCTGTGTGTATCAAATTCTGTCTAATCCCACCATATATTTTGGTGTATTTTATTTTACTTTGATATACATGTATGCGTGCTATTATTATGGAGATATTGTGGTCTATAATATTTTGGAGATCCTTCTCCTTGGACATAGAAGTCTTGATTTAAATCAGATGCTGCATAATAAATTTCCACAAAAATCACTTTATAAAAGCCAGATTTGAGTAAGGGATAATTTCACAGTTATGACTAATTCATATTCTACTGGGGGTTGATTTTGAGAACTTAGAAGCAGAGTCAGCGATTAGGTCTCATCTAGACTGAAAGGATCTGTGTTTTAATTGAGAGTCTAGTACCTGTGTAGGGAATGATTTTCAAATATCAATTGTTTTCTAAAAATTACTGTGTGTTGGAAATCTTCTATTAAGTATTGCATCGAATCAGTGTTCACTTGGATTCAGATAAGATGTGATAAATAATACTAGAGGAACAACATATAGGCCTTGGTTAATTTCTAAGGTAGGGTTGAGTATTCTTTCAACTACTATCTTCTTCTGCCAAAGCCTATAATTGAGTCTTGAGTGAGTACATTCGGAATAGATCTTCACAGGTCTTTTCCACTCAGTTTGTATCTCATAACTAACCGGATGTTATAAGCCCTGTGGCTTACTGATATTTGGTAAGTTCTAAATCTGTATCTGGTCACCAAGACCAGGAGCTCTTTTATACTAACGGAATGAGATAGCTTTTGAGACTTCCGAGTGATAGGTTTTTAAATGCTTTCTTTACTACTTTCTTTTAAATGCTTTTATAGAGGTCACTCGGAAGAATTAGAGGTTGGCCGCCGGTTGTAAGGTTTAAGGGTTGTGGATTAGTTCGGGGTTTAATTTAGACTATTGGGTGTGACAAGGGGGATGATAGGAGTACTTAGCATGTCAACTAATGATGTGTTAGGTGTTGCTTATCCACAATGGAGAAATAACATACCTCGGCAAGGAGAGTTATTAATCTATGGTATTTTAGAAGTTGAGGTCTTAAGAGCATGTAAATTCTCGCTGTAAGTACATGTCTGTTAAAGAGAACATAGTGTAGAAAGCATGAGAGTTAGCTAACTAACAAACTATCCCAAGCAAAGATCTGTGTAATTAAAATGGAAGTTTAATTGTGTTTCATCTAAATCTTGTCCAATCTTTATTATTTTCTCTCTGTCCCTTCTGTCACATTTTAAATCTGCTTTCGTAGCATAAATTTATCCGCTTTCTTAGCATAATTTTTATTGCTTTCTTAGAATAAATTTAATTAATTTTTAGAATAACTTTACCATGCTTTGTAGTGTAATTTTTATCGCTTTCATAATCTAGTTTAAATTATGTCACGTAGTTGTTAGAAACCAATGTAAAACCTGAAATGAGTAACCGAGTGGAAAATCTTAGTAAACGATGTGGGCCCTGCTTCTATCGCACATCCTCCAGTGAACGATCCGGTCTTACTATAAATTACTGCAATTTTTTGACACCGTGCGCTTTCGGGCCACAGTTTCCTACATGAGTATATAAAAACGTGACAACCTATAAACATATCCCTAATCCCAACTTGATCTTCATAATTGATTTCATTGAATAAAATTAAACCGGGATTATTATTTTTCAGAAAATACTCATGTAGCGGAAATTGTCGAAAAGTTTCATGGCGCCGTTGTCGGGGAGGATGCAGCGCCGTTTATTGAGAGAATTATACTCCTGATTTGCTCAAAGATAGTTTTTGTGTATACTCTTGAACCATTACTAACCTGGGGGTTGTGCTGGTGTTGTCAAGTTGTGATATAGACTGCTTATGCAAAGGAGGAAGGATACATTGCCGGAGATACCGTTCGATCTAGAAATAGAAAGGACTGCTCGACAACTGAGGGCACAAGCGAGACGGAGGAAAGAACAGGAAGCACGGACTCGTACCTCACCCAAAACCACAAGCAGTGACTTATCTGACATGCAAGAAAACCACGACATTCCCCCGATCTTACCCATAAACCAACCACCCATCCATGACCAACCACCAAATAACCCTGGAAATGGAGCTGATGGGGGTATGGTAGAACATCCGAATCGTGTTAACGAGGAGGAGAATCTACCTAATCTCGATCAGCAACATTACCAACAACTCCACCAACAACCGCCACCACCTCTAAACCAATTTAACAACCAAACCTAAAACATACCAAACCAGCAATACCAGAATCAACCTTTCAATCAAAACCAGTTTCAGAACAACCCTCATGATCCAGACAACATGTTCCAACAGAATCCTAATTACCATCAGCAATACCAAGATCAAGCAGAGCAAGGAAAATAGCAACAGCAGGCAGCAGCTGATTTTATGCAGCCTATTGTGGAGCCTTATCTGAACAGGCCCGGGAGAGCACAATTTGCCGCACGCAACTTCGAGCTTAAACCTGCACCAATTAACTTGGTGCAAAACAATCAATTTTGCGGTGCAAATCATGAGGACCCTCATGGTCATCTTCAAACTTTTCTGGAGCTTTGTGATACGATAAAAAATCAGGGGGTGTCCCCTGATGCTATAAGACTGATGTTGTTACCTTTCTCATTGTTCAGTGGAGCCAGGGATTGGTACAAGTCATTGCCTATCAACCAGAGAAGCACATGGGCAGATCTAGTGAGGAGTTTTCTGTTGAAATACTTTCCTGAATCAAAAGTGGACGAAGGACGAGCAAAAATTGGAGAATTCAAAATGAAGCCGGATGAGTCACTTTATGATGCCAAGGAGAGGTTCTTCAACCTCTTGAGGAGATGCCCCCAACATGGATACCAGCCATGGGAGCAGTTGAGAAAATTCTACGGAGGACTCACCCACGCATGGCGAATGATGCTAGATGCCGCTGGAGGAAAGCACTTACTCCACCTGCCCATGGACCAAGCATGGGCAAAGATTGAGACCATGTCTGTTAACAGATCTGTACTGAACACTGATGAGAGGAAGGCTGATCCTACTAGAAAAATTTTTGCTGTGAGTGAAGGAAAAACAGACTTTGAAAAATTGCAGGAATAGGTAGCTGCGATTCAGCTGGGACATGATAAAGGAAAGGGTACTGAACAGGCAGGGCCTTCTTCAAGCCAAGCACAAACACAACAATCAGGAACTATTTGTGGGTTGTGTCCAGGATCACATCCAACTGATACATGCCAACAGATAGCTACTGAAAGCTGTAACTATGCCGGAAACTACCAGAACCGCCACCCCAACCTATCTTATTCAAACAACAATGCACTTAATGCGCATTTGTTATCTCAGCCAAATCAGCCTACCCAGTTTGCCCACCAAAACCAACAGCAAAACTTTCGGCCACAAAATCAGGGGTTTTTTCAACACAGAGTCCAGAACTTCCAACACCAGAATCAAAATTTCCAGCCCCATATCCAACAAAGACCCAACCAAAACCAAGGCCAAAACTTCCAAAACTACCAAGCCCAACCTGATCGGAACCAGCAGTTCAATCAAAAGCCACCATCTCGCCCAGAGAACATGATGACCGAGTTTATTTCCAATCAAAGGGAGATAAACCAACAACTGCAGTCATCAATTAAAAATGTGGAGACACATTTCACTCAGTTGGCTAAGGAATTACAGAGCAGAGGGAAAGGGACACTACCAAGCAGTACTGAGACCAACCCGCAATGTAAAGCAATCACACTGCGGGGAGGTAAGACTCTGAAGGGGAGTGTTGGGTCTACAAAGAAAAAGGCTATGAAAGTAAAGGATTCAGTGGAGGTAGAGAAGGGAAAGGAAAAGATTGAAGGAGATGAAAGTGTTGAACTAGTAAAGGACAAATCAGATGCAGCTAATTCGCAGACTGAAGCTGCAATTGAAGCTGATAAGGGTACGGGTGAAGGTACAACTTCCTTCCATTTACCACTAAAAATTGATAATAATAAGTACATGCCAAGGGTGCCATACTCTGCACGTCTTAAAAATAAGGAACATGATCTTAAATTCAAGAAATTTCTAGAACGGTTAAAGTCTGTAGAGATAACCATCCCTCACGTGGAAATGATTCCTGAAATGCCCATCTATGTTAAGTTCTTGAAAGAATTAATTTCAGAAAAAAGACAGGTAGAGCAGGAGGAGGTGATTATTCTCAACAGCACATGCAGTGCCATAGTTCAGAGGAAATTGCCCGAAAAGAAAGAGGACCCGGGATGTTGCACACTGCCAATACAAATTGGAAGGGCCAAAGTGAGCATGGGACTATGTGATCTAGGATCTAGCATCAATGTGATGCCCCTAGCCATGGCAATTCGCCTAAGGCTAGGAGAAATTGAACCAGTCAAGATGAAGCTGCAACTTGCAGACAGATCGATCAGCCAGCCCGTAGGAATCCTCAAGGATGTGGTAGTCAAAACCGGCCAGATTCTTTTCCCGGTTAACTTCATCATCCTCGACATTGAAGAAGACTCTGAAATGCCACTTATCTTGGGACGCCCGTTTCTGGCCACTGGCGGTGCATTGATTGATGCTAAATCTGGAAAAGTCACATTGAAGGTCGATGGCGAGGAAATCACCTTTGACATAGAGCAGCTACAGAAGTTTCCGTCTGAGGGAACTTGTTCCAAATTTGATGTAATAGAAGGTAGGTGTGAGGATGAGAGCATAGACTCTATGACTGTGATGTCTAACAAAGTTTCAAAGCAGGTACTGATGCCCGCTGGTGCCGAGCAAAGCTGCAATGCCGTGCACTTTGAGGGCCCTTTAACTGGGGACCTTGAAGAGTTCGACGGTGTTGAATTCACTCCGGAGGAGGAGGAGGAGAGCACCATGGACGAGGAAGTGGACCCTGTACTGACACAGGGTCCTGAAGGTAAATCTGATCTTTCACCCCCATCCATTTCTCGCAAATTACTGCCTTCCGTTGAATGTCCCGCCAGAGCTTGAACTTAAAATACTTCCGGATCATCTTAAGTACATTTTTCTCGCTGAACGTAAAAGATTACCGGTAATTGTGTCAGCCAAGCTGACATAAGAACAAGAAAAAGCTCCGGTAGACATTCTCAATAAATATGTACATGCAATTGGATGGACCATTTCTGATATAAAAGGAATAAGCCCCTCTGTTTGCATACACAAAATTTTAATGGAAGAGGAGTATAAACCCTCTAGGCAACCGCAAAGGCGTCTGAATCCCCACATGCAAGAAGTGGTAAGGAAAGAAGTTATCAAGCTCTTAGATGCTGGTATCATCTATCCTATATCTGACAGCAAATGGGTTAGCCCAGTGCAGGTAGTACCTAAGCGTGGGGGGATGTGCATAACGACTAACAAGCAAGGAGAAGAAGTGGCGACACGGCCAGTGACCGGTTGGAGAGTTTGCATCGACTATCGGAAGCTCAACACCGCTACGCGGAAAGATCATTTTCCCTTGCCGTTCATTGATCAGATGTTGGAGAGGTTGGCCGGGAGGGAGTATTACAGCTTTTTGGATGGTTATTCGGGCTATAATCAAATTGTAATAGCTAGCGAAGATCATGATAAAACTACTTTCACGTGCCCGTATGGAACTTTTGCGTACAGGCGCATGCCTTTGGATTTTGCAATGCGCTTGCCACATTTCAACGTTGCATGATGTCTATCTTTTCAGAATTTATCGAAAAATGCATAGAAGTCTTCATGGATGACTTCTCTGTATATGGAGATACTTTTGATGAGTGCTTGACCAATCTTGCAAAGATTTTAAAAAGATGCGAGGACACTAACCTAGTTTTGAACTGGGAAAAGTGCCATTTTATGGTCACCGAAGGTATAGTGTTGGGTCACCGCATCTCGCGCACAGGCATCGAAGTCGACAGAGCCAAGGTCTCAGCCATATCCAATCTTCCATTACCCAATTCAATAAAAGCGGTTAGGAGCTTCTTAGGGCATGCCGGTTTTTACCGGAGGTTTATTAAAGATTTTTCTAAAATTGCCAAGCTGTTCACTAACCTGCTTTGTAAAGAAAATTCTTTCGTAATAAATGAAGCGTGTGTTCAAGCCTTTGACACGCTCAAGAAGATGTTAATTTCTTCTCCAATAGTGCAACCACCCGATTGGTCAATACCTTTCGAGGTAATGTGCGATGCAAGTGATCTCGCCGTAGTGCAGTTCTCAGGCAACATAAGGAAGGGAAACATTGTGTAATTCATTACGCAAGTCATGCCCTGAATGAAGCCCAAATCAACTACACCACCACGGAGAAAGAAATGTATGCTGTGGTTTTCGCGTTTGATAAATTTTGACAGTACCTCATTGGTACGAAAACCATAGTGTACACAGATCACTCTGCACTGAGATACTTGTTTAGCAAACAAGATGCCAACCTAGATTAATCAGGTGGGTACTTCTGTTGCAGGAATTTGATATCATAATAAAAGATAGAAAAGGCAGAGACAATGGTGTTGCTGACCATTTATCTCGAATAGAAAATGATAAAAATGAGATAGCCGTCAATGAAAAATTTCCGGACGAGCAACTGTTTGCCTTGCACCTTCATGATCAAGCTTGTCCGTGGTTTTCTGACATTGCTAACATTTTAGCATGCGGAATAATCCCACCATTCCAGCACAAGGGCCATAAAGCAAGGTTCAACCGAGATGTAGTTAACTACTTCTGGGAAGATCCTTATCTCTTCAAGCATTGTGCAGATTCGATTATTAGATGATGTGTAACTGAGCACGAGGCTTATCAAATCGCTGAAAAATGTCATGAATCGGAATATGGAGGTCACAATGTCCCCACTCGAACAGCTCATAAAGTACTCGAGTGTGGTTTCTATTAGCCTACCATTTACGAGGATTGCAGGGCGTTTGTTAAGGCTTGCGACAGATGCCAAAGACTAGGGAATATCTCCAAGAGGGATGAAATGCCTCAAAAAGGAATTCTCACTCTTGAGATTTTTTATGTATGGGGCATTGACTTCATGGGACCATTCCCGACATCTGATGGGAATCATTACATCTTGGTAGCTGTCGATTACGTGTCCAAGTGGGTTGAGGCGGTTGCACTGCCAACCAATGATGGTCACCAAGTCATTAAATTTTTGAAAAATAACATTTTCAACAGATTTGGTGTGCCTAGGGTAATCATATCTGATGGAGGAACCCATTTTGCTAACAAAGCTTTTGCAAATCTTATGAGCAAAACTGGGATTCTCCACAAGATAGCTACGCCTTACCATCCCCAAACCAGTGGTCAAGTCGAAGTATCAAACCGCGAAATCAAACTTATACTCGAAGCCACTGTGGGGATAACCCGTAAAGATTGGTCACGTAAGCTCAATGATGCTCTATGGGCATACCGCACTGCATTCATGTAACACCCCGGTTTTTGGTCACCCAGGTCGGGGTGTCACTGCCACACCTCCCTAGCAAGACACGGTTTCTCCGAGCTTGCTAAAGAGATGCAAGACTATGGTTTTTCAGAATTTAAATCATTCAAACAGCCAATTCATATATAATTTGAAAATAATGTCATTACAGTTGCAGCGGAAAGTAATATTTACATATGTATAATGCAGCGGAATTTAAATATAGCCAACACGGCCAGAATACGGGTTAAACAGGCCCGTTCATGCAATTTCTAACGCAAAATTTAAAAATAAAGTATTTCCCCAAAATTCCCATGAATGCATATGATGATGCATATTCTTCAGCTCTGAAAGAAAAAGGGGAAACAATATGGTTTGGTCATCAAAAACTTGCTGAGTAAGTTAACACATACATGATTATGGGGTTTCAAAGCCTTTAATTAAATTTAAAGAAAACATGTGCATAACGCCCCATAATTTAATTTGTTTATCTAATAATTTAATTGCATAATTTAAAAGACAGGGATTTCATAAGATCGTAAATATAGCTCGCAAGTAATTAAATAAATCGACATAAATTTAAAAGCACAATTTAACCGGAATTTAATTTAAACAAATATCTCGCTTCGTTTCTTTCACAGATCACCATCGCTAGGGCTCTTATGTCCGCCAGCCTTACGCTCGGGCTCTTATGTCCACGAGTATCATGGTCAATCTTTTAATAGGTTCATTACGTCGACTGACCATACAATCAATATGTCGCTAGGGCTCTTATGTCCACTAGCCATACACTTGGGCTCTTATGTCCCAAGCCGTAGACAAAATTGACAGTATCCAGCTTAGTCATAAACCCCAATGTTTTAATCCTCTTGTTTTAGAAAGACCAATTTCCCAAATTTAGTAAGTTTCTCAAAATATACTATTTCAGGACGCTATCCGCTCCGATATCATTTAAAGTCCTTTTCAACAAGATTTTCAAGATTTGATTCGGTCAACCACAGTTTACTTCAAAATTCATTAAAAATCGAGTTAAAGTCCAAAAATTCTGAAATTTGATGGGTGACTCGAAGACACAGAGATGAACAAGTTTTATGTTTTAAGTTTTTCGATCCGAGATACGGAAATAAGTCAAAAATGTCGATTACTAACAGATTACAAATCTGTCCGAATCTTTACAACAGCAGTTCCTAAATTTCGAGATCTACCATAGCAAACTAACTCCAAATTTGATAAAATTTTACAGGGAGATTCTTAAGACATATATCTACAAGTTTCATGTTCAACAAAAGATCTAATTCATACTATATCTATTGTCAAAAATGCCTACAAGATCGGACCAAGAATCTGTCAAGATTTCAAGATCTAAATTTAGAACAGTTCGGTTTGGAGTCGAATTCCGATATCAAACCTCAACGAAAAATTCCAAAAACTTACGGAAGTGTTCTTAATGTATAGATCTACAACTCTTATGTTTAGCACCAATCCTAAATCGGTCTAGATCTAAGGTAAAAATCAACCTCAAGTTCGGATAAAGAATCTATCACCGTTTCAAGATCTAAATCGAAGGCAGGTCTGTTTATGGACGTTTTCGGATATCAAAACACGATGAAAAATTATGAAAATTTTACAGAAGATAGATCTATGTCTTAGGAACGTTTTTCGTGTTTTAAGTTTTCTCGTTTGAACAGATTTAGGGGTTCGGAAAAATCACGCAAGTCTGCTGCGCCGTGGTTTTCTTCGGGTTGACAGATTTTAGGGTTTCTTGATTAGATCGTTCCGTTAGGTGTATTTTAAATCGCCCAAAACCATAGTAAGGTTAACTTACAAGAATTGGATTATCCGGCTCGTCGATTCGTAGGCGTGGCTTCCACGTTCACCGTTTGACTCCTAGATCCTCGCACACGTCCAAATTCCGTAGTCTCTTCTTCCTTACCACCCGATCTACGCTTGGTGTGTCAAAATCCGCCCGAGGTGCCTTCTTCTACGTCGAGATCAGCCTCAACACCCACGAATTAGGATTTTTTTTTTGACTCTTCGTTCTCTTTTTTTTCTCTTTTTGTTTTATTTTTTTATTTTTTTTTTATGTAGAAATTGTTGGAGTAACAAAATAGGAAGATGAGAAAGATTTAGCTTAAAAAAGGTAAAGGGGCGGCCTTTAGGGTTGTTAGGATTTAAGGTTTGTTTCCAATATTTGCTATTTGAAAGATACAATAATATACTACTATGGATTCTAACTTTTATATACTAAAGATAGACTAGATTTTGTTTTAATTACTAAGCAAATATCTCTATATTGTTGATATAATTATTTATTTTATTTTGTTTTATCTTATTTTATAGGGGAAATTATTTTTTTTTTTTTTGAGGGTAATGGTTAATTTATTGCCATAATAAACATCATATAACAACCATGGTGTTTTGAAAAACCAACCTATCCATCCAGTCTACTCCGATACTATTACAACTCAGAAAATCCACCCGACATGGAATCGTATCTCTAGCCCGCCTAACAAACAAAGGCACAACCTGATGCATGTATGTAATATCTATCTCTTCCATTCTCGCAGCTGCGGATTGCCAAGGCATCAAATATCAATCGGCGGGAAGAATGAACTCCAGATCTGGCCAAATAAGGTTCTTGTCGCGGCATTCCCTCTAGTCCCGATCGCCTAAGAGATGGAGCTGTATGGATCTGTAATCTGTATGGATTCCAGTGAGCAATCCCATCCACTTTAATCATACGCACGTCTCCCCTGCAACGAGCTCAAAACCAGTGTGTAGAAAGGAAGAGGCTTTGTTTTGGGTATACTGAGGACAAGTTTAGGATTGGTAGGAGGAAATGGATTGACTAAAGGGATCTGGGAACCGACCATAGTACACACACCACAAATTCATTTCGTGTTTCAGAATATCTGACCTCAGCAATTGATCCATTCACCCTACTCTTCGACTCCCTGATTTGATACCTAAGAGCTATACATACTGGCCATGTATCTATTGACTCTGCCCGCCCCACAGTTTTAGAAAGCAAAATTTCTCCTGCTGTGAAAAGATCTTTCTTTCACTACTTCATCTTCTTTTTTTCAATCTCTGCTTACTTATACCCTTTTTTTTTTTTCAAACTCATCTTTTCTTATCTCTTTTTTTTTTTTGTGTAGCAAAAACTGAGCTGTCCAAAAACCAAGGATTGATACATTATAAGCCATTCAACAGCTTTTATTCTCTCCAATCAAACAGGCCAGACATTTCCACACAACTTCTCCCATACCAATACCATCCCTCCCCCCAAGTTGGCGAATTTATTTCCTCCCAATTCCTCCCATAACAACACCTAACATTCCTCCACTACTCAATAGCATTCGATTTGACCTCCCACCCAATAGCAACGGGTCAAAGAATTTGTGTATGATTATATATAATCGGTTCCCAAAGTCCCAATAGAGAAACAATCTGCAGACTGACAAAAGCAAGACTTGTGGAACAATCGAGCAAGTTGAGTTAGAGCATGGGGTAGAAATAACTTGGGTACCAACACTCTCTCTATGTGTTATAGGGGGTTGTATGGGGTGACTTATTGTCTTTATCAATTCAATACACTGGAATGAGCAAGTGCAAGTGATCATGGATGATTAACCGTGCATAGGACTGCTGCAATGTGCACCACACAGATATACATCTAGGGAATCAAACTAGGGAGTATAAGATATAGAACTCACCGGGTGAATAATCAGTTGTCTCCAAGTGATCCCTGTGTGATCGTTTCAGATTTGTCCTACAAGCGCCTTTTATCCCCAACACCTGATATTTATCCTCGCTTTCATGACGCTGTCCTTAGTCCTTCTCATAGGGGAAATTATTTATCGGTACCATTTTGGATGTTTTAATTTGTTAAGTAGTACCAAGTTAAAAAAATTTATTATTTAGTACCATTAGGTAAAAAATTCTATTTTTAGTATATTTATATGAATTTTACCATTTTTGTATCATTATCAATTATACTTACATTTTATTCACCAATTTTTTTATATTTATATCTTAACTTTTAAAATTTTAAGTTTTTTGCAATATTTTTAATTTTTTTCCTTTAATATTTTTGGCTTTTTCATTTCTTTCTTTTGAAATTCTTGTATCAATTATATTTTCATCATCGGGATTGAGTTTTTGTATATGTAGAATTATGATTTGGAAGAGGCAATCTTTTAATGCTCGACAGATACTCGAAGGACTAATCTTAGCTAAATATGGCCTGAGAATACCCGCGAATAAATTTAAAACTAGTTTTTGGCCGGTGATGCCAAAAAATTATATTTTTTTGTCATCGAAAAAATAATTATATTTTTCATCCTAACAGATTTTATTAAATAAGATAAATAATCTTTTTATTTAAACTAGATTTTATTTTGTATCAATTAAAAATATATTTTGAGGTAATAACTAAAATAGGCCACTAGAAGGAGTCATTTCCATTTTTTGGCCACGATATTTTGATTTAGGAAAATAGGCCACTAGAAGGATTCCGGGCCTGAATTTAGGTCATTGAGCTGTAATTCGGGCCACGATGTCCTAAAAGTGGAAATGACTCTTTCTGGTGGCCTATTTTAGTTTTTTGAATTATTATTTTATTTTATGTAATTAAAATAAATAATACTCATTCTGTGACATTATGTCCTACTTTTTTTTCTTTTTCCAACATTTTTTTATTTCATTTCCATTTTAAAAATAATTAAATATTAGTAATTGTCAAACATACCATGTCCGAAAAATTCCTTGCATTTAATACTACTTATTCCTATATAAAATACCATGTCCGAAAATTTTGGGATACTTATAATAAAATATGTTTATTTTTACTTTATAATTTATTTGAATAATGTATTTATTTTGCTTATTTTATAATATATTTGAATTAATATCTATTTTATTTCTTATATTACTCCCTCCGTCCTATTAATAGTGTTAAAAGAGGTAACCTAAAAATTTATATAATATGATTGTAATGAGCCACAATTTTAATTTATTTATTTATTGGTGATTTACTGATATGTGGTTATAGGGTGGACTGAAATTATTAATGGTAGTGGATAATTTGAAAGTTTAATATATTTATTTATTAATGTGAGCTGATGGGTAGGTTTGACAATTAATACTCCCTCCGTCCCATTTAACTTGTCTTGTTTTACTTTTGCACACAATCCACTACACGTTTTCATCAGTTAATATTTCAAAATATATACAACAAAAAATTATGTAAAATATATATTCTAAAACTACATGATTATACGATTCTAACAAGATCCAACTCGACTATTTTTTCCAAATGTATACTTGCAATAAAATCGAGTCAAAGTTGAACAATGAATAGTGTCAAAATGTCAAACAGGACATGTTTGGTGGGACGGAGGGAGTATTTAATTATTTTTTAAAATGAAAATGAAATAAAAAAATGTTGGAACAAGAAAAAAAAAAGAAAGTAGGACATAATGTCACAGAATGAGTATTATTTATTTTAATTACATAAAATAAAAAAATAATTGAAGAAAACTAAAATAAGCCACCAGAAGTAGTCATTTCCACTTTTAGGCTATCGCGGCCCGAATTCCAGCCCAATGGCCTAAACTCAGGCCCGAAATCCTTCTAGTGGCGTATTTTCATAAATCAAAATATCGTGACCCAAAAGTGGAACTAACTCCTTCTGGTGGTCTATTTTAGTTATTACCTCATATATTTTTTGTTTTTATCCCAAAATTTTTTTTAAGTAAGATAAATAAAAGAATAAAATAAAATAAATTTTTTCATCCTAAAAAAGATAAATAAAAGAATTGATAATGGGTTATTTAACGAATAAATTTTTATTTCAACAAAAAAATTATAATATTCAAATACGTAAATACTTGAATGATATGAGAACTTTCAAAAACTAAAGAAAAAATAAAAATTAAATTTTATTCGCTAAATAACACATTATGAATTCTTTTATTTATTTTTTTAGTATGTAAAAAAACTATTTTATTTTATTCTTTTATTTATCTTACTTAAAAAATCTCTTGGGATAAAAATAAAAAATATAGTTTTTAATTGATACAAAATAAAATGTAGTTTAAATAAAAAAAATTATTTATCTTACTAAATAAAATTTCTTAGGATGAAACATATAATTTTTTTCGGTGACAAAAAAAATATAACTTTTTTAGCATACACCGGCCGGTATTCCCAGGCCACATTGGGCTAAGATTAATCCCTCGAATATCTGGTAGACATTGAATAGTTGCCTCTTCCAAAGCATAATTCTACATACACAAATACTCGAATCCGATGATGAAAAATATAATTTTTTTGCCGTGTACCGGGTATCCCAGGCCATATTGGACCCAAAACTAATCATTCGAGGATCTGGTGGGCATTGAAGGGTTACCTCTCCCAAAGCAGAATTATGCATACACAAAGGCTCAAAGCCGATGATGAATTGAAAAATATAATTGATACAAGAGGTTCAAAAGAAAAAAAAAATTAAAATGTTAAGAAAAACTTAAAAAATTTTAAAAGTTCAAGATATAAATATAATTTTTTCCCGTGAATAAGATATAAGTATAATTGATCCAATGATAAAAAATGGTAAAATTCATATAAATTTACTAAAAATAGAATTTTTTTTAACCTAATGGTACTAGATACTAAATTTTTTTTAACTTGGCACTACTTAACAAATTATAACCTTCAAAATGGTACTAATAAATAATTTCTCCTATTTTATATATTGTACATAGAATTGATTGGAATAGCAAAATAGGAAGATGAAGAAGATTTAATTTTTTTTTATAAAGAAAGTAAAAGAACGACTTTTAGAGATTTAGGATCTAAGATTTATGTCAAATCTTTTCCTACTTATTGTGTGCAACAATATACTAAAAATAAACTAAATATTGTTATAACTATCATGCATATATCTATACATTTTTCTTATTATGCTAATTATTATTATTATTATTATTATTATTATTATTATTATTATTATTATTATTATTATAATCATGTATATATATTTAGAAAAATAAAGTGTTAATTAATTACTATGCATCTAATAATTACACAAGTACTGAAATAGTTTTAATATTTATAAATAAATTAATTTAAATTATATCTAGAATAATATACGGTATTACAATTTTCGACTTCACGGGTTCGTGGTATTTAAATTCCTTTTTAATCTTTGGAATTAGATTCCATTTCTCTTTTTACTTTTATTTTATTTATTTATTTATTTATTTATGTATTTATTTATTTATTTATGGGTGACTGATTTCACGGGTATTACAGTCTACCCTCCTTAAGAATCAACTTCGTCCTCGAAGTTGCCTTACTGATTTCACGGGTATTACAGTCTACCCTCCTTAAGAATTAACTTCGCCATCGAAGTTGCGTTTTTAGCTTCTCTCGAGCTAAGAACTATGGTCCTTTGTTTATATTGGTTTTTTTTTCTTTATTTTTTTATTTTGTGACTGAACATAGAATTAAAATTTCCAAGTTGCCTACGTACCCTGTGAAGGGATCAAGCCATAACGTAATTCAAAACAATTCGAATTTGTTTAATTATTTTTTTATTTAGGATACATCTAATCGAGTCGAACTCCAAAAATGAATTATTACGGGGTATCACATCCTCTCCCCCTTAGGACTTCAGTTATGTCCCCATAACTGCCTATTCATTATTCTCAAGAAGGTTCGGGTCAAGGTTTAAATGAGCCGTGCGTTTGAAATGGATTTGTTGTTGCGGAATCCAACAAAATTTTTGGAATAGAGAGTGGTTTAATAAAGACTTGATTTTTATTGTTTCAAATAAGGAAATTTTCTAATTCGTACAAGGATATGAATGGCTAAGGTCGAGATTTGTTATGCTTAGGCATGCGCTTAGATGAACGCGATCTAGAACTAAGGCAAGATCAGTCTCTAGTTAGCGTTCCTAATTAGATGTTAAGTGTCTAAATTATCTAGGTGTAGCAAGAGATCTAAGTTAGAACAACTTCGCTTCTAGGTTATGTAAAGTATAGAAAATGCAATATGCACATGCATATGATGATCCCCCAAAAATAAATGCACTATATATATATAATATATATATATTTTTGTCAAGTTTCCATGGGTTTTAAAAATAAGAATTTATTCCATGGAACAAATGCTTTAAAATAATAATTAAAATCCTTGGACCTCTATATTGGGTCATAAATAATGAACATGTGGGCTCAAAAATATTTGGGGCTAGGAAATTTCAAAAATAATAATTTGGGCTCTTCTATAATTATAATAATAATCTAAAAATAATAATGGTTAAAAAATAGTAGTTTAAAAATAATAATACTAATTTAAAAATAAGTCGGGCTCTGATACCACTTTGTAACACCCCGGTTTTTGGTCACCCAGGTCGGGGTGTCACCGCCACACCTCCCTAGCAAGACACGGTTTCTCCGAGCTTGCTAAAGAGATGCAAGGCTATGGTTTTTCAGAATTTAAATCATTCAAACAGCCAATTCATATATAATTTGAAAATAATGTCATTACAGTTGCAGCGGAAAGTAATATTTACATATGTATAATGCAGCGGAATTTAAATATAGCCAACACGGCCAGAATACGGGTTAAACAGGCCCGTTCATGCAATTTCTAACGCAAAATTTAAAAATAAAGTATTTCCCCAAAATTCCCATGAATGCATATGATGATGCATATTCTTCAGCTCTGAAAGAAAAAGGGGAAACAATATGGTTTGGTCAGCAAAAACTTGCTGAGTAAGTTAACACATACATGATTATGGGGTTTCAAAGCCTTTAATTATTAAAAAAAAGGATTTCTAATTGAAATCGAAAAGAAAACATGTGCATAACGCCCCATAATTTAATTTATTTATCTAATAATTTAATTGCGTAATTTAAAAGACAGAGATTTCATAAGATCGTAAATATAGCTCGCAAGTAATTAAATAAATCGACATAAATTTAAAAGCACAATTTAACCGGAATTTAATTTAAACAAATATCTCGCTTCGTTTCTTTCACAGATCACCATCGCTAGGGCTCTTATGTCCGCCAGCCTTACGCTCGGGCTCTTATGTCCACGAGTATCATGGTCAATCTTTTAATAGGTTCATTACGTCGACTGACCATACAATCAATATGTCGCTAGGGCTCTTATGTCCACTAGCCATACACTTGGGCTCTTATGTCCCAAGCCGTAGACAAAATTGACAGTATCCAGCTTAGTTATAAACCCCAATGTTTTAATCTTCTCTTGTTTTAGAAAGACCAATTTCCCAAATTCAGTAAGTTTCTCAAAATATACTATTTCAGGACGCTATCCGCTCCGATATCATTTAAAGTCCTTTTCAACAAGATTTTCAAGATTTGACTCGGTCAACCACAGTTTACTTCAAAATTCATTAAAAATCGAGTTAAAGTCCAAAAATTCTGAAATTTGACGGGTGACTCGAAGACACAGAGATGAACAAGTTTTATGTTTTAAGTTTTTCGATCCGAGATACGGAAGTAAGTCAAAAACGTCGATTACTAACAGATTACAAATCTGTCCGAATCTTTACAATAGCAGTTCCTAAATTTCGAGATCTACCATAGCAAACTAACTCCAAATTTGATAAAATTTTACAGGGAGATGCTTAAGACATATATCTACAAGTTTCATGTTCAACAAAAGATCTAATTCATCCTATATCTATTGTCAAAAATGCCTACAAGATCGGACCAAGAATCTGTCAAGATTTCAAGATCTAAATTTAGAACAGTTCGGTTTGGAGTCGAATTCCGATATCAAACCTCAACGAAAAATTCCAAAAACTTACGGAGGTGTTCTTAATGTATAGATCTACAACTCTTATGTTTAGCACCAATCCTAAATCGATCTAGATCTAAGGTAAAAATCAACCTCAAGTTCGGATAAAGAATCTATCAACGTTTCAAGATCTAAATCGAAGGCAGGTCTGTTTATGGACGTTTTCGGATATCAAAACACGATGAAAAATTATGAAAATTTTACAGAAGATAGATCTATGTCTTAGGAATGTTTTTTGTGCTTTAAGTTTTCTCATTTGAACAGATTTAGGGGTTCGGAAAAATTACGCAAGTCTGCTGCGCCGTGGTTTTCTTTGGGTTGACAGATTTTAGGGTTTCTTGATTAGATCGTTCCGTTAGGTGTATTTTAAATCGCCCAAAACCATAGTAAGGTTAAGTTACAAGAATTGGATTATCCGGCTCGTCGATTCGTAGGCGTGGCTTCCACGTTCACCGTTTGACTCCTAGATCCTCGCACGCGTCCAAATTCCGTCGTCTCTTCTTCCTTACCACCCGATCTACGCTTTGGTGTGTCAAAATCCGCCCGAGGTGCCTTCTTCTCCGTCGAGATCAGCCTCAACACCCACGAATTAGGGTTTTTTTTTTGCCTCTTCGTTCTCTTTTTTTTTCTCTTTTTGTTTTATGTTTTTTTATTTTTTTGTATGTAGAAATTGTTGGAGTAACAGAATAGGAAGATGAGAAAGATTTAGCTTAAAAAGGGTAAAGGGGCGGCCTTTAGGGTTGTTAGGATTTAAGGTTTGTTTCCAATATTTGCTATTTGAAAGAGGATTCGGTTAGCATCCAGAATAGCCACTTTTCTGGATGTCCAGAAGTTGCTAGGAGAATGAATAGAGAGTGCAACGGATGATTCCTCCAATCATTTACAATTAATAGCCACTATTAATTAGGGTAATGGGATATTTTAATTCCATAATGCATACTCGGTGGATTTGGCATAATTACTACTGCCATAATTGGACAAATCAACATATTGCATTGACAGTCGTTTCCCACTTACTCAATCCACAAAAAACCTACTTTGGATTGCTCTCTTCAGGATTCATCAACGTGCCAAAGTTGTAGCATATTCATCACACCCTGCTGAGGAAAAATCAACCGTCGGCTTAAGATGTTAGACTTGAACTCCGTTCAGCAAAAGATAACGACACATACAACAAATACATGACCCATTTGAACAATTTTTTGACGGTCGAGGTGGGGGAATCATCTTCAACAGCACAAGAAAAGGGTAAACAAAATTTGTTTTACATCCGTTCTTTACTCCGTTTAAAATTGAGAGGTCTTGCCATTTGTGCATATGACAATTTTTTCTGTTATGCAGGGGACGGTGTGAATGGTGGCAGCACATATACGTTGATATCAAAGGCTAGGAGATTTGGGCGTAAGCGTCGCATGAAATCCATATCAGAAGTAGTGCGAACCCCCAAGAGTAAGCCAGAGAAGAGGAAGAAAAAATAAGTGCTAGATGCGGGAACAATATATTTTTTTGTGTATCCATGTATACGACCACATAAATAATATCCAGTAATAAAATATAAAAAAAATTGTTGGGGTTCAAGTTATAACAATCTTATAAGAACACAGAACTACTAGAACTGTCTATGTTTTCTTCTAGCACGTAATTTTATTTATACTTCAACAAAGCACATAGCATTGGTGGATGGGAATACTAGCAAATAGAAACATTATAATTACAACAGCTAAAATGAACCACTGCTCACTATTTAATTATAATAAATTAAATTGCAGATAGCATTGGTGGATCGATACAATAGCACTTCTATAAATAATAATTATCACAGGTAAATCGACAAACTAGCACATATAATCCTGATAATTATCACAGTTAAAATCAACCACGGCTCAATATTTAATTATAATGAACTAAATATGCAAATAGCATTGGTGAATCGACATGCTAGCACATGTAATCCTGATAATTATCACAGTTAAAATCAACCACGACTCAATATTTAATTATAATGAATTAAATATGCAAATAGCATTCTGAATCGACATATTAGCACATACAAAATTTATAAATATCACAGCTAAAATCAACCATATCAGTTGTGAATCGATATAATAGCACATCTAATGATTATAATTAGCACATCTTAAGCCGACGGTTGATTTTTCCTCAGCAGGTGCTACAACTTTGGCACGTTGATGAATCCTGAAGAGAGCAATCCAAAGTAGGTTTTTTGTGGATTGAGTAAGTGGGAAACGGCGGTCAATGCAATTATGTTGATTTGTCCAATTATGGCAGTAGTAATTATGCCAAATCCACCGAGTATGCATTATGGAATTAAAATATCCCATTACCCTAATTAATAGTGGCTATTAATTGTAAATGATTGGAGGAATCATCCGTTAGCACTCTCTATTCATTCTCCTAGCAACTTCTGGACATCCAGAAAAGTGGCTATTCTGGATGCTAACCGAATCCATTTGAAAGATACAATAATATACTATGTATTCTAACTTTTATATACTAAAGATAGACTAGATTTTGTTTTAATTACTAAGCAAATATCTCTATATTGTTGATATAGTTATTTATTTTAGTTTGTTTTATCTTATTTTATATATTGTACATAGAATTGATTTGAATAGCAAAATAGTAAGATGAAGAAGATTTAATTTTTTTTTATAAAGAAAGTAAAAGAACGACTTTTAGAGATTTAGGATCTAAGATTTATGTCAAATCTTTTCGTACTTATTGTGTGCAACAATATACTACAAATAGAGTAAATATTGTTATAACTATCATGCATATATCTATACATTTTTCTTATTATGCTAATTATTATTATTATTATTATTATTATTATTATTATTATTATTATTATTATTATTATTATTATTATTATTATTATCATCATCATCATCATCATCATGTATATATATTTATAAAAATAAAGTGTTAATTAATTACTATGCATCTAATAATTACACAAGTACTGAAATAGTTTTAATATTTATAAATAAATTAATTTAAAATATATCTAGAATAATATACGGTATTACAATTTTCGACTCACGGGTTCGTGGTATTTAAATTCCTTTTTAATCTTTGGAATTAGATTCCATTTCTCTTTTTACTTTTATTTTATTTATTTATTTATGTATTTATTTATTTATTTATTTATGGGTGACTGATTTCACGGGTATTACAATTCAAGACTCCCATAGGGATGTCCCCTTATAGGCTTGTCTTCGGGAAAGCCTGTCACTTGCCCGTAGAACTAGAGCACAAGGCTTACTGGGCTGTAAAAACGCTTAATTTTGATCCAAGAGTTGCTCAGGGCAAACGCAAGTTGGACCTCAATGAAATTGAGAAAATACGTGCGCAAGCTTATGAAAGCTCGAGAATTTACAAAGAGCGGACCCATAAGTTACTTGATCGTCGTATTAGATCCAAACACTTCTATGTTGGGCAAAATGTTTTGTTATTCAATACTAGGTTGAAGCTGTTCTCCGGAAAGCTTAGATCCAGATGGGAAGGTCCGTACGAAGTGGTGCACGTGTTTGAGAGTGGAGCTGTCAAGATTCGAACTGACAAGGGAGAGCTGGTGGTGAATGGACAAAGATTGAAGGAGTACCTCGGACAGTTTGACCCCGAAAAAGAAGTTCAAATGATATCAGAGCCGGCCTATACTCAATAAAAATATATATACTTATATAATTATTTATTACATAGCATGTTTATTTTTGCGAGTAATAAGTATCCAAACATCAACTAAACATTTAGAGTACTAAAACTCTAAATGTGAGGATGTTGATATTTGGAGAAGATCTAATAACTTTTCTTATGTTTGCTTTGCAGGTATTCATGGAATCAACAAAAAGAAAAATAAAGCTTCAAAAACCAGGTTCCTGGTTGGATGAATATGGCAATTAATGGAAATTAATTCAGAATTTAGAGAAATCTAAGTTCAGGAATAAATCCATAAAATAGCAGTATTAATCCAACCTAAATTATGCAAGCAACAGATTTTGAGAATAATGTTTTTGTGTAAATATGCATGTTCAGTGTGTTTAATTTTTAGAAAATGCATAATTTTTGAAAGTGTTAAAAACTGGAAAAATTTTCAAATTTTTCTAAGTGTTGTCTTGGTAATTCTACCAATTCGGCCTCCAAACCAATTTGGTTTAGACTGAATTGACCCAAAAGATAGAATTGATTCCCCCAAGGCACACATTTTGTGTTAATATTGCTAAGTAGCAATTCGGTCTAAGCAATTCGGTTTATACCGAATTGATTTTAAATAGACCGAATTGATCTATGAAAGGCATTAATTCACTCTTATCTCTTTAAGTGACCAATTCGGTGTACAAGGCAATTCTGTTTATACCGAATTGCCTGAATAGACCGAATTGCCTCACAAAAGCACCCCTTTTATTATTCTAAGTGTCCAATTCGGTATACTCACTCCAATTCGGTCTTATGTCAATACGGTCTATACCGAATTGATTTTAAACACCGATTGCAATGAGTTGTTTGTGCCTTTTCCCCCAATTCGGTCTACAAACCAATTCGGTCTATACCGAATTGGCTTAGAGACCGAATCCCTCACAAACAATTGGGGATTTCATCAATTCGGTCTAGACCGAATTGATGATTCGATCTCCATTAGACCGAATTACTCCCTGCCCCAAATCCTATATATACCCTTTCCCCTTCTTCCCTCTCACTTTCACTTTCCACACTTAGAAAAATCCCCGATTCCCTCTCGCGAACCCTTCGTCTTCCTCGCGAAACCAGAGCTCGAACCAGTAACTTTACTCCATCCAAATCACTCCCAAGCTTTTTAAATGGCGTCTTCATCTTCTAATCCAAGTGGGAGCATGGGGTAAGTTTTCTACTTTTGACTTCGTACCCCATTGTCGTGATTCCAGTTTTATATTTTCGTGGGTTTTGTGAAGTCGGAGGTGGGGAAGGGAATGGTGACTGTTTTCATGTTGTGGAAGGTCGGAATGTGGTCAGAATAGGTTGGGCATGACCGGAGTAGGCTAGAACAGGGTAGTGCGAACCTAGGGCTTATTTTGTTCTTGTTCGAAACTCCATTGTTGATTGTTTTGAAGCTCACTGTGTTTTAGGGATGGTATTTTGTTTTGAAAAATTTTGGGTTCCAAAACCCTCAAAAATCTGTTTGTCCATTGTGTAAATTTTGTTGTCATTTTCATTTGTTGATGACTGTGATTACACTTAGAAAACTGTGATGATGGTGAACACAAGGGTAGCTTTTCCATTTTGCCCCCTGTACTACTGTTTTTGATATGTGTGATGATGATGATTGAATAAGCATGATTGATTGAATGAACCTGTTTTGTTGAGTTCTTGAACCATGATTTGTTGACAAAATTTTTGAAAAATATTGGCATGAATGAACTGTGTTGTGTGTTTGTTTGCATGCTACTGTATTATGTGAATCGTGTTAATAAATGTTTGTGGGTAACCAGTTTACTACACACTACAAACTCAACTGAAAAGTTGATGTTTGTAATAAATAGGTAACATGGGTTACAAACAAAACCATGCCAAAATTTTTCTTGACATGTGTTTCTCAAACACTAAAATTGGCATGACATTTATGTTTAAAAGAGACAAAAAGTTGGTAGGATTTTGTTTTATTAAGGGTTTGACTTACACATGTTGGGATGTGTGGGGAATCAACAAAGTGTAGCAATTTTGCTCACTTTTCATCACCCATTGTCCAACAAAAATGTCAAATGGGGGACCACTCACACCCCCAATTTTACTAAATAAACAAGTCAACACTTTCCATAAAATCTAAAAAAATAGTCTTTTTATATTTGTGTGTGTTAGTTTGTTTTTATTCCATTGCCTCATGCTTGCTATTAATTATATCATTCATCATGTGGATTCTCCATTGTCATTGATTATTCCTCATCCCATTTCACATGTTTTAAATCACTTTTATAGTGATTAAAAAAAAATCAAATTTGTTTTTATAGGCTCAATAGCCTGTAAAATCCCATCTTTTGGTCTCTTGACCATTTTAAAATCTTTAGACTATCTTAGTCTAAGACAAAAATTGTAAGGGTCCAAGACCCTTCTTCTCATTTTCTTTCAACCTTTGTGGTTGCAATAAGTGTTAGATTTAATAATCTAATCTCATATTATATGACATATATTATACCTCAATAAATTCAAGAGAAACCAATTAACTCACATTTAGAGCAAGGCTCAAAATGTGAGGATGTTGGTTTCCAACTTGAATAATTTTTTGTTAAAAATTTGCCAAAAATATTCTCATATTCTCTTCTTCCTCAGGAACCAATATGTTATTACCAACTCCATAATGGCTCTTCCAAAGACAACCCCGGACCTTGCCTTTCTAGAAATCGAACGGATGAAGAGAGAAATAGACGACAGTAGACGAGCCTTGGGGAAAGAATTCACATTGAAGATGGACCACCAGATTGAATGGAGGTTCGAGATGAAGGAGGATTGGTGGAGAGATATTCCGGAAGAGGAGAGAAATTACAAAGCCACGGGACTCGAAAGAGATTTCTGCAAGCACGTATTGAACTTCTGGAATAATAAGTTCACACACGCCACATTTGATCAGAGATTCTCTTCCGCAGTACACTACGAACGCATGGTCTGGAGGATGAACGAACAGAAAGGCCGGTGGAATAGATTTCTCGAACAAAATTTTGGAGACAAGAAAGTGGCAGCCTTCAAGCCAATCCCTATTCAACCACCAATCACAGAGGAGACAAAGAGGTATTATGCCGAAAGAGTCCCTCCAGCACAACTAGTGGCCTCAACCGGGATGTTCTCCATGACAGACACCTTCCCATTTATGTACAAAAAGGAACTATTTGACAATGGGACCGTCTGCGGACTGGAGGAGCAATTGTGGCTCACTAAGCACGCCAAGGCGCGTCATACTGAAATGACATACAACTTTTGGGAATCCCTTAAACCCGCGTTGAATTATGGAACGACCCACCACACCCCGATGCTGGACACGATAATTGAGAAGACAAAAGCAATAAGGAAGCTGTGGGGAGAATACATGACAGCATGGGGGAGTTGGGAGAAGGACATCAGAGTTCCTGTGCTGAATCCAGGGGTGGTGATACCTCCGGGAAATGAGGAGATTATCCAACATTTCTGCCAAAAAGATTCACTTCGGTTGAGCCTAGAGAAACAACGATGGAAGGGATGCCCAATTTCGCGCTAATCAGAGCCGAATGCACTGCAATGATCCGGGAAAAGCACTGGGACAGAATGGGCAGACGAAAAAAGCAAATAAAGCTGATGGATGACACTAAGTGCCTAAGCTATTTGAACATTCCACCGGTCCGGGATCTCTCACGCTTAAAGGAAAAAGAAGTATGGACACCCTCTATGCTGGCATGAAGAAGAGATTCTTCGATCTGCTGCAGGAGATGGATAGGGAAGGTTTAAAATACTGCCAGGAAAACAGAGGACCGCGATTATGTTATGACGTGGGGTTCCAAGGGGTATAGGGTAGATATTTCACGAATGAATGGACCGCCCAGCTTACAGCTATGACCGAGCCTAAATTCATCACGCAATATCTGAAAATCAAAGGTCCAGAATTTGGGTTGTGGACCGAAGACGATGATAAAATGATTGATGATTATCTGGACCCAACTTCTGAACCCCACCAGTCAATTGAATCGGAGACCCTTCCAACTGAAACCGAGCCAGAGCCGCCGAAGAAGAAGAGAAAATTGATTAAGCTGGCAGAGAAGGAGAAGGCTGGGAGGCCAGCTGAGCCACAAGTAAAGATTCAAGAACCAAGGCCTTCCAGCCAGATGAGAGTGATCCCACCTGTGCCGAAATTTTATGATGAGCCTTCCAAGCCAAAGTACAAGGGCAAGCAGCAGGCTGAGGAGCTATCGAAGAAATAAAAACAATGGCTAGCTCAAGAGAATGCTGATGCAGAATTAGCGAAGAAAGCCCAGGAGAAAGAGGATGCTGAAATTGCTGAGAAAGAGCAAAGACTTGCAGACGCTGAACGAGCCGAAGAACAGAGGATTGCTGAGTACGAGGCAAGGCAGATTGAAAGAGAAAGGCGGGAAAAAGAGGAAGCAGGGGCAGAAATGGCCAAGGAAAATGAGGAATGGAGACAGAAAAGAGAAGCAGAAAGGGCCGAAGAGAAAAGGAAGTGGGAGGAACTGAAAAGGAAGAATGAGGAGGAGAAAAAGAAAGAAGCTGAAATGGAAGAGATGCGAGAAAAGCCCGTGAAGAAGAGGAAAACAGGAAAGCTGCTGAAAAATTGCAGCCTGAACTAGAACGGGGAAAGACGAAAGAGGCCACAAAAGAGGCCGATGTTAGGGACGATGATTGTCAAATAATCAGCGATACCAACATCGTGCCTATTAAAGTGAAAGCAGAATCGACTGAATGGGCTAAAGATAAGGAGAAACAGCAAAAGAAGATGGCTGCTAAGAAAAGTGGGGACAAGAAGAAAATGGATAAAATGGTTGAAGGGTTGAAACCCACTGAAGAGATAGAGGAAATGGTGCGGGAGGGCAATGTGCGATATGAAGAATTGAAAAGGGAGACTGCTGAGCTTCTAGGCAGTTTGGATCAAGTTGCTGCGAACACATTGGCTACAACTGCTGCCCAACCTCAATCCACTGTGCCAGAAAAGAATATGAAGGATTTGGAAGACTCGCGTGCTGAAGCAGATCCGCGAATCGAGTCAAGCCAAGGAGAAGTAGCAACGAGCAAAGGCAGCAATGGCAATCTTCAAACAGCAATGGAGGCTATAGATGCGGTTTTCAAAGACAAATCCATCCAGCAAGACCTCCTTGAATCTGACATTGCACTGGAGCAACCAGGAGATTAAATGACAGAACAAGAAACTGAAGAACAAAACAAAGGGGAGGGAAGTGGAGATACCACGAAAAGAATATCAACATGTTGTTGATCCCTTCTTTCCCGATGTTTTATTAAATTCTGTGTTTCATGAAATCCCTTGTAATATATTTGAACAGGGAACGTTCCAAGGAGGCGAACAAGCTGAAACTGAAAATGAATTTGAGGGAGAGCAGCAGGAACATCATGAACAACATGAGCAGCAGGAGGAGCCTGAGGAAAGCTCGAATTCCGACTGGGATCAAGCAGGTTCTGAGGGAACCCAAGAATCAACAGGATCAGTTCGACCTGCTGGTTATTGGATAACCTCCACCTCTAAGGGCCGACTAGGGGTATCCACCAAGAAATGCAAGAGGTTTCCCATCAAGGATGATGCAGATATAATGAGGAGGTTCAATGGGAGTGAGCAAAATGCAGGGCGTTACATGGCACTGGCCGATTTGTTCGTACCTGACAAAGGATTCAGTCCAGAAATGGTGAATCATCCTATGCTAATCACTCTACAAGAAGAGCATGGATGGACTGAATTCCTTACACACCATGCCGAGCCTGGGATAGCAGAGCTGGTTCGGGAATTCTACTGCAATCTAAACGTGGCACAGAAGAAAAGTTGGGTGCGAGGAGTTGACATCAACATATCTGGAGAGTATCTGAACAACTTCCTCGGCACACCCAACTGGAAAGCAGAATTCCCAACAACTGAAATTTTTGAGAAGGGAGCATGCAAGGCAGTGGAGAGGCCATATTATGACAACATCACAAGATCCCTCACTACCGAGAGCTACACTGGAGAATTTTATTTTAAGTCAAGGCACCTGAAGCTGGAGTTCCAACCCTCATACGACTTCTACATGTCAAAAATTAGGCCCAACCCACATGCACATGAGACATCCGGTCGAATGTTGAAGGGTTTTTCTAAGATTTGGCATGGGTTGAAGATCAATGTGGGGGAGCATATTTTCCATGTCATGACTACAAGGAGCTCCGGCAGGGCAGCTGCTCTCTGCTATCCCAACCTCATCAGGAGGATCTGCGAAGCCCAAGGAGTGGACCTATCAGTTTTCCAGGGGAGCGATCTCATTCAAATGAATCCTCTTATCCCACTTCCAAACTCTAGGGTAACTGATCCTGTCGTGTATGCTATGCCAGAGGAATCAGATGCCCAGTCCAGATATACTCCGAGGCAACCAGCTAGGCGTCAATCACGCAAGAAGAAGGCCCGTACTGAAGCGGTGCCTTCAACAGAAGAAGCTGGGATCCCCTCAACAGAACCTGCTGCAGAAGAACATCCTCCTGATGATGCCCCCACTGCAAGCCGCCCTCAAACTGATGCCTCCACTCCGAGCCAATCAAGAAGACACCCAGTCCAACTCCCTCGCAGAAGCCAAAATGTATGTCAGTTTCCAGCTGATTCTCAAACTCTGGAAGCAGTGAGCCGAATGGGAAAGTCGATGATGCAGAGTGTCAAATCGCTTGCCGACGTCATCGTCTCCAACCATGAAAAGCAATCACAGAAAGAGGAAGAGTTCAGACTAAAGATGCTTGAAAGAGATGAAGAGTTCGAAAGAGAAGCAGCCGAACGAGAGGAGAGACTGCACAAGGAAAGGATGGAGAGCGAGAAGAAGAATAGGGAGTTGATGAAAATGATGTTCTCCAATCAAGCTGAAATAATGAAGGCCGTCATCAGAAAGCTTCCTTCCCCGCCGAGAGATGATGCCAGACCTCCCCCTCAGTAGCCGGAAAAGAAGAGACTGAGTCTACAATGATCAAATCCATATGAGCTTTATTGTAAACATCATACACTAGAGTTTCCATTCAGTCAGTGCACTTTCGATCATACTGTTGGAAATCTATTGTAACTGATGTACTTAATGCTTTCCACCAAGAGAATTTCGTTTCGAGTTCTCAAAAATATTTTGAAAAAAAGATGTGTGGCAGTCCAAGATGAATAAGTGGCTGCCATGCCAAAAACAAAGCTGTAACATGCTCGCATGTTCACAGTGTCTTTTTACTGCTTTCAATTAAATAACCGGCATAAAACAAGCATAAATCTGTCACCTAAATTCACATGTTGAATTTAGACTAATGATGAAAATTTTCAAACTATTAAATTGGGATAAAACAATCAAAAATATGCATGATGTAAATTTTTGAGGTTTTGAGCTATAAAAATCTAATGATATGATCATTTGGAAGAAAAACAAATTTTCATGTTGAGAATTTGATTGAATAAATTGCAAGAAATTTTCAAATGCTAAATCTAAGAATAAAGGTATGACATGATCAAACCATACCATGTGAGATTTGAGCCATGAGTCACTTTTACTCATTATTTCCTTGTTGTGAGAAAATCATTTCGATTAAAGGACACTAGAACTTGCAATTGGGACCGATTCAAGACCATGCCATATTCCCAAAATTGAGCATGTGATCGAGGCACTTAGAAAAACCCAAATTTTTGGCTTTCGTTTGAATTCCAAACCCAAAAAAATATTTTTCTCTTTAGGATTAACCACTCTGAGCCTATAAGCCTAATTTTTCTTTGAAGCCACTATATTATTCCTAACTTTATAAAAAGACCAAGAAAATCAAACCAAAGTGTGCATGAACCAATTCCATCAAGGCATTATAGTTTATGATCATCAAAAATATCAATCGATATTCGAAAACCGATCAAAAAAAAAAAGAAAGAAAAAGAAAAGAAAAGAAGAAAGAGAAAAATGTTGACATTCATTCAACAAAAATAAATTGCAAGTGACAAAGCAAATTATACATAGTCTAAAGTCATGCAATAGAAAAGAAAAACAAAAGAAAGAAAGAAGTATCGATTATCATAAAATTTAAATAAAAATATGCCAAGTTATGATGGAATTCTTATGCCCAATAATTCCCTTACTTACCAAATGTTACAACCGTATGCCCCGTTATAACCTTGAATAAGACCTTGGGATCTCGGTTTGAAGAAATGAGTAGGTGGCGAGTTGGTCTAATTGCTAGCCTATGGGATAATTTGATTGAATTTGATTATGAGCGTTGATGATTAAAACCCAACTTTGAGAGTGAGTGAATTTTCCGATTCTACTATATGTGAGGTTCTGTTCTAATTGATCAATGTTCATGTCATGCTTGAATTCAAGAATTAAACCAATGAGATTTTATAAGCATATATTCAAGAAGAATTAACAATAATGATTGTTTTGTATGCCTATCCAAGTGAGAAGTATCATTTCATTAAACACTGCAATCAAGAGAGTTTAATACTTGTAATTTTGATTGTCTTATCCCAATATAAAAAGAATGAAATTTTTGAAGCCACGCAAATGGATTGAATGTGCAGAGTCCATGCTCTTAGGAGCACTGACTCTGACTGCTCGGGGACGATCAGTATTAAATGTGAGGATGTTGATAATGGCCAAAATTGCCCATTATTTCCAATCCATTTCCGTGTCTGAGACGGACATTTTGATCGTATTCCCATGTTATTTTAACAAGAACGCAGTTGAATGTGACACATTAATGCGAGTTTGTAAGAATAATAAGCTGGTGATGAAAAAACATAGAATTATGCAATTTTAATTGTATTTGTGTTAGAAAAATCCAAAAACATGAAAAAAGGAAAAAGAAAAGAAAAAGGAATGAAAAGTTGGGCAAAAGAATAAAATAGCCCACAAAAATAAAAAAGATGGGAAAAAGAATGAAAATCCCACAAAATGAATTTTTGGCAAAGTGTTGAAGACAAATTCGGTCCAAGGCAATTCGGTCTACACCGAGTTACCTATATAGACCGAATTGCTGAAGAAAAGTAGCAAAATAAACTAAGTGTTTGGGAAAGATAAAGATATGCCCAATTCGGTCTATGCAATTCGGTTTACACCGAATTGACTGCATAGACCGAATTGCCTCAAAACAAAGAAGCCAAGCAGGAGACCACAAGCAATCCGAAACATGCAATTTGGTCTACACTTAAACCGAATTGATGTTGAAGACCACATCCCAGCCAAAGACCAAGAAAAAGAGATCTCATGCAATTCAATATACACCAATTCGGTCTACACCAAATTGCATCTGAAGACCGAATTGAGTTCAAAAACATTCAGGTGAAGCTGTGGAACACGTGAGAAAGGCATGCCATTGCTAATGGACCCTGATGGGCCTAAGGGTTTTGAAGAGCAAGTATAAAAGCTGACTTTCACCAACACTCAAAAGGATTCCAACTCTTGAACACTAGGCAAAGGACAAGAAAATCACCAGGTTCTTCACCCCTTAAGGGTTAGGTAGGTAGTTTAGTTAGTTTATTTTTCATGCACCTTAGATTAGTTTTATTGCTTTGATCTTAGTTTAGTTTGTAAAGCTTGTTACTACCATTTAGAGTAGCCATTTCCATATTTTTACATGCTTTTTAGTTAGAATAAACCCTACCTTCAAACGAATGATGGTTTTGGGTTATTTATTATGCTTTCAAGTGTTTAATGCAAAGAAAATTTCCAGAAATGGATTTTGTCTCATGTGTTTTACACTCTTTAAGTGCTTTCTTTCGCAATAAATATAGTAGAATGAATGTTTGTTTCAACTAGGTTTCACTTAATGTGTTTCTAGTTGGCTTTCATTCTTAATAAATGCATGTTTAGAGGGTTTTTGGTGTGGTTTTATGCCTTAGAGCTCAAATAAGTGTTCTTAGGTTTTTAGATAATTTAAGGCTTCTTAGAAATAGGTTTTAAATGCTTTCTTTTACTTTTCTTGCTTAGAAATCTTGTTTATTGTTGCCTTAGATAATTTAAGTGTTCTTATTTTTATGCATGGTGTTCTTAGAATTTTATAGTCTGTTTTAGGGTCTTTAATCTTTGAATTTCTTGTTTATGGTTTTAGGTGTTAACTCATGTTATTACCCATTGAATATGCATAATTATAGATAACCACAAAATATTCACAAGTATGGCTGCGAGATGACATTGATGTGAAATGAGTGATGGGGTCAATTCCATCTATCATAAACCACATCAACTTAGAAACCGCACTCAATACTTGTGAAACAAGAAAATATACTTATGTGAAAAACTGCATGCAATTCGATCTAAGGCAATTCGATCTATATCGAATTGCCCATGAAGACCGAATTACATGGTGAAAATGTTTGTTTATTTCCTTCATGAAGACTGAATTGCATAGTAAAAAGTGTCATCTTAATGAGGTTTCCATGCAATTCGGTCTATGCAATTCGACATAAACCGAATTGCTCATCTAGACCGAATTGACTTGGGAAACCACATTGTATGCACATCATCACTTCATGCCTTAGTTGATTTTTCATGTTAAACCAATTCGATTTGCCAATTCGGTCTAAACCGAATTCCCCTGGTAAATCGAATTAAACACTCTTTTGAAGAAAATGCCTTAGACAAATTTGAGTAAGGGGATAACCCCATCAATTCGGTTTGTCCAATTCGGCTTATACCGAATTGCTTGTCTAACCGAATTAGATGATGTTTCACATCCTTGCAGGAACTAATTGGGTAAGGTAATACTTCATTCCTCATGTATTGTTAATTCGGTCTATATTGCACTTAACCCAGTAGACCGAATTGACCTCTTCCTTTTATTCTTAAAACTCCAAAAATATTTTATCTTCTTGAGTTGTGTAAGTTGCATAGGTGTATTGGGCTTAGGCCTAATTACATCTAATTTTATCTATTACACATCTCAACCAATTAGTGTCTAAATTATTGTATGATTAATACTTACACAATACCCAAAAATATTCTTTTAATTTCATCTTTTCCCTTTAATTGTGTGTATGAATGGGTAATAAGGAATATCACAGATCAATGTTGGCAAAAAGGTCCTTTCACCGGGATAACGATTAGCTCGTCTTCTGTGTATTAATTATTACTCGTTATTTTGCATGGTCTGATTAGTGATTGGTGGAAGCTCCGGCAAAAAGTTTCCTTTACAGGGATAACGATTAGCCACTCAGCCAATTCCTAATTAGATACAGTTTTCTTTTCTTTTTCCTAATTTCAACCTGAATTTCAAGCTATGGTAATATCAGGCAGTGTCGATCTACGCTGATATGATAATACTGTAGTAAGGAACATGTGGGTTTTTACTCTCTCATGGATAGTAGGACTCTTGATGATAGCGATCACTGTCATTAAGGGTTCCCCACTGTCTAAAAATCGTTTCATCTGGAGTAATTGGGGACCGGATAGCAGATGTTTGCAGTCCGGACAACCCCAATTATTTATGGCACCCTTTTAGCCAAATTCTTCTTATCTCAAGGCTAATCCACCTGTGTGTATCAAATTCTGTCTAATCCCACCATATATTTTGAGGTATTTTATTTTAATTCTCATATACATGTATGCATGCTATTATTATGGAGATATTGTGGTCTATAATATTTTGGAGATCCTTCTCCTTGGACATAGAAGTCTTGATTTAAATCAAATGCTGCATAATAAATTTCCACAAAAATCACTTTATAAAAGCCAGATCTGAGTAAGGGATAATTTCACAGTTATGACTAATTCATATTCTACTGGGGGTTGGTTTTGAGAACTTAGAAGCAGAGTTAGCGATTAGGTCTCATCTAGACTGAAAGGATCTATGTATTAATTGAGAGTCTAGTACCTGTGTAGGGAATGATTTTCAAATATCAATTGTTTTCTAAAAATTACTGTGTGTTGGAAATCTTCTATTAAGTATTGCATCGAATCAGTGTTCACTTGGATTCAGATAAGATGTGATAAATAATACTAGAGGAACAACATATAGGCCTTGGTTAATTTCTAAGGTAGGGTTGAGTATTCTTTCAACTACTATCTTCTTCCGCCAAAGCCTATAATTGAGTCTTGAGTGAGTACATTCGAAATAGATCTTCACAGGTCTTTTCCACTCCGTTTGTATCTCATAACTAACCGGATGTTATAAGCCCTGTGGCTTACTGATATTTGGTAAGTTCTAAATTTGTATCTGGTCACCAAGACCAGGAGCTCTTTTATACTAACGGAATGAGATAGCTTTTGAGACTTCTGAGTGATAGGCTTTTAAATGCTTTCTTTACTGCTTTCTTTTAAATGCTTTTATAGAGGTCACTCGGAAGAATTAGAGGTTGGCCGCCGGTTGTAAGGTTTAAGGGTTGTGGATTAGTTCGGGGTTTAATTTAGACTATTGGGTATGACAAGGGGAATGATAGGAGTACTTAGCATGTCAACTAATGATGTGTTAGGTGTTGCTTATCCACCATGGAGAAATAACATACCTCGGCAGGGGGAGTTATTAATCTATGGTATCTTAAATGTTGAGGTCTTAAGAGCATGTAAATTCTCGCTGTAAGTACCTGTCTGTTAAAGGGAACATAGTGTAGAAAGCATGAGAGTTAGCTAACTGACGAACTATCCCAAGCAAAGATTTGTGTAATTAAAATGGAAGTTTAATTGTGTTTCATCTAAATTTTGTCCAATCTTTATTATTTTATCTCTGTCCCTTCTGTCACATTTTAAATCTGCTTCGTAGCATAACTTTATCCGCTTTCTTAGCATAATTTTTATTGCTTTCTTATAATAAATTTAATTGCTTTTTAGAGTAACTTTACCATGCTTTGTAGTGTAATTTTTATCGCTTTCATAATCTAGTTTAAATTATGTCAAGTAGTTGTTAGAAACCAATGCAAAACCTGAAACGAGTAACCGAGTGGAAAATCTTAGTAAATGACATGGGCCCTGCTTCTATCGCACATCCTCCAGTGAACGATCCGGTCTTATTATAAATTACTGCAATTTTTTGACACCGTGCGCTTCCGGGCCACAATTTCCTACATGAGTATATAAAAACGTGACAACCTATAAACATATCCCTAATCCCAACTCCATCTTCATAATTGATTTCATTGATTAAAATTAAACCGGGATTATTATTTTTCAGAAAATACACATGTAGCGGAAATTGTCAAAAAGTTTCAACGTCGTCAACCGAGAGCTTACATCGCGAGACGCATTTGACGTCGTGAGACCGAGAGAGGGACGACGCGATCCGGACGTCGTGACTCAAACAAAAGGCGACATTAAGCAGTTTGGCGTCATAGCAGAGGTTTAACGTTGTAATTTTGAGGAGGATGGCATCGTGATCGGGCTAAACAACAATGGTGAGGCGAAGCTCGCCGGAGAAGATGGAGGCGGCTGCGATCGTTGATGTCGGCGATGGAGAAGATGGTGATTCTCGCCGGAGTTGATTTGAGGGCTGGTGGATGCTGTGGCGTCGGGGCTGACTGGTCGGAGGTGGGAGGAACGGCCGGAGGTAAATTTGTTGCGGCATGACGGGGTTTTGTACTTCGTGATAGTTACGGCATACGGGGTTAACCGGAATAATGGAAGAGGTGACCGAAGCTCTTGTGGTGATGAAGGCTGTCCAGAAATGAGATGAGGATGGTGGAAGAGGGTTCTCCGTGATGAATGGAGCTTTATCATCGGCTGCTATGGCTGCTATGTTCGAAGAAATGAACGGGAGATGATGGTGGAGACGGCCAAGGCTTCAGCTCTTTGAGGGTTGCCGACGATACAAGGATGGAGCCGGAGGCCTCCGTAGGCGGCTGCGCATCGGTGGCCGCTGATGGAGATAATTCGAGGGCTTTCCCCGTTTCGGAGTTCGTCGGCATAATGAAGAAGAGGATCGATGGGCTGCCTGTTGCGAGGAGGCCTCCGGCTGTTGGGGACGTCGAGATGGAGGACTGAAGAGTGTTGGTCGAGGCCCTCGCCGTTGCTGTGAAGTTGCTCGCCGGAGACGAAGGCCTGCTGCCGGCTGCTACTCCCGGAGTCGGGAACGGAGCGGACGACGATGCTACTCCAGCTGGGCCAAATGACGCAACGGGCTGCTGAGGACGATGGGCCGGCTGCTGGTGGGCCTTGGTGGTTGGGCCAACTTGTGTCTTGGGCTCCCTTTTATGGAGATTGGGCTGAGAGGATATTGTGGGTTGAAGACATGGGATTGGGCTGCAAAGTGGAATGTCCTGCAGCTTGTTGGGCCGACTGCTTTCTTTTAAGTTGGGTTTGAATTTCCAAATGGTACCTTCTTTAATTTGAGGTCAATTATTTGTCTTCATCAAATTAACTATTTGAAGCTCACTTGAATTTTTTACCGGATAACCCCAAATGTTATTCCTCATGTTCCACATTTCTGGATCGAGTCGTCTGTCAGTCGGGTCGGTCCGTAGGGCTACGGCATCTAGTGTGCCTTAGATTGATTTGAGCATGGATTTCATATTAGGGTTGCCTAGAACTAGTAGAGCTAAAGATTCTATATTTGTTATAGTTGATAGGTTCTCTAAAATGGCTCACTTTATTCCATGTTCTAAGACTAATGATGCTCATCACATAGCTAAACTTTTCTTCAAGGAAATTGAGAGATTGTATGGGGTCCCTAAGACCATTGTTTCGGATAGAGATTCTAAGTTCATTAGCTATTTTTGGAAATCATTGTGGCATGAGATAGGAACTAAGTTGTTCTATACTTCTTATCACCCTCAAACCGATGGTCAAACTGAATCTGTGAATAGGGTTTTAGGAAATCTACTTAGGATCATTGTGAGTAGCAATAGTAAGAGTTGGGATGAATGTTTGCCGTACATTGAGTTTGCTTACAATTGTCATGTTCATTCTGCTACTCGTATGTCTCCTTTTGAAGTGGTTAATGGACTTAATTCTCTTACAACCACTGACCTTATGCCATTGCCAAGTAATGAGCAATTGAATGTTAATGGCAGGGATCGAGCCAAGCGGATCAAGGAGATGCATTTGCAAGTTGAGAGTTTGGAGAAAGCAACTCAAACATATGCCAAATATGCTAATAGAGGATGCAAAGCTGTGGTACTCCAACCGGGAGAATTGGTTTGGGTCCATATGGAAAGGAAAGGTTTCCGGCCCAACGAAAGGATAAGTTGTCTCCAAGAGGAGATGGGCCATTTAGAGTGATTGAGCGGATCAATGACAATGCTTACAAATTGGATCTACCAATTGAATATGGTACTAATCCTTCTTTTAACATTTCAGATCTTACCTTGTATGAGCTTGGAGATGAGGAGCAAAATCGGTTGACGTCTCAACCTTCTCAAAGGGGAGAGAGTGATGAGGACGTCCGACTTCAACAATCAACTTCATGAGTTTCAACAAAGGAGTATGCATCATGCTAACAAAGGAGGATGAAGAATGAGGCTTGAAAGAAGAAAAGAAGGCATTTGGAAGAGAAGAGAAGAAAGAGACAAGGCATAAGACATGTCTACCTATGTTTCTATTACAAGTGCAAAAACATTCTTATTTAGATGTCTCTTTGTATTTTCCCACTTTGTTATGATCTCATCAAGATATATGCATTGAGACATACCAATACTAGGTTAACTAGGTTTGTCCTATGATGATGTCATGACGGGAGTTATGTTTGTGAGGAGTTAGCTTGGTTGGGAGTTGAGAGGGAGTTATGGTGACGAGTAAGGGCCTTGTTTGGCATGTTGGCTGCCCCATTTTCATATTTTGGGCGTGTAAGCTTGGCCTTTAAATAGGCCATCACTTGCACTTGTATCATTTTTAGCTTTTGATCATAATTGAATTCACTTCTTTGAAAATTTAGAGTTCTCTCTTGTCATTTCTTTTCTTTAGTGGTAGTTAGAACCCTCAAGTTTGGTATTCCTTTCTTCCTTTCCAAACCCAAAGCCACGGCCATCTCCATCCACCACCACCATGGCCGAGCATCAAAGAGAGGAGATCGAATAAATCGGTTCCATGGCTAGCTCCATCGGGGTCGTGACACGTGAGGCATGAAGGAAGCTTCCCTAGGTCCCTTGGAAGATCAATCAAGTCGGCGGACGGCTCCACCGTAGGAGGGTCGGGGTCGCTCAGTCTTGCTTGGAATTCTCAAGTTTCATCCTTCTCCATCCAAGTAATTCCATTCTCTTTGTTTCTTTTGTGCTTCTCGGCCACTTGGCCAATTTCCTTGATTTTGTGCTTTTCTTCTACATTTTCGGTTTAGACACTTCATGATCCGTGGCAACGAAGGCCCAGACGTGTTGGCTAAAACAATCCTGTTCCACAACCGCCGACTAATCTTCCACCACCACGAATCCCTGTTCCACCCTGACCAGCGAGGCATCAACATCATGAATCCGATTCAGATCCTGAAATGGAAGTGTTCGACAGGAACCCCCGACGAAACAACCGCTATGATGAGCCTGACCGTGACTTGAAGGGGATCAAGTTTGACATTCCCGCATTCAAGGGACCATCCAATCCGGATGAGTTCCTTGAATGGAAATAATCGATGGAGCTTATTTTCAACTTCCATAACTACGCAGATATCAAAAAGGTCAATCTGGCCATTTGTGCATTCAAGGATTATGCATTGGTATGGTGGCAGAAAGTGACTCACGAGATTTAAAGGAATGGCTATGACCCCATTCAGACTTGGGCTACACTGACGCGGGCTATGTAAAACAGATTTGTACCGTCTCACTACCGACTGGACTTATACGACAAACTTGCATTTCTTGTTCAAGGGAACAAGTCGGTAGAGGAATATTTTAAGGAAATGGAGACTCTCTTAATAAAAGCCGGAGTAGAAGAAGACGAAGGCATCACTAAGTTTAGATTTCTTAAAGGACTCCGAATTGAGACCCGGAAGGAAGCCAAGCTACAACCCTACGACACTCTACCGAGTTAGTAGAGTTGGCTATCAAACTTGAAGCAGAGACAGACCACGAGTGCAGAAAATCCAGCACAGACACGATTCCGGATCCAGTTTTCACAAACCCTGGAATCAAAGGACCTTTGTTTCAAGGGAAGATAAAATCCCAGCCGAAAGGATTCGAGATGACAAGAGTTTTTTGTCCTACCATCCGGAAGGCCCTAAACCCGCAGTCATCGAGAGATCGAGATTCGAGAAGGATCGGAAGAAAGATGTCACATGTTTTAAATGTGGTCGGAAGGGATACTCACCTGAGTTCCCTTTCACTAAGAGAGCTGCACTGATGGAAGATGGATCTTGGAGAATAATAGACTCAGATGATGAACATGAACATGCTCTGAGAGAGGAAATAGAGGACTCCGATGACAGTGATGAATTCTACACAGTCGAGGACCGTTGAAGAGGATCGCAAGCTGACCAATCTGGTAGCCATGCGAGCTCTCAGTGCCGAACAATCAGAAGAAAAACCTTGCCCTGACGAACAAAGGGAGAATTTATTTTACTGTCATTGTGATTTGAAGGGTAATGCTGCTTTTGTAATTGTCGATAATGGAAGTTGCACTAATGCTTTTAGTGCTAAAGTTTTTCGCAGGTTAGGCATTCCAACTGAGGAACATCCGAAGCCTTACCATCTCCATTGGATGAATGATAATAGTGACCTGAAAGTCAACCGAAGAGCCAAAATTCCTATCAATATCGGATCCTATTCTGAAAATGTCATTTGTTATGTCATTCCCATGACTGCATGCCACATTCTTCTGGGCCGACTGTGGTTATATGATCGTGATGTAATATACAAGGGTCGTGCCAACTGTTTATCTTTCATTTACAAACAGAAGAAAATAAATGTCAAGCCACTGTCTGTGAAAACAGATCAGGAAGTTCTGCGTGGCAATATGAAGAAAGACGAGGCAGAGCGAAAGTCGAAAGATAAGGGAAAAACTCTCTGCATTGAAAGCACCTCCGCCAATCCTTGTCTCTTGACAACTCGAACCGATTTTGAACAAACAACGCGCACCGAGTTCAACAGGTTACTGTTTCGTTGCTTTTGCCAAACCTGTTGATGATATTTACAGAACTTGCACTGCTGCACCTAATATCCCTACTAATTTTTCCAGGATGTTAGAAGAAAATTCTGATGTTTTTCCGGATGAAGTACCCGCTAATCTACCACCTCTGTGCGTAATCGAGCATCAAATCGACTTCGTACCAGGCGCTTCAATTCCGAATTGACCAGCCTGCCGAATGAATCCAGAGGAAACTAAAGAAGTGCAACGCCAAGTGCAAGAGCTGATGGACAAAGGATGGGTCCGAGAAAGTCTCTCACCGTGTGATGTGCCTGTCTTATTGGTTCCCAAGAAAGACGGAACATGGCGCATGTGTGTAGATTGCCGTGCTGTGAATGCCATAACTATCAAGTACCGACACCCGATCCCACGTTTGGACGATATGCTTGACGAGCTGGGCCACACCAGCATATTTTCGAAAATTGACTTACAAAGTGGTTATCATCCAATTTGGATGCAACCGGGAGATGAATGGAAGACAGCGTTCAAGACGAAATTCGGGCTCTATGAATGGCTCGTTATGCCATTTGGACTGACGAACGCGCCGTCCACATTCATCCGGCTTATGAATGAAACCCTTCGCCAATTCATTAATAAGTTTGTAGTTGTATATTTTGACGACATTCTTGTGTATAGTTTTACTGAGTCTGATCACCTTACCCATGTCCAACAGGTACTGAACAGGTTGCGGGAAGTTCAACTCCATGCCAATAAGGAAAGATGCACCTTCCATGCAACTGAACTCTCATTTCTTGGATATATCGTTGGGCGTGGCGGTCTGAAAGTTGATGAGACGAAAATAAAAGCGATCTCAGAATGGAAACCACCAATGAACGTCCATGAAGTCAGACAATTCTTAGGTCTGTGTAGTTTCTTTTGGAGTTTCGTTCCAAATTTCAGACTGATTGCGGCACCCCTGACTTCTTTGCTCAAGAAAGGACTTACTTTCAAATGGGGGCCGTCCGAGCAGAAAAGCTTTGAAGAGTTGAAATCCAAAGTGACTCATGAACCGGTATTAGCCCTACCAAAGTTTGATCTGCCGTTTGAAGTAGAATGCGATGCATCGGGCACCGGAATGGGAGCAGTTTTACTGCAAAATGGTAAGCCAGTGGCATACCACAGCAAAAAATTCTCTGGAGCTTAGTTGAACTACTCAACATATGACAAAGAACTCTACGCTGTGGTCCAAGCTCTGAAAGCGTGGCAACATTATCTGCAGGGTCGTGAGTTCGTCATCCACACGGACCACGAAACCCTCAAGCATATTCGGAACCAAGGACAACTGGGAAAAAGGCATGCACGCTGGAGCGGATTTATTGAGGCTTTCCCTTACGTGCTCAAGTACAAAAAGGGGAAGGAGAATATTGTTGTTGATGCCCTATCCCGACGAACAGCCTTGGCAGCCATTGCCACGACACACCTAACCGGCTTCTAGCGTATTAAGGATCAATATGCCACTGATCCTGACTTCAAAGATTTTTGGGCAGAAACCGGAAAGCACGGGTTCAAGGAATTTTCAAGGCTTGATGGATTTCTGTATTTTGAGAACCGACTGTGCATTCCTAAGGGATCCGTTAGGGAGTTCCTGATTAAAGATGTTCACAGCGGAGACCTTATGGGACATTTCGGAAGAACTGCTACTTTTTGAATTTTGAGTGAACGATTCTACTAGCCGGGAATGAGGAAAGAAGTGGATAATCTGATATCCAAGTGCATTGTCTATCTGAAGGCGAAATCCACTTCCAAGCCACATGGGTTAGATATGCCTCTACCAAAATTCCCGAGGGACCATGGATTGATCTTTCAATGGACTTTGTGATAGGACTACCACGGACTGCACGAAACAAAGATTCGATATTTGTAGTGGTAGACAGATTCATCAAGATGGCTCATTTCATTCCTTGCACAAAGACAAACGACGCCCACCACATTGCTAAGCTATTCATCAAAGAAGTGGTGAGTCTCCATGGGATCCCTAAGACAATTGTGTCGGACCGAGACACAAAGTTTGTGAGATATTTTTGGAAATCTCTATGGTATGAGATCTGTACGAAACTCTTGTTCTCCACAGCTTATCACCCTCAAAACCGACGGGCAAACTGAAGCCGTTAACAGAGTATTGGGTAATCTGCTGCGGATTGGTCCATTAGATGGTCGGTGCAAGGCCAGAAATATAACTTCTTCAAGTTACAAGATCTAGGACGAGTGTCTACCCTACATCGAGTTTGCATATAACAGACACGTCCATAGTGCGACTAACATGTCACCGTTTGAAATTGTCTATGGTTTCAACCCACTGACCCCTGTTGATTTGCTGCCATTGCCCTGCAATAAGCATTTTAATGTTAATGGCAAGGACAGAGCTCGAGCTATCCACGAGCTTCACAAAAACATCCAGGAGAGCCTCAAGAAGGCCCACGGAAACATATGCCAAGTATGCCAATAGAGGACGAAAGAAGCTGTTGTTGAAGCCCGGGGACTGGGTTTGGCTCCATATGCGGAAAGACAGATTCCCACAGAAGAGACGAGAAAAAATTTCCCCACGAGGGGACGGTCTATTTAGGATTTTGGAAAAGATCAATGACAATACAACATGTTAGAATTACCTCCTGAGTATGGAATTAATGCCACGTTTAATGTTGCAGATCTCGCCCTCTACGAGGAAGACGATGAAGAGCTTGTTCGGTTGATGGCTCAACCTTCTCAAGGGGGAGGGGATGGCGTGGGAGCCAAATCTGCTACATTAATCATTCCGGAAGGACCATGCTCCAGGAGCCGGACCAAAAAGTTCACGGATCAAATTGCCATCCTTCTAAAGTCTGCAGAATTCACAGATGAAATCAACAAAGAAGAAGGTAGCAGTTTGAAAGCATTGATCTTAGTCCGACTGGAAGAAGACCCAGGACCCATTAATCTGGGTCCTGCAGTCTCGGACTGATACCGGAAGAAAGAAGACCTCAAGATGCAATTACGGACCAAATCAGCATAAAGAGGTCCAGAAGGAGGGTTCCCCCGTCACCGTCGCCTCCGCCACCGCCACCGTCGCCGTCACCGGACATTATTCTCTTGCGGCCCATGAAGAAGCCCAGCCCACATATTCTTCTCTTTTTAGCCCATGTTCCATCACCCGTAGCCTTTTCCATGGTCATTTAAAAAGCCCAAGCCAAAGCATTTATCCATTTGACTCCACTTTGACCGAGCATATAATACCTCACCACCCCCACTTTCGTCATCATCATCCCTCTCCCAATTTGATGAGTTCCAGGGAAGACATACAAAATCGAACGTACAAATGCAAATCCATTTCAGCCTTCATCTCTCGACATTCTCATTCACCCTTGTCAGCACCAACCATCATCGAGTCTCCGTCCAAACTGTCGTCTCCGAACACGGCCGCTATTGCCATGGCCGGTGTGATCTTCTCCATGTTCAGTCACACCCCAACCTTCATCGCCGGCCTCCACATCAAGCATCCCTTACTCCAAGATGCGGGAATTTTAGTAAGAAACCCTTAATATATCCCCGAGTCATCTCCGGCAACCGTTCATCCTCTTCGGCCATCTTCAATGCAACGCTAGCCTCGTCTTCCCCAACGAGTCGTCCTCCCCAACGTCCAGCAAGCTCCCTCGACGGACCTCATTTTTCCCCATCCCCATCCGGCAGTAGGTCTTCCTGACTCCGGCCATGTCGAACTCTTGACGATAGTAAACCCTCGTCGGCCATGAAGATCTCCAGCAGCCCTCGCTCCATCGACGATGTTCATCAGCAGCTCCGGAAGCTTTTTGCCAAGATCATCATCGTCCCAACAGTCTCTACAATTCACCTCCGGCGAACCCCGACAACCGCAACATCGCCGAGGAAGAAAACCCCGATTCTCCGCCACAAGTTCAAATTTCGGCCCGTGTTCATCTCACCCCTGCCGTCCTCGTTCCAACAGCTCCAGTCATTGCCACCAAGTGTTTTCCTACCTCCGATCATCTTCTCCATGTCTCCGACGAGTGGGCTTCCATCACAGGCTACTCCCTCCATCCGTACGAAGCTTCCTGCCATGACCAACCTCGACCACTACCGTCGTCTCCGCCGGAAGGAAGCCCCAACAGAAGCTCCATCTCAGGTCTCCCATCGACAATGCAAGTCGTGCCTTCAGCTACGATGCCAAAGCTGCTCGCGTCGTCCCTCCCTTGTTCGCGTCGTTCGGCAGAAGCTCCATCGACGACGCAAGGCACTGTTTCAGCCACGACGCTACCCCTTCAGCTACGACGCCAGTCGCTGCTTCATATCGTTGGTTAAGCCTCACGTCGTCAAGTGCTTGGCGTCATCCCTTCCAAGCGAGCTTCACATCGTCCAGCTGAGAGGTTTCACGTCGTCCTTCGGTTCACGTCGTAGCGTCGTCCATAGCCTTTGTCTCGCGTCGTCATCCGCGTGGTTCCGCGTCGTCCATGTTTTTCTTGGCGTCGTCCGTGCCCCTCTCCAGACGTGAATTTGATATTGGCCATTTCCTTTTTGTCCGATGAAGTAGGAAGACCCGGGAGTTGAGGTCCCGTAGAGTCATAATATTTAAATCACAACCTCCTGGACTTGTGGTCCTGTCCCTTATTGCGAAATGGCCCCGAATGCATTCAAATGCATTTTACTCCGTGAACCCCTTTTTCTTATTGTTTCACGACGTGTTCAACCCTTTCACGACGTAAATATTAGTTTTGCCTTTGTTTAATTTAATTTAGGTTTGTTTAATTATTGTAATGGGTTGATTAAATCCCTTAATTAATTATTTAGCTTAATTAATCTTTGTAATTAAGGGTTGCCTATATATATGGCTTCCCCCAACATTGTTCCTCACCTTTTGAATTGAATGAATTTTTGCTTGAATGCAATCCATTTTTCTTAAGGTCATTTTAGAGTTTGTGGGAACCGAAAACCCTCATCTAATTGTTCACAATTCTTGAATCTTGAAGCAAATCCAAGGTTGAACCCATTGTTGCATAAATATTGGGAGCTTCACTATCCCTCTTGTTCTTCATCCCATTTCTTCTTCCTTCCATTTTATTTTTCTCTATTGATTTCTTTGTTTTGGATCTTGGGTCTACACCATAATTTGGTATCATTCATATCCAAGCAAAGAATCAATAGATTTTTTTTCCATATCCAAAAACCCATAAAAATTCAAAAACCTCAAAAACTTGTTCATTGCCCTCTGTAGCCATTTTGCTCTATTATGAATTTTGCAATTCTGAGTTCATATTTGGATTCATTGGGTTGTTTACACTCAAAAACATATAAAGATCGAAAACTTTTGCCAAGGGAATCATTTTATATGATTTTTGAAGTTTTGGCCATTATTTCACCCAAAAATTGTTGTTCATCCATTTCATCCATTTTCACACACCCACCACTCACCATTTGGAAACATATTCCATTTGGTAACTTAATCATCCATTCCTAAGGGGTTATAATGCCCAAATTTTTCCAAATCTTCATCCTCTCCAAAGAACTCCAAAACCCCTAGAACAAGAAGCATTCTGTCCACTTTTCGATTTTCTGGTTTTTGCTTTTTGTGAATTTGTGAAATTTGAACATATTCTTAATCCTCATCTCAAGAGCTTTCCATTGGTATATGATTCATCCAAATCCGAGTTCATATGCCAAAGTTACGTTCATTTGAAGATTCATGAGTGTTCTTCATGTTCTTCATCCAAAATCCAAAAATATCCTGTTTTGCTGTTTGATTCTTTGATTTTTTGTTTTTGAACTTGTTTACATCCATATAAAACTCATTTTGTGGGTATTGCATCATTCCATAAGCATTTTGAGCATTGGTTGCAAGATTGAACTTAAGGGTTGCTTAGATTGCTTTCATTTTTCACATCCTGCAGTTGTTGATTGAGTTTCATTTGGGGGTAACAGGTCTGCTTTGAATCCAAGGGGTTATTTTACATATTTTGTGTATTAGGAATCCATTGGGACTGGTTTCAAGAGCTTTGGAGTTCATTTGGTCACCCAAATATCGAAAACAAAAAGATTGCCACAGTGAGTCCGAATCTGTCCAAACTTTGAAGGTGTATGAACATATGAAGATCTTCGATTTTCTTGATGAATCTTCAATCAAATTGAATCCTTTTGAGTTCTGAATCCATAGAAATTTGAATCACAAAGTTTGGACTTATTTTGAGGTCGCTATCACACTTTTTCCAGAAGGTGTCCTTTTCTGGCGACACCAAAAGTATAGGGCAAGTGTGGGCTCGTCTGGGCGACAAAAGGGCTGATTCGTTTTGCTTGTCTCCATAAGAAGCCAAAGTTTTTTAATGAATTTGTCCCATAGTTTACGGGGTTCGTTTGAGCACGCGAAAGCTGAAGTTATCTGGCTGTCCAAACCACAACAAGCTGCAAGCACTTCAACTTTGGGATTTGAGTGTGTTGAGACATTTTGAGTGCAAAATTGAGCCACCCACAAATATTTGGGACTATATTTTGAGTGTTTACAATAAGGTGAATATTGGACTGGTACAATTGTGAAACCTAGCCCTTGAAGCCACTTGAGTAATTTTACAATAAAGTGGATATTGGACTGGCACGATTGTGAAACCTAGCCCGAGAAGTCACTTGAGTAATTCGGTGTTTTCTTGAGTGATTTTTCACTAGTGAGATTTTCATTTCCACTTATATATTGTGAGCTTAATCGATTAAAGAGAATTGAAACGTGATAAGTAAGTGCCCCTATCGAAATTGCAACCGATTATCATTTTGCATTGCATATCACACACATGTCTTCCTATTTCTTGATTGAGTCGAACATTGCATTTTGTTTCGTGCATTGTGCGTCTGTAATACCCGAGAATTTTGCAACATAAAATAAATAAATAAATACAATAAATAAATAAACATAGTAAATAAATAAAGAATCATAAAGAAATGAGAAAGAGAATTTAATCCAAGAAAAAATTAAAGTTAAAGGTAATTTAATTTAAATAAATGGCCCCAAGATAACTCAATACAAATGGACTGATAATTCGGACCCATAAACTAATTAAGATCCAAATAAAATTAAGATAGGGAATTGGAGCCCGAAAGTAGCCCGGGAATCGAAGCCCAAGAACATAGGGGGATAGCAGTCCGAAAGAGATGAGGAAATGCCCGACGGATCGCACGACCCGGCCCGGACCAAAGTCCAGGCCAAGGCCGCGTGGTGGCCGCGCGGGTCGAAGTGTTTCGCGCGCCAACCCCGCGCCATCTCCCATGAACGAACTATGCGAGATTCTCTCGCCCGATTTCGGATTTTTAGACTTCGATTGCTTACCTTTCGGCTCAAGACACTCAAGGCAGATCTTGGACGTCCCCTAGGTCTCCGAACTCTATAAAAACCCATCCCCTTCGACCCCGGACGATTTTCAAACCCTTCGAATATCTCTATACGTTTCAAACCCTAATTCCGGAGTCGTCGGAGGCACGATGGCAATAAGAGACTGAATTTGGACGAAAATTCAGAGACCCTCGTCGTTGTGGTAAGATTTCGTCCATTCCATTCCATTCAAGATTCGGGATTACATCTAACTTGATCCCTTTTTCTATGCTGAAACCCGATCCGGATCAAGAACGGAGATCCCGACGGATCTAGGAGTCGAACAGTGAACGTGGAAGCCACGCCTACGAATCGATGAGCCGGATAATCCAATTTCTTGTAAGTTAACGCCTACTGTGGTTTTGGGAGATTTAAAATACAACTAAACATAAGGATCTAATCAAATAACCCTAAAATCTGTCAACGCGAAAAACCCTACGACGCAGCGAACTTGTGTGAATTTTTCGAACCCTTAAAACTATTCAAATGGAAAAACTTAAAACGCGAAAAATATTCCTAAGACATGAAGCTTTCAGGTAAAACCCGCTGCAATGCCCCCCGACAGCCTTTATACTATAATCCTATAGGGCTGTTAAAAAGCTTGCCTAATTTTTCCTACCGAAAGCGCACGGTATCAAGCTGCAATATTTATTTTTATTGTCGGGATCGTTCATTAGAGAGTTACACGATAGAAGTGTTTTAATAGGATTATTAGTTCTAGAATCTGTTTATGCTCTTGGTTTAAGGATGGTGTAATGATGATTACTAAGAATTTAATGCTGAAATGTAAATGCATAAAGCTGTAAACAGTAATAAAGAAAACAATTGAAATGATGTTGAATGTTGTGATTATGTTCATGAGTTTAAGATAACACGGACCAAATCAAATAAACGAAATAAGAATATGATGAGAATATCATACTTCAATGGTTAAAACATAATGAAAGTTCATTGAGATAGACAAATCCTCTATGCAACTTAATCAAATCTTCATGTCTTAAATCACTTTCCAAGACAGGTACTTGTGATTCAGTGTCATGACATTCTAAGCACTGAAATCATAGGATAATGTCATCGCAGAATGATCGGTCAGACTCATTCTGTGACAAAAGCTTTTTAGAACTGTCACTTAATCTATTTCTTTCGGACTCAGATTAAGCCTTTGACAACTCGAGGTCACTTCTAAATCATCTTATATTCATCTGAACTTGAAGTTGTTCTTTTTATTACTCCTGATCAAACTGGTCTCATGACCCTATGTTGGATGTCCTCTACAAGAAATGAAAAAGCAAGTATTTAAATCTATCATCCAATGTTTTCATAAGACTTGTATCCTCAGAGTAATTCATTCAAGTATTTGTAAGAAGTAATAGTCCTGTAAGTATATCATGATGAAATTGCTATTCAAAATCCTTGACTTATCCAGACCACTCAGATTCATACAAATGATTTAGCTTGAGAAATCTCTGTAAACAATTCCAAATACCCATGATTTAACTCAGGATTAGTAGACTGTATGAGAAATATTTTAATCTCCTACCCATAGCATATAGTGGAAACTACAAAGCTATGAACCCTGGAAATTAATCTTCTTAAAACTCTACTAATTATTAAGACAAAAGATGGTTTTTGAAACATCTTTCCCTTTTAAACGACAGGTACTAAATGTCCAACTAAAGAACAAGTTTGTTCTCCATTAACCTGAGTAAATAATGATTGAGAAAACTTATATCATCATCTTCCTCAATGTACTAATGAAAATAGTAATATGAATTACAGATATGAATTATGATACTGTAGTTATGAAGTAAGATCACTCATCATAGACTGAGAGATATCCCCAAATATTATGTGTATAGGTAGTATTATATGTATAAAGAAACGATGAGGGTTTTGAGTCCTCTTAATCAAAATGCTAGGGTGTTTCCAAAATATACACTGGAAACTAGACAGAATTAGGAAATAACTTTCCTATGAAAAAGATTTGAGAAATAATTCTGCAAAATAAATGTCCAAAATAGCTCGCAGTAACTACTTTGGGTTTCAAACTATGAACATTCCAATTTTCCGCACACTATGTCAGTACATCGTGGAGGGAGTTAATATTCAAAGAATGTTCCTCAGATTTTGTTTATACAAAGAACTAAATGCCTCGCAATAATTTCTGTAAGAATGCGGCGAGGTATCCAATTCCTACTTATAAGATAGTGGTTATATATATGTATAAGAAGTAAAAGTGAGTACTTGATGCCCTAAGAAATGGGTATCAATTCTGTTGCTATCATAGATTGGTTCTCTCGCTTTGTCGGAATGACATCGCGAGAGTATTGAAATAGCCTTTCTTAAAACAAAGTTATCTGGATATATCCTTGCATCATCTTTTAGGATGAAGCGTGGCTTTATCCTTATGTGAAGTAAATGATCAGGTTTTATAACTGTCATAACTACCCTCTGGGATTTCTGTTCAGAAAATAATGAATACAGAACCTTTCACATCCAAATTCGTAAACTTAGAGTTGTTAATTCTTAAAGATTATCATGCGATGATTAACACTGCATGGGTCTTTAGGAACCTTTCGGAGTTCTGAACATTAATCTCTGTGATTTTCTTCCAATTTTGTGATCAAGATATAATATCAACAGAAAATCGAGTGAATTCACAATTCTGCCAGTTCATACCTAACTCAGTTACAATATTCAAACTTCTTGTGTAATTAGAACGAACAAATTACGAATTTAAGATATGGAGGTATTATGATCTTCGAGAATCAAATTATCGATGTGATGCAAATTCCAGAAAAATGAACATTGTAATTGAGGTTCATACTTCTCTGAAACAGAATTGAGAAATGAAAATTGAAACCAGAAAGATAAGAAATGCACGATTTGATAACCGGTCATTCCTCATGTATCTTGAATAACAAAGAATTAAAAACGATTACACCTGGAGATCTGATTGCAGTCAGAATAATGCAAAGGTGAACGAAGAAGTCGGAAGTTTAGATGATGATCGTCGTAATGGATGAACAAGCATTCCAATAGCAACTCTTCTTCCAGGGTATCCTCAAACTAATCTACTTAAACTATCTTGAAGAAAATCTACTGCGAAATTGAATTACAAATCTGAAGAACTTAAAGTAAATTGCAGTGAAAATTAAACCCTAGCTAACCTACCTACTGTAACACCCCGGTTTTTGGTCACCCAGGTCGGGATGTCACCGCCACATCCCCCTAGTAAGACACGGTTTCTCCGAGCTTACTAAAGAGATGCAAGGCTAGGTATTGCAGTATTTAAATCATTCAAGATAGCCCATTCAATATAATTGGAAAATAATAATAGTATAGCGCAGCGGAAATAATTGTTTCAGTATAGTATCGCAGCGGAAAATATAAATAGGGCCGACATGGCCAAAACACGGGTTAAACAGGCCCGTTCATAATATAGTCTAAAGTAGGAATTTAAAAGCAAAACTAAATTCCCAAAATCCCATGCATGATTCGTGCTCACACATGCTCATTCCACATATTCTGTAAGAAAAGGAATAAAAATGGTTTTGGTCAGCAAACTTGCTGAGTAAGCTAACACATGCATGATCGTAGGGTTTAAAAGCCATTAATTTAATAAATAACTGAAAGCATGATAATAACATAATGTTCAAATTAAACTAATCAACTATCCAATAGCATAATTTATTTCAGGGCTCTATTTAATAACACATATCGTATGGTTTAGAATAATAGCCATAATTTAAAGAAAGCATTTAAATAATTTAATTAGACAACAACATAATTTAATCTAATTTAATTTATTTTAATATCCCCATTACATTCCCGATTTGGTATCTCAAAGTTTCACGATAGTATCGCGATGTCAACAAGTTTAGCCGATAGCCCGGCGGCCGCAACCGTATCAGCCATACCCAGTACCACTCCGGAGCCTCGGGAAACCCATGTGGATATTCACGAGAGTGTAGGCTCTATATTTCGCCGTTTAGGCAATATCACATTTCAAGTTTAGCGCGCGGGGTCACCATCGTCCATTACGGCACGAAGTGAATCGTTAGGGGGCACCCTGCAGAGCACTCACCCCTAATTTTAATTTATCAAGTTTGTAAGGGGATTTAGTTTTCAAATTCTGAGTTTATTTGTATTCATTTAAAAATAATATCTCAACTCATTTCAACCCTAAAGGTTAATTCCATGTTTCAACAAGATTTCAAGATTTCGTTTCCGGTAAACCATAGTTTACTCTAAAATTTGTCTAAAATCAGATTTAATTCCAAAAATTCCAAAATTTCACGATTGACTCAGAAACGTCGAGATCTACAACTTTCGTGTTTTAACGTTTTCAATTCGAGATACCGAAACAGGTCAAAATCACCAATTTTCATAGAAGAATAATTCTGTCCGAATTTAAAGTATCACAGTTTAAAGATTTCGAATTCTACCATAGCAATTCAACTCCAAATTTGATGAAATTTTACAGAGATCATCTTAAGACAATTATCTATGACTTTCATATTCGGCCAAAGATCTGAAACAGTCTAGATCCTATGTCAAAAACGTGATCAAGATCATTCCTAAGTTCTGTCCAGGATTTGAAGATCTAGATTCAAGCAGTTCGGTTTCGGTGGGTTTCACATATCAAATCGACTCCAAAAATTATCAAAACTTTACAGTAGCTAGATCTAAGTCTTAGGAACATTTTTCGTGTTTTAAGTTTTTCTGTTTGAGTTCGTTTTAAGGTTCAGAAAAATTCATCAAATCTGTTGCGTCGGTAGAAAGTATAAATTGACAGATTTTCGATTTCTTGTTAATCTTTTAGTTTTGAATGTTTTAATTCATCCCAAAACCATGTAAGAGTTAACTTACAGAGTTTACGAACGTCCGGGATCGTCTATTCGAAGGCGTGGCTTCCAGTCCACCGTTTCTCCTCTCCGTTCGTCGGGTTCTACGATCTAGATCCAATACGAGGTGTAGAAGAGAAAAAGAAGAAGATTAGGATTCGTTTTCGAATCGTTTATTGAACAAGGATTGGATCGAGACTTACCACGACTCTGAAGATGGTGGAATTTTCGTCCAACAGGTCTCGCCTTTGGTTTCGTGCCTCCGACGACTCCGGATTTAGGGTTTCGTATGTGTAGGAAGTTGTAGGGTTTCGTAAAAGTATTCAGAGCTCTTAGGAGGTCGTATTTATAGATTTCCAGGTCCTAGGGTATCCAACATCTGACCTAAGGGTCTTGGGTCGAGAGATGTTCAACCGAAAGTCGAAAAATCCGCGTTCGGGCGAGAGATTCACGCAACGGACGAATATGTCGTGTGGCGCGGTCGTGGCGCGCCCAATGCCTTGGGACCGCGCGGCCACCGCGCCGACTTCGCCTGGACTTCGGTCCGGGCGGGTCGTGCGATCCGTCGTGCTTTTCCGCCTCTCTTTCGGGTTTCTATCCCTCTATGCTCCCGAATTCCGATTTCCGGGGTATCTTCGGGTTCATACTTTCTCTCTAAATTTTTTACTCGGGTCTAATTAGATGTTTGGACTCGAATCCTCGAGTTCATTAGTCGGGTTTCGGTGTATAATTTATTTACCTTTAATAATCCTTTTTATGTAATTAAATTCCTTTAATTCCTTTTTAAGTTAAAATCTCATTTCTCATTTCCTTATCTTTATTTATTTCTTTATTTGATGGATTCATTTATTTATTTATGGTATTTATTTTATTTATTGTTTATTTATTTAATCATTGTTTTATTTTATGATGGAAAATTCTCGGGTATTACAGTCTACCCTCCTTAAGAATCAACTTCGTCCTCGAAGTTGTGTTTCGGCTTTTCTCGTGCTAAGGTCTTGTGTTTGTTTTATTATGTTGTGACTGAACTTAGAATTAAAACTTCTAATCTGCCTACGTACCCGGTGAAGGGATCAAGCCATAACGTAGTTCAAAAGTTTACAGACATGCACGAAAAATAGGTGGTATGACATCCTCTCCCCCTTAAGATTGCAGTTATGTCCCCATAACTTTGTCGGTATCGGTTTGGAACAATGTCGGGTATCGTTCTCTCATGTCGGATTCTACTTCCCAAGTTGCCGTCTCACTTTCGTGGTTTGACCAAAGAACCTTGATCATTTTGACGGTTTTGTTCCTCGTTACTCGTTCCTTAGTGTCTAGAATACGCACTGGGACTTCCTCGTAAGTCAAGTCTTCGTCGAGCTCAATTATCTCTGGTTGAAGTACATGTGTCGGGTCCGGCACATACTTCTTTAGTTGCGAGACATGGAAGACATTATGAACTCTATCTAAGTGTGGCGGTAAAGCCAATCGGTAAGCTAAAGTTCCGACTCGTTCTAGAATTTCGTAAGGTCCTATGTATCGAGGACTTAACTTCCCTCGTTTGCCAAAGCGCATCACCCCCTTCATGAGTGATATCTTTAGCATGACCCTATCTCCCACTTGAAATTCTAGGTCTCGTCGTCTCACGTCGGCATAACTCTTTTGACGGTCTTGTGCGGCTTTCATCTTCCCTTGAATCACTTTGATTTGTTGAGCCATGTCTTCGATAAGTTGTGGTCCCACTACCACGGACTTATCGTTTTCTTCCCAGCTCAATGGACTTCGGCACTTTCGTCCATACAACGCCTCGAAAGGTGCCATGTCGATGCTAGCATGGTAGCTATTATTACAGGAAAACTCAATCAAGGGTAAATGAGATTCCCAATTCCCTTTGAATTTCAACACGCATGCTCTCAGCATGTCTTCTAGTGTTTGGATTGTTCTCTCGGTTTGACCATCCGTCATTGGGTGGAATGCGGTGCTCGTTTTGATTTGAGTACCGAGAGCTTTTTGTAACTCCGTCCAGAAATGAGAGACAAATCTACTGTCTCTATCGGAAATGATATCATGTGGTACTCCATGTCGTCGAACCACATTATCAATGTAGGCTCGGGCCAATTGGTCCATAGTCCACGTATCTTTCATTGGGATAAATATGGCTGTCTTCGTTAGCCTATCCACAATCACCCAAATCTTGTTCATGCCCTTAGGTGATCGGGGTAATCCCGAGACAAAGTCCATTGAGATGCTATCCCACTTCCAACTTGGAATCTCTAGTGGTTGCATCAATCCTAAGGGTTTATGTCGCACTGCCTTAACCTTTTGGCAGGTGAGACATCTCGCTACGAAGTTCGCCACTTCCTTCTTCATTCCCGGCTACCAATAGATCTTCTTCAGATCTTTGTATAGCTTGTCACCTCCGGGATGTACGGAATATGGCGTGTTGTGCCCTTCCTCCATCCACCTTCGCTTCAACTCGGCACATTTAAGGGGCACGCACCATCTCCCTTTAAAACGGATGCTTCCATCCTCGTGGACAGCAAATCCTATTGCCTTTCCTTCGGCAATATACCCTTTTATCTTCTCGAGTTTCGGGTCGCCCGGTTGAGCGAGTCGAATCTCGTCCAATATTGGAGTTTCTACGATCATGGCATTGACCGTTTCTCTCACTGTGCCAGGATGCACAAGTTCTAACTCCAATCTTGCCAACTCCATGTACAATGCCGGCGGAATTACCAACGAGTTTGTCACGTGTTGGGTTTTCCGACTTAGGGCATCGGCTACCACATTCGCCTTCCCCTCGTGGTATGCGATCTCTAAATCGTAGTCTTTAATAAGTTCCAACCACCTTCGTTGTCTCAAATTCAACTCCTTCTGAGTGAATATATATTTCAAGCTCTTGTGGTCGGTGAACATTCGACACTTCCGCCCATAAAGATAATGTCTCCATATCTTTAGAGTGAAAACGACCGCTGCCAACTCTAGGTCATGTGTCGGATAATTTTCCTCGTGGGGTTTTAGTTGGCGTGATGCATAGGCTACGACTCTCGAGTCTTGCATCAATACACAACCTAAACCTTCCTTCGAAGCATCGTTGTAAACTTCGAAGTCACCATTCTCTGATGGTAGTGTTAATACGGGTGTGGTTGTGAGTCGTTTCTTCAACTCTTGAAACGCAGTCTCACATGCTTCGGTCCACTCGTATTTTGCTCCTTTCTTCAGTAGCTGGGTCAAAGGACGTGCAATCCTTGAAAAGTCCTTCACAAATCGTCTATAATACCCGGCTAATCCAAGGAAACTCCTTATTTCCGTTGGACTCTTCGGAGTTGCCCACTCCGTCACGGCAGAAACTTTTGCCGGATCCACTGATACTCCATTAGCGGATACTATGTGTCCGAGAAATGCCACTTCTTTCAACCAGAAATCGCATTTGGACAGCTTGCCGTATAGCTGATTTCTTCACAAGATTTCTAACACTTGATGTAAGTGTTTTGCATGCTCTTCCTCGCTCTTTGAGTAGATCAGGATGTCGTCGATGAACACTACGACGCATTGATCTAACAATTCTCGGAACACGTTGTTCATGAGATTCATGAACATGGTCGGAGCATTTGTTAACCCGAAGGATAACACTGTGAACTCGTAATGGCCATATCGCGTTCGAAATGCTGTCTTCGGAATGTCCCTCTCGGCGATCCTCAATTGGTGATACCCAGATCGCAAATCGATCTTCGAGAATACTGAAGCTCCCTTCAGTTGATCAAACAGATCCTCTATTCTCGGTAGGGGGTATTTATTCTTGATGGTCACTTGGTTTAGTCCTCGGTAATCTATGCAAAGACGTAGTCCTCCGTCTTTCTTCTTGACAAATAAAACCGGTGCTCCCCAAGGGGACGTACTCGGTCTTATGTAACCTTTTCCCAATAGTTTCTCGAGTTGTTCTTTCAACTCCTTCATTTCCAGTGGTGCCATCCGGTATGGAGCTTTTGAGACAGGCTCTGTCCCCGGAATGAGATCTATAGTGAATTCAAGATCTCTCTCAGGTGGCATGCCCGGAACGTCCTCAGGGAACACGTCCGGGTATTCTCTTACCACTGGTATGCTATCAACCTTGTTTTCTTCCGCCTCAAGGTTGTGCACGTAGCACGCATATAGTTCATACCCCTTACGCATCAAGTTACTTAGTTTGAGTGCACTAACGATTTTGTTGCTTTTCTTAGGGGGCTGAGAGTAAAAGATAACTCTCTTTCCCCTACTTTTTGACAAGGTGATCTTTTGCTTTTGGCATTCGATCACCGCCTTATACTGGGATAACCAGTCCATCCCCAGTATGATGTCAAAGTCTCTTAAGTTAAATTCTACTAAGTTCGCGAAGAATTCTACGTTCATATCACTATAGGAATTCCGTTATATCGTTTAGAGCAAGACACTACTTCTCCAGAAGGCAATTGAATTCCTAAGCTAATTCTCTCGCACTTAGGTAGATCTAACTCGGGCACTATCCTTGATGCTATAATTGAGCAACTAGCTCCAGAATCAAACAGAATTCTAAGGGGCGTATTCAATACATAAAATGTACCTGCCATCACTTCTCCTTGTGCAAGGCACGTCCGCTTGGTTCACCACGTTCAGCCTCCCCATAGGGCGTCCCTGATTGCCCTGCTGATTCGCATTCGGCTGCTGATTTTGTTGCTGGTTTTGATTCTGAGGGGGCGGAGGTCGTTGGTTCTGGTTCTGGTTTTGCGGCCTATTTTGAGGGGGTCTGTACCCTTGGTTATTCCCGTTTCGCCCGTTTTGATTTTGAGGCTGTTCTTGCCCCGCGACCAAATCGTCCCTCTTCGTTATGTTCTCGAGCCTAGTCCGGCAATCCCGTCGAACGTGACCCATTCGACCACATCGGTAACAGGCGCCTTGTTGCGGGCATCCCCTTGCCAGATGGGGTCGTCCACATCTCGGGCAAGGTGGTACCGGATCTTCTTGGTTGAACCTCCTCCCAGTGTTGTTTTGTTGGGGCCTATTCGACCCTCTGCGCTGCTCGTTCCTTCCAGTGTTGTTATCGTTTCTTGAGTCTCGGCTTCTCTTGTCTTGGGGACCCCTGCTGGACTCCCCACTCACCCTTCTTTTCAGCTGCTGCACGCGTGCTACCGCCACGGCGCGGTCATACACAGCTTGCAAATCGGGGTAGTGTACCCCCGCGATCACCTCGCGCACAGACAGGTTCAGTCCCATCTCGAACTTCTGTGCCTTTTCTGCATCAGTAGGCACTAGCCTTGGTGCGAACCTCACCAGCTCCTTGAAGCGTGTGTAGTATTCCTGCACCGTTTGGCCTCCTTGCTTCAGCGACAGGAACTCTTCGTACATGGCAGCTTTAGTACTCAAGGGATAGAATCGATCCCTGAGTAGTTCCATCATCTCCATCCACGAGTAGGGCTCGTCATCTTCCGTCAGTTTGGCTTGCGTCGCCTGCCACCAGTCGTCAGCTTCGCCTCCCAAGTAGTATGAGGCGACATGCACTCTTTCTCCTTCCGGACATTTAACTGCTCCTAGCAGCTTGTCGAAGGTCCGGATCCACTCTTCCAGTTTAGCCGGATCCTCCTCACCAGCATAGTGGGGCGGCTGGTAAGGATTCACCATCGCCAGGTAGTTAGGGCGAGCTTGGGGCGGAGGTACCGCCGCAGCTTGACCCTGGTTGACTTGCGCGTTCCCGAGCGCAATCAACACTTCCTCTATCGTCCTAAGACGATCGCCCACATTGTTCGGTGCGGGGGCGTCCTGCGCACCTTGGGGTTGTTCCATCTCAGGTTGAATCGGTTCAGTGACGTTCGGTGGTGTCTCAGTAGGTATCTCAGTGGTGGTTTGGGGAGCGGTTTGAGTCCTTCCTCTTCCTCTGGGTGCCATTCTGGTACAAATGGGATAGATTAGGACTGGTGAATTTAGCATATAGTCTAAGCAATTTCTATAACTGTGTATGTGTGTTGCAATTTAGCACGTGGTGCTTTGTTCAAACTAAGAAGCGTCGTACGCTTCGGGGTTTTATTTTATTTCGAATATTTTTTTTTTGGCTGTACGGACAGATCTGTTCTTTTTTTTTCGATTTATTACAAATAAATCGGGCATTTTATTTCCTCAAAAGAAATTTTAGTACAAAAGCCGAAATATTTTCCTATCAAAATAGTATCTAACAGTAGAATCTCTAGTATCTCATGACGTCCTCCGGTGGGGTAGCAGGATCTTCCTCCGGATCTTCCTCCTCCGAACTCGGCGGCAGTAGCTCGTCAAAGATAGTGTTTAAGTCTTGCCCGTGGGCATCAATGTATTCCTTTAGTATTAAGTTTTGTGTAGTGAGGGTTTGGACTTGGCGTTCGAGTTGGTTTATGCGGTGATGATCCGCCTCTCTCAAGTTGCCCATGTGATGTAGATTGGCCTCCAATTGAGCCATACGGTACTTCATTTGCTCTAGGGTTTGGTGGGAATCGAGATGAACGCTCATCATCCTGAACATCAACTGCATCATGTCTTGACTAGCCATCTAGCGCAAGCAAGAGATCTAAGTTAATATTCGACAAGATTCTAAGTTCAATTCGCCAAGATTCTAGGTTCAAGTTTCGCCAAGATTCTAAGTTCAAGTTTCGCCAAGATTCTAGGTTCGAGTTTCGCCAAGATTCTAGGTTCACAGGAGAGATGCAATGTGCAAATGCAAATGATGATTCCCCCCAATAATAATTTAATGCACCACATATATATATATTTTTCCATGGGTTTTAAAATAAAATTTTCCATGGAAATAATACTTTAAAATTTAAAATAATAGTCAAAATATTAATAATAGTTTAAAAATAGTAATGGTTTAAAAATAGTAGTTTTAAAAATAGCCGGGCTCTGATACCAACTTGTAACACCCCGGTTTTTGGTCACCCAGGTCGGGATGTCACCGCCACATCCCCCTAGTAAGACACGGTTTCTCCGAGCTTACTAAAGAGATGCAAGGCTAGGTATTGCAGTATTTAAATCATTCAAGATAGCCCATTCAATATAATTGGAAAATAATAATAGTATAGCGCAGCGGAAATAATTGTTTCAGTATAGTATCGCAGCGGAAAATATAAATAGGGCCGACATGGCCAAAACACGGGTTAAACAGGCCCGTTCATAATATAGTCTAAAGTACGAATTTAAAAGCAAAACTAAATTCCCAAAATCCCATGCATGATTCGTGCTCACACATGCTCATTCCACATATTCTGTAAGAAAAGGAATAAAAACGGTTTTGGTCAGCAAACTTGCTGAGTAAGCTAACACATGCATGATCGTATGGTTTAAAAGCCATTAATTTAATAAATAACTTAAAGCATGATAATAACATAATATTCAAATTAAACTAATCAACTATCCAATAGCATAATTTATTTCAGGGCTCTATTTAATAACACATATCGTATGGTTTAGAATAATAGCCATAATTTAAAGAAAGCATTTAAAAATAATTTAATTAGACAACAACATAATTTAATCTAATTTAATTTAGTTTAATATCCCCATTACATTCCCGATTTGGTATCTCAAAGTTTCACGATAGTATCGCGATGTCAACAAGTTTAGCCGGTAGCCCGGCGGCCGCAACCGTATCAGCCATACCCAGTACCACTCCGGAGCCTCGGGAAACCCATGTGGATATTCACGAGAGTGTAGGCTCTATATTTCGCCGTTTAGGCAATATCACATTTCAAGTTTAGTGCGCGGGGTCACCATCGTCCATTACGGCACGAAGTGAATCGTTAGGGGGCACCCTGCAGAGCACTCACCCCTAATTTTAATTTATCAAGTTTGTAAGGGGATTTAGTTTTCAAATTCTGAGTTTACTTGTATTCATTTAAAAATAATATCTCAACTCATTTCAACCCTAAAGGTTAATTCCATGTTTCAAGAAGATTTCAAGATTTCGTTTCCGGTAAACCACAGTTTACTCTAAAATTCGTCTAAAATCCGATTTAATTCCAAAAGTTCCAAAATTTCACGACTGACTCAGAAACATCGAGATCTACAACTTTCGTGTTTTAACTTTTTCAATCCGAGATACCTAAACAGGTCAAAATCACCAATTTTCGTAGAAGAAAAATTCTGTCCGAATTTAAAGTATCACAGTTTAAAGATTTCGAATTCTACCATAGCAATTCAACTCCAAATTTGATGAAATTTTACAGAGATCATCTTAAGACAATTATCTACGACTTTCATATTCGGCCAAAGATCTGAAACAGTCTAGATCCTATGTCAAAAACGTGATCAAGATCATTCCTAAGTTCTGTCCAGGATTTCAAGATCTAGATTCAAGCAGTTCGGTTTCGGTGGGTTTCACATATCAAATCGACTCCAAAAATTCTCAAACATTTACAGTAGCTAGATCTAAGTCTTAGGAACGTTTTTCCTGTTTTAAGTTTTTCCGTTTGAGTTCATTTTAAGGTTCAGAAAAATTCATCAAATCTGTTGCGTCGGTAGAAAGTATAAATTGACAGATTTTCGATTTCTTGTTAATCTTTTAGTTTTGAATGTTTTAATTCATCCCAAAACCATGTAAGAGTTAACTTACAGAGTTTACGAACGTCCGGGATCGTCTATTTGAAGGCGTGGCTTCCAGTCCACCGTTTCTCATCTCCGTTCGTCGGGTTCTACGATCTAGATCCAATACGAGGTGTAGAAGAGAAAAAGAAGAAGATTAGGATCGTTTTCGAATCGTTTATTGAACAAGGATTGGATCGAGACTTACCACGACTCTGAAGATGGTGGAATTTTCGTCCAACAGGTCTCGCCTTTGGTTTCGTGCCTCCGACGACTCCGGATTTAGGGTTTCGTATGTGTAGAAAGTTGTAGGGTTTCGTAAAAGTATTCGGAGCTCCTAGGAGGTCGTATTTATAGATTTCCAGGTCCTAGGGCGTCCAACATCTGACCTAAGGGTCTTGGGTCGAGAGATGTTCAACCGAAAGTCGAAAAATCCGCGTTCGGGCGAGAGATTCACGCAACGGGCGAATCTGTCGTGTGGCGCGGTCGTGGCGCGCCCAATGCCTTGGGACCGCACGGCCACCGCGCCGACTTCGCCTGGACTTCGGTCCGGGCGGGTCGTGCGATCCGTCGTGCTTTTCCGCCTCTCTTTCGGGTTTCTATCCCTCTATGCTCCCGAATTCCGATTTCTGGGGTATCTTCGGGTTCATACTTTCTCTCTAAATTTTTTACTCGGGTCTAATTAGATGTTTGGACTCGAATCCTCGAGTTCACTAGTCGGGTTTCGGTGTAAATTTATTTACCTTTAATAATCCTTTTTATGTAATTAAATTCCTTTAATTCCTTTTTGAGTTAAAATCTCATTTCTCATTTCCTTATCTTTATTTATTTCTTTATTTGCTGGATTCATTTATTTATTTATGGTATTTATTTTATTTATTGTTTATTTATTTAATGATTGTTTTATTTTATGATGGAAAATTCTCGGGTATTACACCTACTGAATTCTAAAAGTGAACTGGAGAGTAAAAATCGAGCTATTCTCTTCAATCTCCCGCTCGCTGAGCTGATTCCCTAAGGGTCTTATTTATAGATGGGCGTTGTAACTGCTTCCGCCTTGGATGATAACCGCTCGCATCAGAATAGCTCTCCTCTCGCTTTGTCCAGTTCCTTCAAAGCGAGAGTCAGAAATGTAATTATCTTCCTTGACAAGGCGAGATCTCACAGTTTCTTCAAAGAGTTTGATTCTCGCCGTAATATCTAAAGCTTCCTATTTTGCACAGACTTTCCTTCCTCGCGATGTCAAACAATCATCGCGTGGACTTCAGCGTCTGAACATTTTCCTTAGATCTTTTCCTGATTTCGTATGTAAGTCCTCGCACCATTCCTTCTCTTTCCTCGCTATGTCTTTTTCCATCTTCCGCTGCTTCCAGCTTAACTTCCTGCTAAATGACAAAGCGTGAGTCAACTAAAACATAGCGTGCGAGACTTGCAATGAAAACTTAGAATTTCAAGCCATTTTCAGTGTAATTCCAACTTCTTCACAAACTTAGTTCTTCTTCCATCTTTTCTGATCTTCCATGATTATTCATTAAAAACTAATGGAATTAAGAACAAAAGATCATCAATAAGACACTAAATTGGACGCAAATGACAGTCATAAAAGACTGTCATCACCATCCTCACATTTAGAAACACTTGTCCTCAAGTGGTAAGAAACTTGTAAAGTTTCAAAGAATAAGTCCAATTAGTGGCTTCCGGGATCTAGATGTTTATGTAAGATTCTCCTGGATCACTACCTTCTCTTTTCCAACTATCTCAAGCTCAACTCTTTCAACTGATTGATGCTTCATACCTAACTTTAAGTTCACCAGATTTCATAAAAACATTAACAAAAGTGATTTGCATTTATGTGAATTATTGTTCTGCCCCTTAGTTAGTCAAATTTCTCTTCTCACGCTCAATCCTGTCCAACTCATGTGCATATGTTGTGCTTTTGAATCCTTACTCAAAAAGAATAAAATACACTCTTCTCTTTTTTTTTATATATCAAGGGGTCGCCTTCCGTGGCTTTCAATAGCTCGGTTTCACATTATTAGGAGGAGTCGCATGGCCTGACATTGCAGATGAAACTTCAACTCCCCTGCCCTTGATTCTGCTTTTTTAAAGTTCTTCAACTTATAAATCAGAGGGGCAGCTGTGCCAGCTACTTATATCCACATTATTTTACCACGCCTGTTTCTAAAATTTCCCTTGCTCTCTCTTTTTTTTTTCACTCAATATGCACACTCATCTTCCAAGAGAGACTAGATTAGATCAATCCTTCTAACCTTGTGCAGTTGTTGTTTAGAGTATACAAATCACTAGAGTTAATATAATCATAAAACCTTCAAACTATTCATCCAGTAATGACATCAATCAATTTCAGAGTTTACAACTTAAAATAGTTTTCAAGAGCGGCTCATGCTTGCAGTGAAAATCTATAAAGTAGATGTCTCCACAGCAACCACTTTAGACTCATCTTCTATTCCTTCATCAGTTTATTAGCCTCCCTGAGTTTTTGTGTGTTTTTTTTTATATGATCCTAAGTTGAAATTCAATCCTATGATACAACTTCATATTAACTCTATCCTAAGTTATATTCACAAATTGAAATAAATGGAAGCAGGAAAGAAATAAAGAAAGAAAGACTGCAATTAAAAGAAAAAGAAAGTTACAGAAAACTCCCCTGTGATCTCAGGATGGTCCTGCATCATTGTCTGGGTCTTTGGGTGGTATGGATGGAGACTTCTTTAGATCCGAGACTAGGTTGGCAAGGATGTCCACCAATCTCGTACTATTTTGCTGCTCCTGTCTCCTCAACTCCATATCCCTTTCTCGTTCCTGTATTCTTTCTTCAAGTTCTTTTCTTAGCCTTTCAAATCTTTCCATTTCTTCTCTTCTCATTCTCTCCTGTCTATCCCATTCTTCCTTCCTTATCTTTTCTTGTCTCTCCATCTCCTCTTTCCTGAGTTTTTCTTCAGTTTGAATCCTGACATGCTCAAGTTCGATCCTCTTTTGCTCCATCTCTCTTTGAACGTGCTTGTCTTCTGACATAGTTTTCACTAACATCTCCATAGACTGTGCAAAACTTTGAATTGAGGTACTCATATTCTGAGATTCATCCACAGACACTGTGTTCCTCATTGGTTGTCTCAAAGGTTGAGATGGTGCAGAAGTGTTCTCAAACTCCACATCTTCTGGAATAGGATTCAATGCAGGAGATGCTGCTACAGTCTTTGTCCTTTTCACTGCGGCTCTTGACTGAGATGATCTTGATTTTGAAGGAAGCTTGACCCTTTTTGTCTTAGGAGATGGCACCTTTGATCCTGATCCCTCGGAAGTTTGTTCCTCTAAATCTGGCATTTGGTAAACCAATTCTCCCCTCAAAGTGTCTAATGGTAATGGAATAGGAGGGTCTATCTTTATGATCTCTGGCAAGAATGGTGTGATTGACACTCCTTGTTTCTCACAGAGTCTTCTGATTAAATTTGGATAGGCTAATGCTGCATCTTCTCCAACTCTTGACTTAATGACATTAAGAACATGGTGTGCAGCACTGCACTTCCTTCCTGACCATAACAATGCAAATCCCTCAAAAGTTCCCGCTGAAGGTCCTTGAAAATTTGTAGTGTGTCTGAGCTTTGAATAATAGAAATCAAGTGTTGGCAGATACTCAGGCTTCAAATTCTTCAATGGAATCTTATTCTGCTCAGTTCCTCTGTGTGTTGAACAGAATCCTAATGCCATTTTTCTAGCATTGGTAAGCTTATTTCCTTGAGTTTTCTTCCTCAAAAGGACCTCAGACTTAACTTCTGGCTGTTCTAACAGAGGTGCCTGTATCAGATCATTCAGAGTTTCCACAGTGACTTGCACTGTTTTTCCTCTAATCCATGTTGTTTCAGCTTCAACATCAAAGTTAGCATAGAACTCTCTGGTCAACTCCACATAACCACATTTGTTGTTATGTCTCATGAAAACGTCCCATTCATTGATTCTCCTCCAGTAGCTGATACATTTGTGATCCAGCCACTTCGGATAAAATCCTTTGTCCGGAACAATCATTTTGGACATTCCCAGGTAGTTCTCCAATGCCTCCTTTCTTCCATTAAACTTAACCTTGATTTCCTCTTCTGTGAATTCAGTCCTCTTTTCAATGCTATCAGGGATTGATAACCTCACCTTCGGACTATTCTTCCCCCAATAACTCAAAGGTAACAATTCTGGAATTTCTTTTCCTAGGGAAGATCCTTCAGATGTATCTGATTCATTTCCCTCGGATTCTTGTGCTTCTTCCTGCTCATTCCCATCATTCTCATTTCCTTCTTCTTCTGTTTGGCCTCCTCCTTGAGCAGGTTCTACATTTTCTTCCTGAACTTGTTCTGGGTTTTCTTCATGGTCAGGCTCTGGATTTTCTTCTTGAGCTATATCAGTGTCATCATGTTGTGGATTGCCTATGCCTGAATCATGTATCAATGATGTGCTGGTATCTACCTTCTCAGTAACTTCCAAGCTATGCTGATTTAAGATCTCTGTGGGATTTTCCTGTACAGGTTCGTTTAATAGAAGAGGGATACCAGTAGGTTCTGAATCTTCAAATCCTTTGGTTCCAAAATATTCTTCTGCTTTCTTCTTTTGTTCTGCAACCCATTCAGGATCATTCATCCTTGCAATTGCTCTCTGAGTTACTTCATCCCTAACTTGAGATGGTAGGAGCCATTGATTCATTTGATCCTCAGCATTTGTCTGTATTCCAAGATATTGGTTAACAGTATCTTCCACAAAATACTTTCTTTGTTGATCCTCTTGAATTTCATTTCTCTGCACTTCTTCTTCATGAGCTTGGATTGCTAATGGAGATGGTTCCACTATTTGGTCAGAATTCATTTGTTGTTGAACTTTCTCCAATTCTGACTCAAGTTTAGCTGCATATTCACTTGCTTGTTCTACTGAGGTGCGTGCATCCCCTCCTTCTCTGGCCAATTTTCTGAACTTTTTGATCAGTCCTTCCAAAGAATAAGTCATGTTCCCTACTGTAGTTCCATGCAAGTTCATATCTTCAAAAGTTTGTAAATCTTCAAGTGACTGATCTTGAAATGTGTCCACCACTAATTTCTCCACTTGATCTAGAAATTCTTGCTCATCTGCAGCTTGTTCTGGTGGTGAATCTTGTTCAGTTTCTTTTTCTGAAAATTCTTTTAAATCAATCTGACTTTGAATAAGATCTTTGTTAACCTGAGCTTGCTGACCTTCATCATGTTCTTCTATATTATCTCTTTCATCAATCTGAGTCTGTTGAAGATCAGTGATCGGTTTAGTTGACCCTTGTTCATCAGGTTGATGTTCATCGATACATGCTCTCCAGCCTTCCGGATCTATATCTCCCACTTCCAAATTACTATAAGGAGTGAGTTCCAACCTCTCTGTATAGGGAACTATCCCTAAGGTTGGTTTGACTTTTTCTTCCTCAGAGCTGGTATCATGTACCACATACTTAGGCTTCCTAGCCTTCATCTTTATTCTGAACTTCTTAACAGGTTTTTCAGGTTCTTTTTCTTGTTGCTTTTCTTTCTCAGGAGTGATTCCCAATTGTTCTACATTCTCAAGAGAAGACCCTTGCTGCTTAAGTTCTTCAGGGTTAGTCTCCTTCTGCTCAGAAGGTAACTTCCCTCTCCTCTTATAAGTAACAACTTCTTTCTTTTCTTGAGCTGATTGTAAAATCTCAATATCTTCATCCATTAAATCCCCTGCTTTTGGAACTTCTAACGTCAAGTCCAGGATTTCTTTGGCTGCCAGCTCATCTTCATTCCTCCTCTTCTTTGGAATTCGGCTAGTTTTCTCAGACCTGCTTGTCTCCACCTTTCTCCCAGTCCTTTTCTTAGCTGTTGGTACTTCTTCTGAAGTGCTTGGACTGAGATTGTGTGACTTTCTCTTTCTGGTGGATACTTTCTTTTTACCTTTCTTATATTGGGTTTTCATGAATTCCTCCCATTCACGGTTTGCCTTTTGTCTGTTTGCATAATAATAATCCATACTTTCTTGCAGAATCGGATGGAGTTCATCATTTCCTTCATTTCTTTCTCCTACAATAGTTGTGACTTCATCTACTACTCTCATTTTCTCAATTCTTTGCTCATCATTTGTGTTGTCTTCATCTGAATCATGCTTCTTGACATAAAAATTCTTGCCCAATCCTTTCAGCATGACATTCATTCCCTTTCTGTTCATATATTTCTCATTCCATGCATCCCAATCATCAATAATTACCTGCTGAATTCTTCCTTGTGTTTGATCAGTATAAGGTCTATGCTCCTTGTATGCATTTTCTCTGCACATAGCATCATATCTGACATACTTCTCAATGAATTCTTTCTTTCTCTCCTGAACATATCCATGAACTTCCTATTGGAGAGTTGGAGGTAATCTCTTCATGATCTTGTTAGGTCTGTCTGTAATGAGAAGATCTGCATCTGCTTGTGTTATTGATGGGGTTGAAACTTTTCTGAAATTCGCTATAGGTTCCAGTCCTTCATTAACAACAGATTCTCTGAAAATGTTCATTACTATATTTTGTGGTGTCTGTTTTGCATTTGATCTCTGTTTCTTATTCTTCCATGATCTCTCAGCTTCTCTCTCCTCTGCATCCTTAACCCATGCTTGCTGTTCTGGTATCAAATCAGCAAACTCTTCTAGAGGAAATTCCTCATCAGGTTTCCTTGTCAACCCTGGTTTAAGAATCATTCTCCTCAGATTTAGCCCCTTAGACCACTCATTCATATGCCTGATCCAGCTATTCCTAGCTTCCTGAATGGTTCTAAGGACATCTTTCCATACCATCTTGCCTTGTTTAGCTTTCTTGAAATGAGGCTCGAGGTCATGTCTCAAGTTGATCCGAGCATCAATAATCCTATCCAGGGCCAAATTTGTCAAGAAATTCTGTTCAACGGGTCCCTTCTTATTCAAGAATGTTGGAGGCATGTATGCAGGGAGTGCCTGCTGAGCATCATAGACTCTAGCATTTCGGATTTCATGAAGTTTGCAGCAATGTTTGGTGAGTCGCTTCACATATTTTGGTAGTGGTTGAGGATCAAAGTAATCCAACTCCAGCCCTATTTGATCTTTTGGATTGATAATTCTGTAGCATTCCTGATTCCACTCAGCCATGCACTTCCTTTCCCTTTCCAAAAGTCTTTCGAGTCTGATTTCATTAGGCAGATGCTTGTCATTGATGAGAAATATCATTTGGTCATTCCAAAATTTATTCATCTTATCCCAGAATGCTTCTTCTAAATCAATCATCAATGATTCCTTTTCCTTGTCTGGTATATGTTGAATCATGAATGGATTGATATAAAAGTCTGGAGGTGAAATTTGCATTCCTGTCCATCCACCACTTTTCCGAATAGTTTCCACCATTTTTGCTGTTTTCATCTTCGTCAAGAATGATTTCTCTTTCTTATCTGATTCTATACCTCGAGCTTGAAGTTCTTCATAGGTCATCTTATGAATCCTTAAGAAAGAAATAAGAATAAACTGGTTAACTAGTGTCACCATACTCACATTTAGAGCTTGACTCTAAATGTGCAGATGATAAAAGGAAACATAATACCAGATTTTCCTTTTATATTCATCATTCTTTTCATGATATCACCATACTCACATTTAGAGATTTGCTCTAAATGTGAAGATTTCAATGCTGACTAAATCTACTTTATTGCAGAATAACAGAGAACTTATAACATCATCAATCAAAAACAAAATATAAAATTCATTAGATTCTTGCTAATAATATGGAATTACAAAGCATGGTGTTTCTTATGACATTCAATCTGTCAATTACAAATGAGGAGGTGTCTCTGCCTCAATTCCAAATCTGAGGAACAGATTACAGTGCTCAGAGACTAAGCACCTCATGCAGTAAATTGAGGTGACTCCATAAGTGTTCCTTGAAGGGCGTGATTGTTATCATAATAATTCCTAATATTGCAAAGTCTCTTCTTAGGTTGTCCTTGAAAAGGTGAAATAAATTCCTCATAATTTGATAGCTACCCTCTGACTTGAAGCCGAAGATCCTTGAGCCTTCGTCTATTCTTACACAGAGTAGCAAAGAGCCAAATTCCCTTCTCTTGTTCTTCAACTTCATCCTTGCTCAAAAGCATAAGAGCTTTTACATAAATAGATGGGGGTGATTATCAGTGATTGCAGGTTTTAAGAGCTTAAATGCTGCTTGTTCATTCTTATCTTGAACAAACAAACGCAGTGCCTCTTGTAACTGGCACATCCAATTTCCTGCATTTTTACAGCTTTCAAGGAAAAAACTTTGTGTCTCTTCAAAAGTCCCCCATCCCCATGCAGAAAAGTCTTCAAGAGAAGCTTTTTTCAAGACTAAAGGATGATGGGTAGCCTTTTCAAGCTCTTTGCAGACTAATTTACAGTTAAAGACAGTCTCAAGGTGATCAAATGCCAATCTCGATAAAATGTTTCCAAGAATCTCATAAGGAAGATCTGTGATCTGAGTTTCCCCCGATCCAGATTTCTTTATTGAAGTCCTTGGTTGCTTTGATGAGCTTCCAATTTCACAGCTGAGTAGGATTAAAACCAATAGTCGAATTAAAAACTAGAGAATGAAATTCATTAATGCAAAAGGAATGTACAGTTTAGGTCATCCAGAGAATTCTTTGCCCAAAACAAAAAGCACAAAAGATTACAAGCAAAGGAGATTATGAACTGCTTGATTTCTACACTAGTCTAATTCTAGCAATTCTTCTTCATTCTGCTCTTCTTCTCCATTGTTCCATTGCTCCCAGTCAAATAAAATGCCCAGTTCTCCACTTGCTCTTCTGTATTGCTTGACATAGTCAAACAATTCACATGGAACACACTCCATCCTTTCATTGAAGGGTAATTGTTGTCGCTCTTGAAGGGAGTGATTCTTACAAAAACTCCTTTCCTCTTGATTAAGGAATGGATTTGGGAACTTATCACCATAAAGAAGCCAGTGCAGAACACTAATTTTAAGGAAAGCTAAATCGAAGGGATCCTGGGTTACAGATTCAATCAATTGAATTCCTTCCTCATCCAGTTGTGGGTCTTGTTTGGAAAGCAATAGAAGAGATCTTATGAAAATAGTTGGTTTGTGTTTATCATCTAATCCGGGCTTTAAGATTTCATAAGCTTTTTCTTCATTTTTATCATCCACAAAGGCTATCAGTGCAGGCTCAATATTAAACATATAATTGCCTGCATCCTGACATTCTTTAATGAATTTGACCTGATTGCTTGGGTAAACATTTCCTCTCCAAATAGCACAGGTTTCCAAATTAGCTCTCTTTAGAGCTAATGATGATCTGCTTGCTGAGAAGAATTGCTTAGATGTTTCAGATGCTCTAAAAAGTGTCTTTATGCTCTCCATTCCTAATCTCGACAGAATGTCTCCCAGTAACTCAGTTGGTAAATCAAATATTTGAGTTTCCAAGAGTTGAGGGATTTCGACATTTCTGAAAAGAAAAGGAGGAAAAAACACAGGATTAAGAGTAAAACTCAACATTTATGCAGTAATTAAGAAATGAGATTAGATTTTATTAACAAAACCAAGCTGCATTACATGATACAAAAGACTTGATCTAGTGACAGTTTCAAAATCTAATATTAGAAGACTCGTCACATGCATCAATCTCTTCTTCCTTCATCTAAGAATTATTCATTAATGCTATGGTTATCAGAGTTCTCCTTTGCTGCCATCCTAAAATCAGCTACTGCTCTACTTGTATCACAACAAAGATAGTTGATCTGATCTGCTGTATGGTTAAAGTATAATGGCTTATGAAAGCTTTCCAGATCATGATCATCGATCATGCAGAATTCCCTCTTTTTCTGGCCTAAGAATGGATTCGGAACATATTCCCATTCTGAGAGTAGGGTGAGAAGATTATATCTGAACTCGTAGCTAATTAATCTATCATTTAAAATAGGACTAATTAAATGAAGCCCTGCATCTATTTCCTTTCTAGAAACCCGACTTAAACAACATAAGGCCTTAAAATATTGAGAAAACTTGAAATTGTCTTTTATCCCTTCTTCCAGGATTTGAAACGCCTTGTATTCTTTACCCTGTGTGAACAGTTCCATAGCCTTATGTAGGTTCAGTATGTGATTTTTAGCCCTTCTGCAGGCGTGTAGAAACTTGGCTTTACCAGGAGATTCATTAGGAATTCTTTTAAAGGCCGGATCCTCTACATTAAATCTCCGGAAAACAGTAGGGTAGTTTGAAACCATTTTGAATGTTGAACAAGTTCGTTTGCAATGGAGCAAATCTTCGAAGCTGCTCTGCCCTACTCGTGACAAAATCTCCCCAATGACGTCCAGTGGAAGATCAGTCAAGTGTAAAGCAGAGAACTCAGAAGCCTGCTCCTCACTGCTGTTTGAGCGAGTTTTAAAGAAGGAAAATCAGTTGTTTATATTAATGAAATTATACTCCAAAATTTCTACAATTTTAAGAAAGAATGAGAATGAATGAAGAGAAATTATGCGAGATGCAAAATATAAACCCTAGTATACTAGTCAAGCATTTAGATGCAGAATGCAGAAGAAAAATCTGAAAAATTGAAACACCAGGAAGAATGAAATGAAGTATGAATGGAAATCTTACGGATTGTTGCCTGCCATTTGAAAGAGTTCCTGGAGTTAATGGTATTTCGAACGGTTCTGAATGAAAATTTCGCAAATGGAAGAGGAGAAGCTTAAAATGGCGGTTTCTCCTTCGAGAGAGAATATGGATAGCTATGAAAACGATTTGAAAAGATATGGGGGTTATAGGATATAAAAAGAAGTGGGCTGGCCTAGTTTAAAAGTTGCAGAGTAGGATACTCAAGCATTTTTCCTCTCTCAGATTGTACTCATTAGGTCTAGGCCTGCCACATCAGTGGATTTGAATATTAATTTAAAATTTTAGTTAATAAACCCACACAAGCAAAGCTTGGACAAAAATAGATTATTTGAAAAACAAAGCGAGGGGTAAAAGTTTGAAAAGGATTAAGGCTACTAAATTATGCATTGAGTCTGGTTAGATTTTTAAAATTAGACTCTATATCCAATTCATCTTAATACTCATCAAAAGCTACCCTCAATTTCTTCATTTAAGGTTACCAATCCTTTCCTTTCGTCTCCTGAATATATTCTCCTTTCAGCCTAAAGGATGTTTAGAAGCCTCCTCCAACATTATTTCATAATGAAATGCTGTGATCTGAGTTTCCCCTGATCCAGGCTCCTTTGATAACATTTTTGGTTTCGTGAGGAACTTCCAGCTTCATCACTAGTTAATGATTGGATTGAATTAAGGAAAAGAGCATAAAGGATAGAAAGTACAAGAATTGTAAAGTAACAAGTTTAATAAAAACATATTAATAGGCGGTTCCAAATTACATCCCAAGATACTGAAAATACAAAGATTATAGCCATAGCATTTCCTTACTCTAGAAAATACTGAACTATTCAAGGATTAACAATTTCCTCATCATCAGAATCAGTCCACAGAAATTCATCAGGGAACACCTCGCCACAATACAATCTGAATTGCCTTACCATGTCAAAGAATTGGCAAGGAATACAGTCCATCCTAATGTGTGGTGGTAACAAGGCTCGTTCCTGCAATGTATGAGTCTTGCAATAACTTCTCTCTTCTTGGCCTTGAAAAGGGTTTGGGATTATTGGAATATGGATCAACCAATGAAAAGGGTAGAGTTTAATAAAAACAACTTGTAAGACATTTGAAGCTACTGTTTTGATCAACTCTAAACCTGCTTCATTTAGCTTATCATCTTGTTTTGTTAAGAGAAGCATTGTTCTGAGTAGAATGGTGGGTTGATGTTCATCGTCTAGTCCTGGCTTAAGGAGTTCAAAGGCCTTCTTCTCATCTCGTTCATCAACAAATGCTATCAATGCAGGTTCAATATTGAACATATAATTCCCTGCATTTTGGCATTCTTGAATGAATCTTTTCTGATTATCAAGATAAACATCTTCCCTCCATATCATGCATGATTCCAGGTCTGCTCTCTTGAACACAAGATGAGTTTTGCTCGCTTGATAGAATATTGGAGAAACTTCTGCTACTCTAAAGAGTTCCCTTACATTGTCTTTCCAAGTCTTGACAAAATATCTCCCAGCAACTCAGTGGATAAATGAGATATCTGAGTTCCAAGGAATTGTGGATTCCTAGCATTTCTGTTTCCAGAAAATAATACAATAAGGAAAACAGAAAAGAACTTTTATCTAAAATGATGGAACTAACAATTTGAAAATGGGGGTTTCATTTCTATTGCGAAGCTCCAATAATCTCAAATAGACAATGCGTCAGTTACAAACTAAAGATTTCAGAAGAAACTCTCCAAATTAATCATTGTTTAAATGAGTTTAAAGAAACGGCTTTCAGTTATGAAAAATCTAAATGTTTAGTTTTTCCGATTTCTAAAGCCAGAATGAAGTTATCGAAAATTCAGAATCATGAACCCTAGGTCTAAAAGCGCAATCCGAAGCCAAACATTGCAGAATAGAACAAAAATGTGAAAGATATGATGAACTAAATTGCTTACGGATTGTTCCCAGCCATTTTCTTCGTCGATTGGGTTTCTGAATGAACTTGCTTACGAGAATGATTGAGAATGATAGAATTGGTGTGTGACGATTTCTTCTAAGAAGAGAAAAGGAAAGAAAGACTGATGAAAAAGTTTTGAAATGACAACTGAGAGGAATGACTGCAAGGATATAGCCGCCCTATTTTTATCTAAGAATTGCAGGGGTCAAGATGGTAAATCTTGTCTCCGCAGAGAGTAATGATTAAGCCTAAAATAAGCCTATTTGAAAAATAAATTTATTTAAAATGACTCAGATAAGAATCTAGTGTAAAAGATAAGATCAAGTCATTTTTCTTTTCACAAGAATAAAGCGAGGAGTAAAGAATACATATCATCATCAGAGGGCTCAAAATTAGACAAAAATTAAGAGGATACATAATCATTTAATTTGAATCTGAATCAGTTTCTAATTCTGACTCAGATTCAATTACATGTTCATTGAAATCTTCTCTTAATCTTCTAATCAAACTAGTAACCTCACAACACAAACAATCAATGTTTGTGGCACCATAATTATAGTGTGGAGGTTCCCTAACTAAGTCCCTACTGTGTGGTGTTAAGTAATCACAGTAATAACGATGCCCTTGTCCCCGAAAAGGTTTAGGCTCTTCTTCACTGTCGATAAACACCCTGCTGATCTTCTCCTTAATCTTGTGGATATGTTCTTCCTCTTTAAGGATTGATCCAAGCAGATATAATCCTTCATCAATCTCTTCAAGGCTCTCTAAACTTAGAAGAATGAAGGCCTTGATGAAGATTGATGGGTGATGATTGTCTTCAATTCCAGGCTTGAGGATTTCAAAAGCGGCTTCCTTGAGCCCTGTGTTGCAGAAAACCGAGAGTGCAGGTTCAAGTTTGAGCATGAAGTTCCCTGCCTCTCTGCATCTTTGCAATATCTGAACATAGTGAGCATCAAGCGTTCTCTCCGCAGTGATTCGTCTCACTACATTTGCTCTCCTCCATACTACAGGCGCCTTACTTGCTCTGAAGAACTTCTTGCAAGTTGGGGCTGCTCTGGCTACATCCTTCATCTCCTCCTTTCCCAGTCTTGAAAGCATATCTCCTAAAATTTCATCAGGAATATCTGCAATGGAGATTCTAGCATTGGGAGCTGCTGCGGCCATTCTGATTTCTGATAAAGGTTGTAGGATGATTATTCTAATGTGGGAATGTTTGAGATGAAAGGAGAGAAAGATTCGACTAGATTTTATAGCAGAAAAACTAAATTCTGCCATAATTACAAGCGGTTGAAACGACGTGTGATGGTTGGTGTAAGAGAAGAAGAAGAGTCTGAAAAAGGGTATTTTGGTCTTGAGAAGTTTGAAAATCTATCCGTTCAGTTTTCCCAGGCTCTCGCTTTGTCAATTGTCATCGCGTGGTTATAAAAACCGTCTCTCGCTTTGTAAATTACAAAGCGAGGAAAGATTCTTGTACAGTTTTCAGAGAAAATGGTCACGCTTTGTATCTCGACAAAGCGTAGACATCAAACTCTTATTATTTAACAACTTATCAGTTTTCATAAAATGAGAATTTGAACTGATCACCTCGCTTTATAACTTTTACAAAGCGTGAGTGAATATAGTTCTTTCTAAATCACGCTTTGTCAAAGTTAACAAAAGCGTGGCCTCAGAATCTATTCAAGCTTTATTTCCAAACACTTAATACTCAAAAACCTGGTTGAAGATCCGTATCTCATCCCTCTTCATTCCATCACATCTTAATTTCTCGAATTCCTGAAAATAAAGAATAAAAGAATTAGAGATGGAAAATAAATCAAAAGAAAAATGGAAATACTACTCAGTTAACCTGGGTAGTATCCACCCCCCCTTTTTTTTAAGAAGAAATACTAAGGGTTATCCAAATATTCAGTTTGGATATTTAAATCTTGTTGACCAATATATTCTTTTAGCCTGTGTCCATTTACAGTCTTTTCTCCTTCACTGAGCATGATTGTGACTGCTCCGTTGTCATGAACAGCTACAATGGGGAATGGTCCTGTCCACCTTGATCTGAGTTTACCTGGAAATAGTTCAAACGAGAATTATAAAGCAAAACCAATTGACCAACAGAAAATTCCTTATGTTTAATTTTTGAATCATGAATTTTCTTAGTTCGATCTTTATAAATTTTGCTACTTTCATATGCTTCCAGTCTCATCTCTTCCAACTTAGACAGATCAAACTTCCTCTTGTCTTGTCCTGACTGAAGATCCATGTTGAGCATCTTAATGGCCCAATATGCTCTATGTTCTAGCTCAACTGGAAGATGGCAAGCTTTTCCAAAAACTAATCTATAGGGAGACATTCCTATAGGAGTCTTAAAAGCAGTTCTGTATGCCCATAAAGCATCATCCAGCTTCTTTGACCAGTCTTTTCTTGTAATATTCACGGAAGCTTGTAAGATATGCTTGATTTCCTTATTAGATACCTCCACCTGTCCACTTGTCTGAGGATGATATGGTGATCCAACTTTATGATGAACACCATACTGTTTCAGTAACTTCTCAAAGAGTTTATTTACAAAGTGAGATCCTCCATCAGAAATAATGGCACGAGGGGCTCCAAACCTAGTAAAAATATTCTTTTGCAGAAATTTAGTAACTTGTTTAGCTTCATTATTGGGTAAGGCTACTGCTTCTACCCATTTTGAGATATAATCAACAGCTACTAGAATGTAGTGATTACCAAATGATGGGGGAAAATGTCCCATAAAATCAATTCCCCACACATCAAATATCTCTACTTCTAAAATTTCTTTTTGAGGCATTTCTTCTCTCATTGAAATGTTTCCCAATCTTTGGCATCTGTCACACATCTTTATAAGTTTCTGGGAATCCAAAAAGATAGTCGGCCAGTAAAAGCCACAGTCTAGAACTTTTCTAGCAGTTCTAGCAGGACCATGATGGCCTCCTAGAGGATTCTCATGACACTTCCTAACGATTTGAAAACCGTCCTTTTCATGAACACAGCGCCTAATAACCTGATCAGAACAAAACTTGAATAAAAAGGGATCATCCCAATAGTATTTCTGAATTTCTCTGAAAAATCTTAACTTCTGATGAGAGTCTTTAAACTTTGGGACAATCTTGCAAGCTAGATAATTAGCAAAATCTGAAAACCAAGGACAATCAAATTGATGCAACTGCAATGCATACAACTGTTCATCTGGAAATTTATCATTTACAACTTCCTCCTTCTCTGTTTTCTCCTCCAATCTAGAAAGATGATCTGCTACTCCATTATCTTTTCCTTTTCTGTCTTTAATAATAATGTCAAACTCTTGTAAAAGTAAAACCCATCTTATCAGCCTCGGTTTGGCTTCTTGCTTTGTGAAGAGATATCTTAATGCAGTATGATCTGTGTAAACTATAGTCTGAGCTCCAATAAGATACTGTCTGAACTTGTCAAAAGCAAAAACTACAGCATACATTTCCTTTTCTGTAGTAGTGTAGTTTATCTGAGCATCATTAAGAGTATGGCTAGCATAATAGATAACATGATGTTTGCCTTCTTTATGTTGCCCCAAAACTGCTCCTACTGCATTCTCACTTCTATCACACATAAGCTCAAAAGGTAGACTCCAATCAGGAGACTGAACTATAGGTGCAGTGATTAGTTTCTCCTTCAAGGTCTTAAAAGCAGTCAAGCAATCTTCATCAAAGCTAAATGTCACATCCTTATGAAGAAGATTACATAAAGGTCTTGCTATTTTAGAAAAGTCCTTAATAAATCTTCTGTAAAAACCAGCATGACCAAGAAAACTCCTTACTGCCTTAATCGTTTTGGGTGGCGGTAGATTTGCTATCACGAAAACCATAGCTTTGTCTACTTCTATTCCTGCTCTAGATACTTTGTGTCCTAGGACAATTCCTTCCTGAACCATGAAATGACACTTTTTCCAGTTAAGAACTAGGTTAGTGTCCTCACATCTCTGCAAAATTTTTGACAAATTTTTTAAAGAATCTTCAAAGTCAGTTCCATGAACAGTAAAATCATCCATAAACACTTCAATGCATTTTTCAATAAAATCAGAGAAAATACTCATCATGCATCTTTGAAAAGTAGCAGGAGCATTACATAATCCAAAAGGCATTCTTCTATAAGCAAATGTTCCATACGGGCAAGTAAAAGTTGTCTTTTCATGATCTTCACTAGCAATAACTATCTGATTATAACCAGAATAACCATCTAAGAAGCTGTAAAATGGTTTACCTGACAGTCTTTCTAACATTTGATCAATAAAAGGTAAAGGAAAATGATCTTTTCTTGTGGCAATGTTTAATTTTCTATAATCAATGCAAACTCTCCAACCAGTTACTGGTCTTGTTGCTACTTCATCACCATGTTCATTAGTCACAATGCAAATCCCACCCTTTTTAGGTACAACTTGTGTTGGACTTACCCATTTACTATCAGAGATAGGATAGATTATACCTGCATCAAGTAGCTTGATTACCTCCTTCTTGACAACTTCCTGCATTGGTGGATTTAGCCTCCTTTGTGGTTGTCTGGATGGTTTGTATTCATCCTCCATCAGAATCCTATGCATACAAATGTGTGGACTGATGCCTTTGATATCTGCTATAGTCCAAGCAATTGCCTGAATATGATTTTTAAGAGTGCCTACTAGAGCTTGTTCTTGTTCTTCACTCAGTTTGGATGAAATTATTATCGGAAGCTTCTTTTTGTCTGCCAAAAAGGCATACTTAAGATGTTCTGGTAATACTTTAAGTTCAAGCTCAGGTGGGTTTTCTATTGATGGAATTAATTTGCTTCGAGTTTGCACTTCCATCTTTAAATCAGATCCTCCTTTAGAAAGATCTGTTTTATCAGTGTCATCCTCAGATTGTTCTGAAGATGACATATCCTCACTTTCTGATCCATCCTTGATTTCACCAGTCTCAGGATCAGCGAATCTGACCGCACACAAGTAAGCAAAAGTAGCATCTTCAGCATTTGTGAGTGGGGTGAGATTGTTCTCAATTACATCAGTGGTAAAGAGATTATAGTAATCAAAAAGATTTCCCCCCTCCATAGTACTAGAATCTAATCCCTTTCCTGCTACATTGGTTTCAAAAGCATTAAAAGGATATGTTGACATCTTCATCATGTCGAAAGTAACTTCCTGGTCATCAACATGAAGTTTCACTATGCCATTCTTTGCATCAATCATGGCTCCTGCAGTCACCAGGAAAGGCCTTCCTAGTATGATAGGAATCCTGACATTTTCATCGATATCAAGAATGACAAAGTCAGCTGGAAAGCAAAGGCCTCCTGTCTTTACTAAAACATCTTCAATGATCCCTTCTGGTCTGGTGCTCGATTGGTCAGCAAAGAAGAGAGTCATATTAACTGGCCTCATCTTTCCCAAGTCCAAACGTCTGGCCATAGCAAGTGGCATTACATTGATGCTGCTTCCTAAGTCACAGAGCCCTCGCCCAGCTTCTTTACAGTTGATAATCAGAGGTAAAGTAAAACTCCCTGGATCTTCAAGCTTTGGAGGAATCCTTTGTTGAAGAACCAAGCTACAATTCTGATTTAAGACCACCATTTGCTGCTCTCCTGCACTTCTTTTCCCTGAAATCAATTCTTTCAGAAACTTAGCGTAAGTGGGCATTTCAGCAATTAATTCAACCAAAGGGATTGATATTTCAATGGCCTTAATCTTTTCAAGAAATTTCTTAAATTTAATTTCTTGAAGATCATTTTTGAGTCTCCCAGGATATGGTATCCTGGGCATGTGTTCATCCAGTGAATCCTTTTTGTTACCTGTAGAGTTAGGATTATCATTACCTCCCTCTTTTTCCTTTGGAAAGGAATATCCTGAGACATTCTTTTCCAAACCCTTATCCTCAAGTATCTGTCTTTGTTCAAGCTGATCATCTTCTTCCATTGTTTGAACATCCTTGAACTTTTTCTGCTGCAGCAACCTATCTCGTTTCTTTTCAAATTCAGGATCAACAACCTCTTTTCCTCCCCTCAATGTAACTGCCTTACATTGTGGATTTGTTTCAGAAGAACTTGGTAATTTTTCTTTTTCTCTCTGCTGTAGTAATTTGGCCATCTCTGTTACTGAATTTTCAACATTCTTGATTGAAGCCTGCAGTTGATTATTCGTCTCTGTCTGCTTAACAATAAACTCCTTCAGAGCATTCTCCACCTTTAAAGAATAAGTATTATCTTGAGCAACAGGATAAGGTTGCCGTGGAAAATTTGCAAGGGCAAACTGTCCATATGGCCTATTCTGTTGGTTCATCTGTTGAGGAGGTCTCTGAGGGTACATTCGTTGCTGTGGATAAAATGGTTGTTGAGGACGAAACTGCTGCTGATTTTGTTGTTGTGGATTCAAAAGATGTGCATTTTGTGCGTTCTGAGTATTACCATAGCTCAGATTCGGGTGCTTGTTCTGGAATCCAGTGTAGTTACAGCTCTCATCTTGCTTTGGTGCTTCCTGGATTTGTGGGCACTGATCATTGTGATGTGGCCCTGAGCAAATTCCGCACTGATACACTGGTTCCATTGGAGCAGGTTGAAGGATCATCACTGGTTGCTGCTGTTGTTGATGCTGAACTTGTTGACTTGTTTGCTGAGCTAACTGTAGCTCAGCAATCTGTTTAGTGAGTGCTGCAAATTTCTCTTCATTTTTGTCTGTGTGGATGACAAGACTCTTTCTTGTAGGAGATGGTGGGTCATCATCTTGGAGGACTGCTCTGCTAGCTGTCATGGTATCTATTGTTGACCATGCTCTATCAAGTGGCATCTGAAGTAATTGTTCCCCTCCAGTGGCATTAATCATCATCTGCCAAGTGTGAGTGAGTCCAGTGAAAAAGATCTTTAAAAGTCTTCTTTATGTGATACCATGCTGCGGACATCTCTTAAGCATATCAAAGAATCTGTCTCGAGCATCCTTCAGAGATTCTCCTTTTCTCATCTTGAAGCTAGAAATCTTATCTACCCATTCATCTACTTTGCTTTCTGGAAAATACTTGAGCAAGAAGTTTCTGACTAGTTCTGGCCAAGTAGCCTTCTGTTGAGCATTCAATTAATCATACCATTCTTTGCAGAACCATCCAGAGAGAATGGGAACATTGCTAGTTGAATAGTTTCCCGTGAGGCTCTTCCCTTCTTCACTGTCTTACTCAGCTCAACAAACTTTTTGAGATGCAAGTGTGGATCTTCAGCACTCAGCCCATAAAAAGCTCTGGAAGAAGCTAAGTTTAATATACCAGGTGGTATATCAACCTCTTCATCTGTTCCAGCCAAATACTGATCAACATTTGGTTGCCATGGTTGATATTGTTCTTCTTGAGGATTCGGAGCAGGATTAGCAAAATTTGGTGGAAAATAGTGTTGATGAACGAATTGTGGTGCAGCAGCTCTCTGTGGTGCTTGAAAATGTCCTCGAAGTGGTACGTTTTGCTGATTGTCTGGTTGTCCATTTGGTAAGTTTCCAGGTCCGTCATTTTGTCCATTATTAGCCATCCTAGTGATTGTTGAAAGATTCCCTTCTACAAGATCTCTCTGTCTCCTTCTAGCACTTGCTCTGATCAGCCTTGTTGTTCTCTCAAGTTCACAATTAAAAGGAAGCAAAGGTTGCCTTGAAGATCGAGTTATTCTTTCGCTCATAAACTGTTGAGACTTCTCTGTGAATAAAATGAAAGAATTAATGAATTTGTTATGGTGTAAAGTAAATAATTACAATTAAACCAAAGAGTATCTACAGTTCTAAAATTCATAACGCTACACCCTCCCCGGCAACGGCGCCATGAAGCTTTGAGGTAATACCCGCTGCAATGCCCCCCGACAGCCTTTATACTATAATCCTATAGGGCTGTTAAAAAGCTTGCCTAATTTTTCCTACCGAAAGCGCACGGTATCAAGCTGCAATATTTATTTTTATTGTCGGGATCGTTCATTAGAGAGTTACACGATAGAAGTGTTTTAATAGGATTATTAGTTCTAGAATCTGTTTATGCTCTTGGTTTAAGGATGGTGTAATGATGATTACTAAGAATTTAATGCTGAAATGTAAATGCATAAAGCTGTAAACAGTAATAAAGAAAACAATTGAAATAATGTTGAATGTTGTGATTATGTTCATGAGTTTAAGATAACACGGACCAAATCAAATAAACGAAATAAGAATATGATGAGAATATCATACTTCAATGGTTAAAACATAATGAAAGTTCATTAAGATAGACAAATCCTCTATGCAACTTAATCAAATCTTCATGTCTTAAATCACTTCCCAAGACAGGTACTTGTGATTCAGTGTCATGACATTCTAAGCACTGAAATCATAGGATACTGTCATCGCAGAATGATCGGTCAGACTCATTCTATGACAAAAGCTTTTTAGAACTGTCACTTAATCTATTTCTTTCGGACTCAGATTAAGCCTTTGACAACTCGAGGTCACTTCTAAATCATCTTATATTCATCTGAACTTGAAGTTGTTCTTTTTATTACTCCTGATCAAACTGGTCTCATGACCCTATGTTGGATGTCCTCTACAAGAAATGAAAAAGCAAGTATTTAAATCTATCATCCAATGTTTTCATAAGACTTGTATCCTCAGAGTAATTCCTTCAAGTATTTGTAAGAAGTAATAGTCCTGTAAGTATATCAAGATGAAATTGCTATTCAAAATCCTTGACTTATCCAGACCACTCAGATTCATACAAATGATTTAGCTTGAGAAATCTCTGTAAACAATTCCAAATACCCATGATTTAACTCAGGATTAGTAGACTGTAGGAAAAATATTTTAATCTCCTACCCATAGCATATAGTGGAAACTACAAAGCTATGAACCCTGGAAATTAATCTTCTTAAAACTCTACTAATTATTAAGACAAAAGATGGTTTTTGAAACATCTTTCCCTTTTAAACGACAGGTACTAAATGTCCAACTAAAGAACAAGTTTTTTCTCCATTAACCTGAGTAAATAATGATTGAGAAAACTTATATCATCATCTTCCTCAATGTACTAATGAAAATAGTAATATGAATTACAGATATGAATTATGAGTCTGTAATTATGAAGTAAGATCACTCATCATAGACTGAGAGATATCCCAAAATATTATGTGTATAGGTAGTATTATATGTATAAAGAAACGATGAGGGTTCTGAGTCCTCTTAATCAAACTAGGGTGTTTCCAAAATATACACTGGAAACTAGACAGAATTAGGAAATAACTTTCCTATGAAAAAGATTTGAGAAATAATTCTGCAAAATAAATGTCCAAAATAGCTCGCAGTAACTACTTTGGGTTTCAAACTATGAACATTCCAATTTTCCGCACACTATGTCTGTACAGCGTGGAGGGAGTTAATATTCAAAGAATGTTCCTCAGATTTTGTTTATACAAAGAACTAAATGCCTCGCAATAATTTCTGTAAGAATGCGGCGAGGTATCCAATTCCTACTTATAAGATAGTGGTTATATCTATTATATCCTATAAGAGGGAGAGGAAAAAAATTTCCCAGCTCCCAATTGCATTCTCAGCCATTGGATCCGAAATCCAATTAAAATTATGACCGTTGGATCAATTCTGCTCTGTGTGATCTACCTGGGATCGACTCTGCTCTGTCTCAATTCTGCTCCACCTCCCTTCTTTTTTTTCGTCGAAAGCTCGTCAAAATTAGGGCACACAAAATCGCAATGAAGAGATGGAGAGAGCAGCGAGTTGGACGAGGGAGAGGAGGAGGAAGGAGAAGCTGCGAATACCGAGTTGGGCGCCACTGTTAAACAGATCTTCGAACTTCTCTACAACTCTGGTTTGGATTTCTTTTTTTCCCGTTCTCTCATCTTTTTACACTAATTGGGATTTTGGGGAACAATCCGGTCGGTCGCCGGAGAGGGGAACGACAGTCGAACGGGGGAGGGAGAATGGGCCGGAGATGGTGACTGTGGCGTGGTGGAGGGCTGGAGGCGCCGCCTCCAGCCGGTGGTGGTCCACTGCCGTTCCCAACTCCCATTCTCCTGCCTCGCCGTCGCCATCGCAGCCGCCGACACCGCCGGTTAGTACAATACTTTTGTTTGAAAATGGTTCCAATTATCATAGCCCGCAGACCAAAGCGTTCAATATAGTGGTTAAAATAATAGTGAGAGCCTTTACGCTTCACGAGTGAACTTAAAGCTCTGTTAAAAAGTCTCGATCTTTCTGGTAGTTGGGGAGGAAGAAAAAGCCAAGAGGCGGATGGCTTTGATGCTTGTCAGCCGACAGCCTCACAGTATGCACAGGGCTGCCAATGCGAGCGGTTTCTCCGCCAGATGGGTATCTGGGTTTTGCCTTGCCAGTTTCTTTCTTGGGGTCGTTTTTTTGCACAGGTGTTTATCTTTTCCTTTCCTGATTTCGTATTCACCTGTTTTTTTTTCAACTTTATGGTTACCCATTTCCTGATTTTCTTTGCTGGATTTGAAATTTTTGTTGGTGGATGGGGGTGCGCAACTTGATGCAACAAATGTTTATCTTTTGGGTATTTTTGTGGCTTTCAATACTGGTGTTATGGTCTCAATGTTGCTCTTTTCAAAGCTATTTAATATGTTTGTGCCCAGTTTATAGTAGAACGTGGCCACCTTAATCTTTTTTTTACCTTCTGTTCCCGATTTTATGGTTCTTGTGATTAAAAGTTACTGCAACTAATTGTAATATCCATTTATACTCATTCTCGAACTGATAACAGATTGGGGTTCTATTATTAATGTCAGCTGAAATCTAACTCCTTTCGGTTCTTTTGAGGGTGTTTTTTTTGTTTTTTTTAATCTCTTTTAATATCAATGATCAAATATCCTTTCAAGTGTAATTGTGAAGCTGAACATATGTTTCAGGTTAATTTTGACAAATAAAATATGGTTGAACAAAGAAGGCCTCAAGCACTTGATACATCTAATATTTAGATTGGCAATGGAATGTTTTGTCCATGTAATTTTGTAGTTTCCGAAATTTCATGCTAGGTGATTGCTTCGATAATTTTGTAGCTTGTGTTGATGTGTGAGCATAGATACATAGGTTGATAGAGGATGGAGGCATTCACTTAATTCTACCTGTGTTTCCTCTTGAAGTAGTGCTTAGTTGGATTAAGCTTGAGTGAGCTTAAATTGCACATGTTGTTGGCTATGCAGCTAATAGTACTAATTAAGCTCCTGCCAATGTTATGTATTAAATCTGTGTGATTTTGTTTTGGGATTTAAGTTCATGCATTGCCTTCATTGAAAAATATCTGGTCTCTTCCAGTCAAGCACTTAGCTGCATTGTGTTAAGAAATGGCCAATAATTTTCAATGACAAATTAATAGAGTTTTTCAATACCAAGTGAGTTGTGTGACAAGCTAAATGTGTGGAAATGACAACATGAAGATCGTCTGGTCTTGTTAACATTATTAACATTTTACAAAGCATGTTTCAAGGCTTTGGGTCACCCAGAAGTTGATACAGAGAAGAATTCAACATCTTTTAGGCAATATGCTTCCAAAAATGCTTATCCTTCCGTCAGAAGTGAGAAAAAGGCAAGTGAGGATTTCTCTCTAGCTATTTGTCTCTCGATCTCTCTTAGCATGCCTGCAGGGTGATCAGGGTATTTGTATATTATGCAAGCATGATCATTATATATTTGTATGAATTCACAAACAGAACTTTCCTATCTTGTGGTTGGATCTTTTGGAGGACAGGGATTTACTTTCACAATTTTCAAAACCTCATGATATAATCATGTACGCTGCTATTCCACTCTCAGTAACATATTTGTTATGAATTCATCATCAAACTTTATATAATGATGCCCTTGTTCTATCCTTATCGCACAATGCCTTCAGGGCATTAGACAAAACCATTTCTTCACTGGAAATGCAACTTGCCGCTGCAAAAGCTGCTAAAGCAGAGAGCGGGGAAGAACCTAATGACACGACAACAGGAGATGAGTCATCAAATAACCGCCGGAAGAGCAGAAAACGAAGGGATTCCATTTGAGAAACGTCGATGCCTCAAGGTTCTGCAATTACTTGCTTGATAGCTAATGCAGTCTGTTTTTTGTTCAGTTATGCAGTCTGTTTTTCGTTCAGTTGGTTACACGGTATTATCCTTACCAGGAAAAGACTTAAAAAAGCTGGAGAAAGAGAAAGGGATCGTCATAAGATTTGTGATCGGGCACGGGTATATTGTCCTTCTGCCTAGAAATGAACAATGAGAGCCTGGTTATCAAATATCCTAAATTCCTAATGGTTTGTTTAACTTTTATTCCCTTAAGTATATCGTATTTTCTTGCCAGTGCCACGCCTGGAGGAGTTCTGGACAGAGCAATTGATGCTGAAGAAGCACAACACAAAGATTTTCTGAGACTGGTATTCTAAAATCTAAACTATTTTGAAAGTAATGTGAATAACACTGCATTTGTCACTTGGGAATATTTGATCCCCATTAAACTTTCTCCAAGTCACTTGGGAATATTCGGTGTTACTTGACAATGCATTTTTCGAAGTCACTTGTGCTTCTTGCTATTTTACTTCACTGTTGTGTCAATTTATGCTTCCCTGATTTTGATTTCATTTGTGCTTCAGTGTGGTCGTTTGTTTGATTTTGCCCAATTTTTGACTTCTTTGTTTCATGTTTGGTGTGATTTACTCATAGTTCGTGAATTTGGAGTAGCAGTTAGAATTAAGTTCAGTTTAGAAGCAAATTGATTTTAGATAAAATTGTGAAATAATAATGGTTAATTTATTCTAATGTTTAATGCTTCAATTTCTGAATGCTTGTGCCATATGTACCTAGGGACGGAAAATCGGCGAGTATCAGTTTGGATGAACGTACAGGTTATTCAATTTTTCTTTCAGTGGTTGTTTTCCGTTTCTGTTTGTGTGAATTTGGGGTTAATTTTGATTTCTTCTTCCTATTTCTGTTTCCGTTTGCATGTTCTGGATTTATATTGCATGATATTTATAGGCATGGATATTTTAGTGCGTCGATCAAGCTGCCTGTCGATTACACTGCTGGTGTTGTTGTTGCGTTTTATGTGAGTGAAAATTGATTAATTCAAACGACGATCGTGATAGTTTTTCAGCTTTTGAATATGTAAAACCAACGATTTATTGTTGATTCTTAGGTATAATTCAGTGATTGATTAATCGATGAGAAGGGAGGCCGATTTGCATGCTGGGCAGGGAAAATGGAGCAGCGCCATGTCCTCACAACTGTTGCTGTTGTGGGTATTGTGGCAGCTATTGCCGTGGCATATGGCGTCTACAAACGGGCAAGGTAAACCTGTTATAATTAGTTATTACTTTTATGTTTACAATAGGAAGTAACGTTATACCCTAGGTTCTTGCCCAGATGCTAAATCAATTATTATAGCAATAAAATATCAGTATATACAAGCTGATGAAATAACATGTATAAGGTCTATAGAGTGTTAAAAGTTGGAGTACTTGAAATTCTACTGTAAGCCCTTTTCACTTGGACCTTTATTCACTGGGGTGATTAGAATTGATAAATTATTTTATCAAGGCTAAGGCTAATCATATGTTCACTTGGATGGATTCTGACCCTTTGATTATATAAGGATTTTAAAGTAATGAACTAAACTCATTGAATTATGTGAGATTGATTTATCTCATGGGATAAAATTTAGTTAGTTAATTCAAAGTGAATAAGCCTAAAATCTACTTTCTCCATTTTGATATAATTGCCCCATATGCATAGTGTTTATTATTCATTGAAAATAGTTAAGTGAAATCTTGTTGGATTCGTGTAATAACATAGTTTTATAATATCATCTTTTATAATTTTGCTCCATTTTATGTTATTTGATGCAGATTTTCTGGACGATTTGAGGAGTCAAAATCTGCACTTGGTATGTTGTGGATTGATTCATTGCTTTATCTAATCTTTTAATATCATTTTGCATAACATCACCATCTAAAACTAGGTTATAAAAATGATTTCATTAATAGATTGATCAAGTTGCAGAACCTTGATTTGCATTTAACACCTTACACAGTGTTAGCAACTGGACATGATGAAGCGCGTTTGTGCAAAGCCGGGGTGAGGAGGGCGGCGTAGGGCAGAGCTTGCTTCCGGCGAGCTACTGTTGCTGCGAACGCCGTTGCCCCGTGCCACCTTCTCGCGTTTGTCGCTCTGCGGACCGAAGCGGCACTGTCATTTTGATGATTCTTCCCCTCATGTTAAGCTTTGGAATGGGTTTTTATTGCTTTATTTTTGGCTCATCGCATTCTATTAAGAAAATAGCCCTTAGAGCTGCTACAAGACTTAAGTGGTTAAACTAAATTCTTAATCTGTTTATTTAAATTCTTTGTATTCAGCCTCTTCATAGGAAACTCATGTGCTAAACAAAGATCAGCTTGTTCTTTTCGGTCATTAGTTTTAGGTAAATTGGTGCTTCTTCTGTGTATTGAATCTGAAAATATAGCATACTTGGAATCTAAAGAGGGTGATGTGCTGTGTTGTGACCCAGTTGTTTCTTTGTTAGACAATTTCTTGCCCACAAAGTGTTTGATGTTATGGCTACGTTATTTTTGTACTTGAGTTATTTTCTCAACAAAGTGCTTACTGGGTAAAGTCTTCCATTGGCTCTGAGGTCTCTTCTTGGTGAACTTCACAAATGCCTGTGAAATCTATGATTTTATTTTGTTTTATCTCACTGAATCATCACAGGTGGAGGGGAAGCTCAACTTGACAGACTCTGTCTTAGAAAGCAAGGTATTAACTGTAACTGTTGATCATCGACTTCATCTACATAATGAATATTAATTTTGCTTGGTTATGGTTCTTTTTTAGATATTCATTGGGTGTGTTTCGGATCCTTGCAGACGTCATCAATTAACCACAAAAGTCTCGGAAAAGAAAGTCTCGGAAAAGAAAGGTATATGATTGGGTATTCCATATCCATTGAGCTTTTCTTTTCATAATAGTAATACAATGACATCCTGTGAAAGGTATATGATTGGGACACATGAATTGGGAATTCGTTTAATTTTGTGTCATTAATTTGCATAGTATTGGATAGGTTGGTGCAACCCCTGAGACACCAGTTTTTATTCTGCCTAAAAGGTTCTTGGTTTTCCTATGTTTCGAAAACCATTGTAGAGATATATGAACAAACAGAGAAGCTCATTATACTATCTCACTTTTAACTCTTTTGTATTGTAACTCTATATATTTCAATATTTGCCTTTTCTTTGTTGATCGTATGATATGAAAATTAGGTTTTCGCATTTATGCATTGGACGCACTTAGATACTCGGCCCTGCACAGCTTTCTTAGAAGTCATTAAACTGGATAAAAAAAAAAATTTGTGTTCATGCATGCATATTCAGTCGTATCTTGAAAGTTGTTCCACCATACTACTGTTCATAATTATCAAGCCCTAACTTTATTCTATCAAATTCGCTTTCACTTTTTAAAACTTGTATGTTCTTCCAATATTTATCAAATCATCGTTGCTTTAACTTAACATGATCTCTACCTTTCACTAATGTTGGTCATCGAGAAAGCTTATATACTGTTACTCTGCCAACTGTGCTCTTAGCAGCTTCTTGATTATCCTCTCTCTTGTTTAAGACAATTGGAAACATCCTCAAGATTTCTTCTGGGTACCGATTCGCATAAGGTAAAAAGACGAACCAATAATTTGTTTTGATGAAGTGTTTGTGTATCTTTCCTCGCGCTTGTGTTAACTTGTAGTTTACATATATGAGTTCTTTATTATAGAATCCCCTATTAATTGGGAATTAATAGCGTATATTTCTGTGCACTTGTAATTTCTCTACAGAAAGATTGTTTTCTTTGGTCTTAACATGAGATAGTTCTGATGCTGTTACATATCACTGTTGAGAAGCTGTTTCATTATGCATTGTAACCAATTGAAATTCTTTGAAAAGAAAACCTCGGAAAAAAAAGTATATATTTGTTTATCTATGTGGACACCTTTTGGCCATAAATTGATATTTTTTTTCAATTAGGTTCGTCTTTAATCTCATTTTGCGATCTCTTTTCCATGCTTGCATTTTTCTATTTCATCATTTGGTTGGGGTGGCGTGTTTTGGAATTTGTTGTTGGAATGAGATCTATTGCATTATGGAACGAGAATGATGGGAAGTTGAAGGCTTTATTCTTTGTTGTCTAATTCTCCATTTGGTTTAAATTTATGAAGAGATTGATTTTGTTGGTCAAGGAGAATAGTAATTTGGTGCAAAGTTACTTGAATTTTAGATTATAAAACCAGATATGGAGATTGTTTTATTGTGCAATTATGCCACTCTTAATGCTTTGGAGGATGCAGGTGGGTGAAATCTGAACCTGATCGGGGTTCACATTAATGTGATCCATGATATGGTCGTTGGCTTCATATGCTAGCACAGTTTCAAGATCTCAAATTTCTTCACCTTATATTAAATTGATTTGATGATTTATTTGTGCATAACTTTGCAGGAAGGAACAATCGAGCTACTTGAAAGCAAACAGGTAATGTTCTTTATATTTAACCTAATGAAAGAACTTGCCAGCGACAATCAATTTTTTCTTATATCTCCACAAATGGCATGTATGATTTGACGAATTCAAGTTTGTGGTATCTTTGCCAATCTGCTACCTCTATCACAAGAAATGGTTGCCGAGTTTAGTTGAATAGTATCGATTGTTCAATCTACAGTGGCTACTCAATTAAATTTGTGTTATTTTATGCATTGTCACTTCATCTGTAGAAAGTTTAAGTACATTTGGATAGACAATGGAAATTTATATGTTTGGGCAGCCGGAACTATTTATTTGTTGGGCTGATAAAACTATTTATTTTAACCAGTATTTTAAGTATGTTACTCATTGGGAGTTCGTACTGGATCAGAGATGGGTTATCTGTATTTCTCCAATCTTGTTAATTTACATGCTCTTTCTACGATTGATTTTGCCTACTGGGTGCCGGTGTGCCGGGCTTATTCCGTGTTTTAGAGATTTTTCATTGTCTATCAAATGGCAAATTACACTGTTTGAGTTAAAAGTGCATGAATTGAAGGGGTCTCCCATCACCCTTGACATTTAGGGTCGTGGAGGAGGCCGTGGCTTATTTCAAGTCCGCAGCCGATTTGGGTCAGCCACATGGTCAATCGATGATGGGTTTTTTTGTGCAGTATGGGAATTGGAAAGGAGAAGAGTGAGGGGAGGGCGTTTTTGAAGCACTATTTTGCGTCACAGGGAGGAAATATACAATCGAAGATGGCCCTTGCGTATACTTAGTCTCGCCAAGATGTAAGTTTTGTTTCTTTTATTCTTTTTTTAAATTCATCCTGCGAGCACCATATGATCATGAACATGCTCTATTTTGTAATCAGCCAGCCTGTGTACGCTTTTCCTTAATAGCATTTTATAAAAGATTATATGTTCAGAATGCATTACTTTGTACTTGTTATGCACTTGCTATGGAGCTGGAATTTGAAGTCTGCTTGATTTATACATTGTGATACTTTAAAATGTAAGTAGATTGTGTGCGCACTTCCCTATATATTGAAGTGGCGTGTAAATTTTTTCGTGGAGCATATTGCGAATGTTGATGTGCTTTTCCCTGATGATAATTAAAGGATCATAGCAATGTGGTACGAGGGTTTATCAATAGATCCTTGTCCATTTATAATAGGTGTGGAAAATGATTATGTTTGGGAAATAGGTTGCGTTTGAAGGTTATGAACTAGGTGGCTTAACAAGTAAAGATGGCACCGAATGGGGAAATGAATCATCTGAATAGAAACTACATGACAATTTAGGAAGGACAAAAATGGAATATATAGTTTAATGAATTCAATCGAACTGTTTTAAAATTCTGACGTACATAAATTATAAATTAAAGAGAAATGAGAATCCCCAATAGGATAAAAATCTACGTTTTGAGAGTTTGTCGAATCTGATTTATAAACCTTTGTTCTCTCATGTAAATGCATTTCATTTTCATACCTTAAGCTTTATATGTTACTATTAGTGAATCTTGCAGAAAAAAATTGTTGTAGATGGGAACCCACGTACAGTACCTATAATTATTCTTTTTTCCTCCATGGGCAATTGTACGTCCTCATTACGCTGTGCATCGCACAGTTTCGCCACTAGTATATGTATAAGAAGTAAAAGTGAGTAGTTGATGCCCTAAGAAATGGGTATCAATTCTGTTGCTATCATAGATTGGTTCTCTCGCTTTGTCAGAATGACATCGCGAGAGTATTGAAATAGCCTTTCTTAAAACAAAGTTATCTGGATATATCCTTGCATCATCTTTTAGGATGAAGCGTGGCTTTATCCTTATGTGAAGTAAATGATCAGGTTTTATAACTGTCATAACTACCCTCTGGGATTTCTGTTCAGAAAATAATGAATACAGAACCTTTCACATCCAAATTCGTAAACTTAGAGTTGTTAATTCTTAAAGATTATCATGCGATGATTAACACTGCATGGGTCTTTAGGAATCTTTCGGAGTTCTGAACATTAATCTCTGTGATTTTCTTCCAATTTTGCGATCAAGATATAATATCAACAGAAAATCGAGTGAATTCACAATTCTGCCAGTTCATACCTAACTCGGTTACAATATTCAAACTTCTTGTGTAATTAGAACGAACAAATTACGAATTTAAGATATGGAGGTATTATGATCTTTGAGAATCAAATTATCGATGTGATGCAAATTTCAAAAAATGAACATTGTAATTGAGGTTCATACTTCTCTGAAACAGAATTGAGAAATGAAAATTGAAACCAGAAAGATAAGAAATGCACGATTTGATAACCGGTCAGTCCTCATGTATCTTGAATAACAAAGAATTAAAAACGATTACACCTGGAGATCTGATTGCAGTCAGAATAATGCAAAGGTGAACGAAGAAGTCGGAAGTTTAGATGATGATCGTCGTAATGGATGAACAAGCATTCCAATAGCAACTCTTCTTCCAGGGTATCCTCAAACTAATCTACTAAAACTATCTTGAAGAAAATCTACTGCGAAATTGAATTACAAATCTGAAGAACTTAAAGTAAATTGCAGTGAAAATTAAACCCTAGCTAACCTACCTACTGAATTCTAAAAGTGAACTGGAGAGTAAAAATCGAGCTATTCTCTTCAATCTCCCGCTCGCTGAGCTGATTCCCCAAGGGTCTTATTTATAGATGGGCGTTATAACTGCTTCAGCCTTGGATGATAACCGCTCGCATCAGAATAGCTCTCCTCTCGCTTTGTCCAGTTCCTTCAAAGCTAGAGTCAGAAATGTAATTATCTTCCTTGACAAGGCGAGATCTCACAGTTTCTTCAAAGAGTTTGCTTCTCGCCGTAATATCTAAAGCTTCCTGTTTTGCACAGACTTTCCTTCCTCGCGATGTCAAACAATCATCGCGTGGACTTCAGCGTCTGAACATTTTCCTTAGATCTTTTCTTGATTTCATATGTAAGTCCTCGCACCATTCCTTCTCTTTCCTCGCTATGTCTTTTTCCATCTTCCGCTGATTCCAGCTTAACTTCCTGCTAAATGACAAAGCGTGAGTCAGTTAAAACATAGCGTGCGAGACTTGCAATGAAAACTTAGAATTTCAAGCCATTTTCAGTGTAATTCCAACTTCTTCACTATCTTAGTTCTTCTTCCATCTTTTCTGATCTTCCATGATTATTCATTAAAAACTAATGGAATTAAGAACAAAAGATCATCAATAAGACACTAAATTGGACGCAAATGACAGTCATAAAAGACCGTCATCAAGACACTGATCTAGTTCATGTAAAATTTTCATTATTTTTCATCGTGTTTTGATATCTGAAAACGGTCCCAAACTAATCTGCTCCAAAATTAGATCTTGAAACAGTGACAGATTCTTAGTCCGAACTTGTGGTTGATTCTGACATTAGATCTAGGCTGAATTAGAACTTGAGTTGAACATAAAACCTGTAGATCTATGTCTTATGCATCTTTCTGTAAAATTTCGTTAAAATTGGAGTTCGTTTGCTATGGTAGAATTCGGATTTTTGAAACTGTTGCTGTGAAACTCGGACAGAATAATGTTCTGATAGAAAATCATGTTTTTGACTTCTTTCCTTAACCCGGATCGAAAAACTTAAAACACGAAACTTGTTCGTCTCTGTGTTTTCAAGTTACTGGTAAATTTTCAGAATTTTCGGACTTAAAATGAATGTTTAAATGATTATGGATTAAACAACGTCTTATGAAAGTCATATTTTGAGAAACTTGTTGAAATTGTGAAATTGGCCTTTAAGGTTTAAACGAGTGGAAATTCCCTTGAAATAAAATACATGGAACAAGAGTTTTTGAAAGATCCCCGCGTCTTGATTAAATAAAATTAGGGGGTGAGTGCTATGCAGGTTGCCCTCCTAACTATTCACTTCGTGCCTTTATGGACGATGGTGACCCCGCGCGAAATATGACAAATATTGCCAAAACGGAATGAGATATAGGGCCTACACTCTCGAGAATATCCATATGGGTTTCCCGAGGCTCCGGTGTGGTACTGGGTATGGCAGATACGGCTGCGGCCGCCGGACTGCCGGCTAAACTTCTAGAGATTGCGACGCAATCGTGAAAAACTCGAGATACATGATCTTGGTGTAATGGGGATGTAACACCCCGGTTTTTGGTCACCCAGGTCGAGGTGTCACCGCCACACCTCCCTAGCAAGACACGATTTCTCCGAGCTTGCTAAAGAGATGCAAGGCTATGGTTTTTCAGAATTTAAAACATTCAAACAGCCCATCATAACATAATTTAAAAATAATGTATCAAAATTGAAGCGGAAAATAATAATTACATATGTATAATGCAGCGGAATTTAAAACTGGGCCAACACGGCCAAAATACGGGTTAAACAGGCCCGTTCATGCAATTTCTAGTCTAACGCAAAATTTAAAAATAAAGTATTTCCCCAAAATTCCCATGAATGCATATGATGATGCATATTATTCAGCTCTGAAAGAAAAAGGGAAACAATATGGTTTGGTCAGCAAAAGCTTGCTGAGTAAGTTAACACAGACATGATTATGGGGTTTCAAAGCCTTTAATTAAATTTAAAGAAAATATGTGCATAACACCCCATGATTTAATTTATTTATCTAATAATAATTTAATTGCATAATTTAAAAGACAGGGATTTCATAAGATCGTAAATATATCTCGCAAGTAATTAAATAAATCGACATAAATTTAAAAGCACAATTTAACCGGAATTTAATTTAAACAAATATCTCGCTTCGTTTCTTTCACAGATCACCATCGCTAGGGCTCTTATGTCCGCCAGCCTTACGCTCGGGCTCTTATGTCTACGAGTATCATGGTCAATCTTTTAATAGGTTCATTACACCCGCTGACCATACAATCAATATGTCGCTAGGGCTCTTATGTCCACTAGCCATACACTTGGGCTCTTATGTCCCAAGCCGTAGACAAAACTGACAGTATCCAGCTTAGTCATAAACCCAATGTTTTAATCTTCTCTTTGTTTAGAAAGACCAATTTCCCAAATTTAGTAAGTTTCTCAAAATATACTATTTCAGGACGCTATTCGCTCCGATATCATTTAAAATCCTTTTCAACAAGATTTTTAAGATTTGACTTGGTCAAAACCACTGTTTACTCCAAAATTAATTAAAAATCGGTTTTAAGTCGAAATATTCTGAAATTTGACCGGTGACTTGAAAACACAAAGGTGAACAAGTTTCGTGTTTTAACATTTTCAATCCGGGTTAAGAAAATAAGCCAAAAACATAGATTTCTATCAGATTACAAATCTGTCCGAATCTTTACGACAGCAGTTCCTAAATTTCGAGATCTACCATAGCAAACCAACTCTAAAATTGATGAAATTTTACAGGGAGATGCTTAAGACATATATCTACAAGTTTCATTTCAACAAAAGATCTAATTTCCTATATCTATGGTCAAAAATGCCAACAAGTTCAGGCCAAGAATCTATCAAGATTTCAAGATCTAAATTTTGAACAGTTTGGTTTGGAGTCGAATTCCGATATCAAACCTCAACGAAAAATTCCAAATATTTACGGAGGTGTTCTTAACGTATAGATCTACAATTCTTATGTTTAGCACCAATCCTAACTCGGTCTAGATCTAAGATAAAAATCAACCTCAAGTTCGGATAAAGAATCTATCACCGTTTCAAGATCTAAGTCAAAGGCAGGTTTGTTTGTGGTCATTTTTGGATATCAAAACATGATGAAAAATTATGAAATTTTTACAGGAGATAGATCTATGTCTTAGGAACGTTTTTCGTGTTTTAAGTTTTCTCGTTTGAACAGATTTATGGGTTCGGAAAAATCATGCAAAAACGTTGCGCCGTTAAAGATTTCGTTTGACAGATTTTTAAGTTCTTGATTTAAATCTTTAGATTAGATGTATTTTAATTCGCTCAAAACCATAAAGGTTAACTTACAGATCTATGGATGTTTTGACTCGTCGATTCGGAGGCGTGGCTTGCAGTCCTTCGTTCTCCCTCCGAGATCCTTCGTTTTTCCTCAACGCGTCCGGATTGGGGTTTAGAATCGAAAAGAGGTTTAATTAGGATTCTTTTTCAAATCTTGAATGGAAAAGAATGGACAAGATCTTACCACGACGATGGGAGTCTTGGATTTTCGTCCAACTCAGTCTCCTTTCTTGCCTTCGTGCCTTCAACGACTCCGGGACTAGGGTTTGATGTGTAGAGATTTTTCGTAGGGTTTTTAAAAGTGTTTGGGGCTGATTAGGATGTTTATTTATAGATTTAAAGGACCTAAAGGACGTCCAAAGGCAGCCCTAGGATGTCTTGAGTCGCAAGGTGTGCAACCGAAGTCGGAAAATCCGGATTCGGGCGAGTAAATCTCGCAACGGGCGAATCTGCTCGATGGCGCGGCCGTGGCGCGCCGTTTGGCCAATGACCGCGCGGCTGCCGCCTGGACTTCGTTCCGGGCGGGTCGTGCGATCCGTCGTGCTTTTCCTCCTCTCTTTCGGACTTCTATCCCTCTCTGCTCTCGGATTCTGATTTCCGGGGTATCCTCGGGCTCCTATTTCCTATCGTCATTTTATTCGGGTCTAAATTTACATTTGGACTCGAGTTATTGAGTCCATCGGTGTTGGGTTTCTGTGTAATCATTTATTTGATTAAATTGTCTTCGGCTTCCCGGGTTCTCGAAATTTTGATTCCTTTTTAGTTTAAATTCCATTTCTCATCTCTAATAATTCTTTATCTATTTATCATGTTTATTTATTTATTATATTTATTTATTATTTATTTATTTATTTATTTATTCATTTTATGTTGCAAAATTCTCGGGTATTACAGTCTACCCTCCTTAAGAATCAACTTCGTCCTCGAAGTTGTGTTTCGGCTTTTCTCGTATTAGGAACAAATCCTTTTGTTTATTTTATTATTTTGTGACTGAACTTAGAATTAAAACTTCTAAACTGCCTACGTACCCTGTGAAGGGATCAAGCCATAACGTAGTTCAAAACAAATTTGAATTTATTTATTTATAATTTAGGATACATCTTATCGACTCAAACTCCAAAGAGAAATTATTATGGGGTATCACATCCTCTCCCCCTTAGGACTTCAGTTATGTCCCCATAACTGCCTATACGTTATTCTCAAAAGGGTTCGGGTTTTAGTCTTGTTCCTCGTCCCTCTCTCCTTGCTGAAGGTTCTCCAAATCTATCCTCTTTTCGATCGCCTCCTCCGGCGTTCTACAACCCCTAGCCTTGTGAACAAGCTTGCCGCACCTATTGCAGGTTCCAGGCTTCGGGCATTGGCGCACCAAATGTGTATGGTTGCATCGTGGGCAGCGTGGTATAAACGCACCACAGTTGTCATCTCCTCCATTGTTGAGACCTTTATTTTCTTTCCTTCGAGTCCCATTGTCTTTCCTAGAGTTGTTGTTGTTGTCTTTCTGATCCTTCTTCTCAAGTTCTTGCGAGTCCTTGCTCGACTCACCAAGTTCCTTACGCTTCAATTGCTGGATTCGAGCAATTGCTACAGCACGGTCATATATCGTCTGCAGGTTCGTGAATTGTCCTACTGCGAGTATCTCCCGGATACTAAGGTTCAGACCCATCTCGAATTTCTGAGCCTTATCAGAGTTGGTTGGTACTGGCCTCGTAGCAAATCGTACTAGCTCCTTGAATTTGCTGTAGTATTCTTGCACCGTTTGTGCACCTTGCTTTAAGTTGATGAATTCCTCGTACTTCGCAGTCTTGGTGCTCAGTGGGTAGAATCTTTCCCTCAAAGCTTCCTTAAGTTCTTCCCAGGTGTAGGCTTCTTCGTTTCCCTCTGAATTCGCTTGGAGATTTTGCCACCACTCATCGGCTTCGCCTCCTAGGTAATAAATCACTACGTGTATCTTCTCCTCATCAGGGCATTTGATAGCGTTCAAGAGCTTGTCAAAGGTACGGATCCAACCTTCCAACTTCGCCGGATCCTCTTGGCCATCATAATGAGGTGGGTTATAGGGGTTCACTAATACCAAGTAGTTGACTCGGGCTACTGGCGGAGGTACTGTTGTTTGTGCCCTATGCACCTCGGCATTTCCTAATGCTACAAGGACTTCCTCCATAGTCCTTAGACGTTCTTCCATGTTGTTGGGTGCAGGAGGTGCTCGTTCTCCTAGGTTTTGAGGGGTCTCATTGTTATTGGCCACGTTGGGGAGGTTAGTGTCAGTGCCGTTTGGACTTACCTTCCTTGGGTTTCTCCTAGGTGCCATTTTCTGTTATAATGTATATAGATTAGTTTATCAGAGTTTAGATAGATCACTTGAACAAGAAATTTGCTAAATTGTATGTGAGATCAAGTGTTAAACGCGCGCCCATAAGGCCACGTTTAGAGCATCGTGAGTTTCAAATTTCGAATTTAAAATTTTCGGATTTGTTGTTTGGAACTCCAAACAAGGTTTTTGGAACAAGAGTGTTTTAATAAAAACTTGATTTTTATTGTTCCACATAAGGAAATTTTCTAATTCGTACAAGGGTAGGAATGGCTAAGGCCGATGATTGTTATGCTTTGGCGAGCGCATAGATGAATGAGATGTAGAACTACGGCAAGATCAGTCTCTAGTGTGCGTTTCTAATTTGATGTCAAGCGTCTAAATTATCTAGGTGTAGCAAGAGATCTAAGTTAAAATATATCACGCTTCTATGTTCTCTAAGGTATAGAAAATGCAATATGCACATGCACATGATGATCCCCCCAAAAATAAATGCACTATATATATATATATATTTTTTTTTCAAGTTTCCATGGGTTTTAAAAATAAGAATTTATTCCATGGAACAAATGCTTTAAAATAATAATTAAAATCCTTGGACCTCTATATTGGGTCATAAATAATGAACATGTGGGCTCAAAAATATTTGGGAGTAAGAAATTTCAAAAATAATAATTTGGGCTCCTCTATAAGTATAATAATTTAAAAATAATAATGGTTAAAAAATAATAGTTTAAAAATAATAATAATAATAATAATAATAATAATAATAATAATAATAATAATAATAATAATAATAATAATAATAATAATAATAGTTTAAAAATAGTCCGGGCTCTGATACCACTCTTGGTATCAGATATTTTCTTTAAAATAAATAGCTTTAAAATATTATGGGCTCTGATACTACTCTGTAACACCCCGATTTTTGGTCACCCAAGTCGGGGTGTCACCGCCACACCTCCCTAGCAAGACACAGTTTCTCCGAACTTGCTAAAAAGATGCAAGGCTATGGCTTTTTAGAATTTAAAACATTCAAACAGCCCATCGTAATATAATTTAAAAATAATGTATCAAAGTTGCAGCGGAAAGTAATAATTACATATGTATAATGCAGCGGAATTTAAAACTGGGCCAACACGGCCAAAATACGGGTTAAAATGCAATTTCTAGTCTAACGCAAAATTTAAAAATAAAGTATTTCCCCAAATTCCCATGAATGCATATGATGATGCATATTCTTCAGCTCTGAAAGAAAAAGGGAAACAATATGGTTTGGTCAGCAAAAACTTGCTGAGTAAGTTAACACATACATGATTATGGGGTTTCAAAGCCTTTAATTAACTTTAAAGAAAACATGTGCATAACACCCCATGATTTAATTTATTTATCTAATAATAATTTAATTGCATAATTTAAAAGACAGTGATTTCAAAAGATCGTAAATATAGCTCGCAAGTAATTAAATAAATCGACATAAATTTAAAAGCACAATTTAACCGGAATTTAATTTAAACAAATATCTCGCTTCGTTTCTTTCACAGATCACCATCGCTAGGGCTCTTATGTCCGCCAGCCTTACGCTCGGGCTATTATGTCCACGAGTATCATGGTCAATCTTTTAATAGGTTCATTACACCCGCTGACCATACAATCAATATGTCGCTAGGGCTCTTATGTCCACTAGCCATACACTTGGGCTCTTATGTCCCAAGCCGTAGACAAAATTGACAGTATCCAGCTTAGTCATAAACCCAATGTTTTAATCTTCTCTTTGTTTAGAAAGACCAATTTCCTAAATTTAGTAAGTTTCTCAAAATATACTATTTCAGGACGCTATTCGCTCTGATATCATTTAAAATCCTTTTCAACAAGATTTTCAAGATTTGACTTGGTCAAAACCACTGTTTACTCCAAAATTAATTAAAAATCAGTTTTCAGTCGAAATATTCTGAAATTTGACCGGTGACTTAAAAACACAGAGATGAACAAGTTTTGTGTTTTAACTTTTTCGATCTGGGTTAAGGAATTAAGCCAAAAACGTAGATTTCTATCAGATTACAAATCTGTCCGAATCTTTACGACATCAGTTCCTAAATTTCGAGATCTACCATAGCAAACCAACTCCAAAATTGATGAAATTTTACAGGGAGATGCTTAAGACATATATCTACAAGTTTCATGTTCAACAAAAGATCTATTTAATCCTATATCTATGGTCAACAACGCCAAGTTCAGGCCAAGAATCTGTCAAGATTTCAAGATCTAAATTTAGAACAGTTCGGTTTGGAGTCGAATTCCGATATCAAACCTCAACGAAAAATTCCAAAAATTTACGGAGGTGTTCTTAACGTATAGGTCTACAATTCTTATGTTTAGCACCAATCCTAACTCGGTTTAGATCTAAGGTAAAAATCAACCTCAAGTTCGGATAAAGAATCTATCACCGTTTCAAGATCTAAGTCAAAGGCAAGTTCGTTTGTGGTCGTTTTCGGATATCAAAACATGATGCAAAATTATGAAATTTTTACAGGAGATAGATCTATGTCTTAGGAACGTTTTTGTGTTTTAAGTTTTCTCGTTTGAACAAATTTAGGGGTTCGGAAAAATCATGCAAAAATGTTGCGCCGTTAAAGATTTCGATTGACAGATTTTTAAGTTCTTGATTTAAATCTTTAGATTAGATGTATTTTAATTCGCCCAAAACCATAGTAAGGTTAACTTACAGATCTATGGATGTTCTGGCTCGTCGATTCGGAGGCGTGACTTGCAGTCCTTCGTTCTCCCTCCGAGATCCTTCGTTTTTCCTCAACGCGTCCGGATTGGGGTTTAGAATCGAAAAGAGGTTTAATTAGGATTCGTTTTCGAATCTTGAATAGAAAAGAATGGATAAGATCTTACCACGACGATGGGAGTCTTGGATTTTCGTCCAACTCAGTCTCCTTTCTTGCCTTCGTGCCTCCAACGACTCCGGGACTAGGGTTTGATGTGTAGAGATCTTTCGTAGGGTTTTTAAAAGTGTTTGGGGCTGATTAGGATGTTTATTTATAGATGTAAAGGACCTAAAGGACGTCCAAAGGCAGCCCTAGGATGTCTTGAGTCGCAAGGTGTGCAACCGAAGTCGAAAAATCCGGATTCGGGCGAGTAAATCTCGCAACGGGCGAATCTGCTCGATGGCGCGGCCGTGGCGCGCCGTTTGGCCAATGACCGCGCGGCTGCCGCCTGGACTTCATCCCAGGCGGGTCGTGCGATCCGTCGTACTTTTCCTCCTCTCTTTCGGACTTCTATCCCTCTATGCTCTCTGATTCTGATTTCTGGGGTATCATCGGGCTCCTATTTCCTATCGTCATTTTATTCGGGTCTAAATTTACATTTGGACTCGAGTTATTGAGTCCATCGGTGTTGGGTTTCTGTGTAACCATTTGTTTGATTAAATATTCTTCGGCTTCCCGGGTTCTCGGAATTTTGATTCCTTTTTAATTTAAATTCCATTTCTCATCTCTTATGATTCTTTATCTATTTATCATGTTTATTTATTTATTATATTTATTTATTGTTTACTTTAGTTATTTATTTATTCATTTTATGTTGCAAAATTCTCGTGTATTACAGGGGATAACTAAAATACTTTATTTAGTGCTTCCGTGCTTCCATTTAAATTATTTAGTGCTTTATTTAAATTAATTATTGCTTTTATTTAAATTTTGCTAAATGTATGATTGGTTAGAATCAATGATTTAATTTATGCAATTTATTTAGTTAATTAAATTAAATTGTATATTATCTAGTAGCATGCTTTTATTTAAATTTAATTAATGGCTTTGAAACTCCATAACCATGCTATGTGTTAACTTACTCAGCACGTGTGGCTGACCACAATCATTTCTTTCTTTTTCTTACAGAGTATGTGGATTATGCATGATCATATGCATGCATGGGAACTTTTGGGAAGAAACATTATTTTTGAATTTTTGCATTAGACTATGACTTGCTTGAACGGGCCTGTTTAACCCGTGTTTTGGCCATGTTGGCCCTATTTAAATTTCCGCTGCAATACATATACTTAAATATTATTTTCCGCTGCAACTATAATGATATTATTATTCAAACTATATTGTATGGGCTGTTTGAATGTGTTTTAAATATTTTAAATATTGCAATACCTAGCCTTACATCTCTTTAGCAAGCTCGGAGAAGCCGTGTCTTGCTTGGGAGGTGTGGTGGTGACATCCCGACCTGGGTTATCAAAAACCGGGGTGTTACAAGTTGGTATCAGAGCCCGGATATTTTTACTATTATTTTTAAACCAATATTATTTTTAAGTTATTATTATTATTATTATTTTTAAGTGTACACCATTGTTTTTAAAGGTATTCCTTTATAGCCCAAATTATTATTTTTGCCCAAATCATTTTTAGCCCAACACTATTTTTACATCGAAGTCCAAAGCCCAAGTATTATTTTTGGAGCCCAAATCCCCATATTTTCCATGTAAGCCCAACTATTATTCTTTGGCCCAATATAATGGCCCAAATTGTACTGCTATCATTTTTAGTCCGCCGTGGGATAAATTTTATTTTTAAAAGTCCATGGGAAAATTAGTGCATTAATTTATTTTCGGGGGGATCATCATTTGCATGTGCATATTGCATTTTCTATACCTTAGATAACCTAGAAGCGACGTTGTTCTAACTTAGATCTTTTGCTACACTAGATGGCTAACCAAGACATGACAAATCTGATGGTCAAAATGATGAGCGCATATTTGGATTCGCAACAAAACATTCAGCAATTGAAACACCGAGTAGCCCAATTGGAGGCAAATCTGCACCATATGGGGAATCTAAGAGAAGCGGACCACTACAGCACCAATCAACTGGAACAACAAATTCATGACACCACAGAACTAAACCACAACTTTAATGGGAAGGCCGAAGATTTCAGGATGGACATGATCCACCTCGCCAACACCATGCTGACTCCCAGTCCGGTATCGGAACATGGGACCGAGCTCAGTGGATCACAGACTCCAACTCCCGAAGCCAATAATACCCCAAGATACTTGGTCCGTGGACTCTATGGAACACTTGGACTCTGGCCGCACATGGTTCATCTAAGCCCAGTCCAAAGCCCAGAGGAGAAAGATCCCGTAGAGGACCCAGCTAGCTACCAAAAGGAGCCTAGATTTTTAGGCATTCTATTTTTAGTAAATACTATTTTTTTCGGTTGATAAACATTTCTATTTTTGTATATCCTATCACTTGTATACAAATTTCTTTATGAAATAAAATACAAGCTTTATTTATTCATTCATTATTTGAAATTCCCTAAATTCCAAGTATTTGGTGGCCTTAAAAAAAAAGGGCAGAACGGTTCAACCACATTTTTAGAATACAACAATCAAAACAAATAACTAGGCAGTGATACAACGAAAGCATAAACCACGAATCACAGTCATCAGGATCATCGTCATACAGTCTCATAAGAAAACAATTAAACTAAATACTTCTACTACGAACCCTAAATGAAAATGCAAAGACGAAAGATCACTGATCAGGAGGCGGGAACTGCCGACGCATGTACTCATCCATCTGTCGCATGTAAGCGTACATGCCGGTCATAGTGGCCTGTTGTTGTACCTGCCTCGTAGTGATCATGTCCATACGGGCCTGGTACAGATCCATCATAGCATCCAGGGCATCGTAGCGAGCGTCCAAGGCGTCGTATCGAGCCTGCCCAGCTGCGAACCCAGCATCCATACTAAGCCGGATCTCCTGCATCATCTGCAGCATCTGGGTCATCTCCTGGCCCCGCGGCGGTGCTACGGGAGGTGGGGCTGACTGCTCCGGAGAAACGACCAAAATCAGACCACCATCCTCGGGC